>CP106712.1:98232255-98832255 GCA_025503065.1 Gossypium bickii
AAAAATAGTCCCACAATGGGGTGAGTCAACAGACTCAATGTGTACACAACACTAAAATTCAATAGATCAGGCATACATTTTCATATCAAATACTTATTCATATAACAGATAAAAATGATGATGCAACCCAAACCTAAACCTAGATGCCATCCGCTACACATCCCCGTACCAACCTGCACACCGTGGGGACTACTAAGTCAACCCTCCATCCGCTACACACCATCGAAGGCGATCATTGCGATCGGCGTGCTCATCGCCCATATAAATTCGTGGCATAGCCACTCGGATAATTGTGTCATGAGACACCACATTCGAATAATGTAAGCGAAGTTACCACATTCAGATAATGTAATCGAAGTTACCACATTCAGATAATGTGACCGAAGTCACCACATTCAGATAGTGAGACCGAAGTCATCACATTCACTTCCCCTTTTTCATATCACCCGAATGCCCCATATTATTCCTATCATGCACATCATACTTAAATTCACATTCTTATCATATTTCACATGTTAAATATAACATATTTCGTAATCCTAATAGGAGTAGGAAACGTACCTGAGTACTTTGTACCATATTATAGTACCTTAGCCACATTCTTATAAACATGCATATATTACATATTGCCATAAATCTTATTAAAAGTTAGTGTGGGGTACACACCTGATTCGCTTAACAAAGTCCTTGAAATCCCGAAAAATCGATCTACCGATTTAGATCTTTAATGCCTATATTCAGTCAACATGGTAATCTTTAGCAAAGGCCTATTCGGCTATAAAACCAAATCCTAGTAGGATTTGTATTCTTAAAACTTACCTTGTCGCCATTTTGAGGATTAATCAAATCCCGGAGACTTGTATTCTTCTCCCTTGAAATTGGCTAACCACTAGATCCCTTGAATTGGTTAGTTTTCGGTTAAAGCACATAGATCTAAATACTAAGAGAGAACCTATGCCGATTACATCCACTTACCTTGTGATGAAATTCCCGAAATTGATCCTTGCTTCCCTAGGGATGTCAAAATTCCTATAACCATATGTTAGATTTAATCTAACCTTAACACATAAAATATGTCCTTTGGCCGAATATACATGTGTATTACCTTAAACCCTTGAATCCCAAAACTCTTTCGATTAGCGAAATTCCTTAGATCCAAATCCAAGAATTCCTCCTTTAATATTCGGTCAAGAGACAACAAAAGGGTCAGTTTCTAGGTCTCGATTTAAAGAATTTGAAGAACAAAAATCCATTGTTCTTACCTTAATACCTCAGTCGACTGTACCCTTGCTTGGAGTCACAAAGATTCGGCTTGACAAAAGAAAAAGAGAAGAGAAGAGAGGATAAAAGAAGGATTTTGGAGAGGAAAAGAATTGATGAAAGAGAGGCTACTTGGCCAAAGAAAATGCGGCAGAGAGAGAGAGAGTTTGGCTAGAGGATTTTCGGCAAACACTTAGAAAAGATGGAAGAATAGCCTTAATTTTCCTTCTTTAGCTGAAATTACTAGGCTAGAGTCCCCTACTTGGCCACCACTCTTCCTATATGATAATATTATCCTTTAATTATCACTTTATTTAAATTAAAGAAATAATCCTTTAATTATCTTAATTAAAAATACCAATAATTATCCCTCATTTATCCACTTATTTAGCTGAAATTTAAAGAGGATAAAACTCCTCTTTTAAGAGCCTTCATGCCGTCCAACTCCCTGCTTCTGGAAACAAAAATAAAACTTCTTTTATTTGCTTCCCTTGTGACTCGAACTCAGGCCCAACACGTTGCATGTGGCGCCATTTCCATAGGCCCTAAGTGCCATCTTCAGGCCACTTTTCCAAGCCTGTTTTGTGTGTCAAATTTCACATACTTTTTCTTTTAAGGCCACCTTGCCTCAGTTTCCTCTTTTAAACTTTAAAACTCGACATTTCTAAGTCATTTCTAAGTTTCCTAAAATTTTCGTTCGGCTCTTTAAACTGGACATTTCCTTACATTTCCAAGTTTCCAAAAATGTTCACCTTCCATTTTTAAACTTAACATTTCCATACATTTTCAAGTTTCCAAAAATGTTCACTTTCCATTTTTGAATCATTTCCAATTCATTTCCTTACAGTTTCAGGTTTCCAAAAATGTTCATTTCTAACTCATTTTCATTCATTTTCGGGTTTCCCAAAATATTGAAATTTTATTCTTAGTACATAAAACATGTTACTTCGTACAACTAACCCGAAAATGCATAGGCCCTTTCCAGGATGTTACACCATGTGCCATTTAGGAGGCATACTAACTTATACCACACGGCCAGTCACACGCCCGTGTGTGAGACCGTGTGAAGCATAGACTTTATTTCAATATCAACACCAGGGGACACACGACTGTGTAGCATGACCGTGTGTCACACATGGCTAAGACACATGCCTGTGTCTTTGCCCGTGTGGATAAAAATAGGCCATTTGTAAAGCCAATTTGTTGCCCTTTTTGCACATACCTACACAAGCTCAAATGACATCATTTTAAGACACAAATATACAGCCAAAAGCTCATCAATCAATACATAATCATACCACAGTCATCTCAACTAAATTCAATACTCAATTCCATACCATTTACCTATTCAAATACCAGTCAATTCATCTTGCTTTACTAAGCATAATTCACATAAATAATTCATCTAACTAAACCAATTCAAATATACATAATCACTTCAACTCCATTCATTCAGGATAGGTCTATTACCAAACATTAAAAGTAGAACTATTTGCACATTCATAAGCATCATCAAGTTCATCATCCTATGCCAACTTAAATGGCCAAAATACACATCCATCAAATAAATCATTTTCACACAAGCCTATACATGCCATATACCATATATACATAGCTTCAAAAATAAAAATATATATAATCGATAGTGTGATGAAGTCTCTGACGATTCCCAGATCTGAGCTAGCTTCGTAGAACTATAAAACATGGAAACAATTAAACAAAGTAAGCTTTAAGCTTAGTAAGTGTGTATGTGAACATAAAATAATCTCAACATTCATTAAAAATTCAAAATGGATTATATCATAAACATTTAGAGCATCAATTCATGAGCTATCACAAAATTTAGCAATAACATCATTCATAAGATCTCACTTCATATATCTCGATACTTGAATAATCTCTCGTACGTACCTGTATCGATACATATCTCTTTCTCATCAATACTCTTATCAAACCCTTCCGGTTTACAAATGCTTTCGATACAAATTCATCGATTTTTCCACTGCCATAGTCCAACTATGGTCTTTAAGATACATTGCCAAGGCCCTGCTGTGGTCTTTCATTCACATGCCGTAACCCAGTTATGGTCTTATTATTCGGTTGCCATAGCCCAGCTATGGTCTTATTCAGCAACTTGCCTTACTCAACTCATACATTTCATTTAATATCTCAACATTCATCCAATGGAATAAATACTATCTCAATTTCATCCATTCAATAAATAGATACACATTGAAG
Organism: Gossypium bickii; assembly: GCA_025503065.1. Lineage (NCBI taxonomy): Eukaryota > Viridiplantae > Streptophyta > Magnoliopsida > Malvales > Malvaceae > Gossypium > Gossypium bickii. The sequence continues at coordinate 98,235,754 of CP106712.1, forward strand.
TTCAATTATACGAACTTACCTCGTATTTAAAATTGACAGATCGGATCGATTACTCGATAACCCTACTTTTCCCCCGATCTAAATCGAATTCTTCCTTTCTTGATCTATATGAATTCAAAATTAACTCATTAATTCATTGATTCATTCAATTCAGTCCACAAGCACTTAATTAGGCATTTTTACACTTTAGCCCTTAAAGTTCCACATTTTTACAATTTAGTCCTTATCACATAAAAACAAAAATTACACAATTTCTTTCTAAATTCATGAGTGCTAAATTTCTATAGGATCCTTAGCAGACCTAAACTTTAATCTAGTTGACATTTCAACCCCTCAATTTACACTTTTCACATTTAAATCCCTAAAATGCATTTTTACTTAAAATCACTTTACAAAACATTTAAATCTATCAACAAATATTCATTTTCCATTATCAAACATTCAAAAGCTCAAATATTCATCAATGGAACTTCACGAAATCATGAACAAATTCAAAAATTAAGGCACAGGTTAGCTAGAATACGAAGCAATGATTACAAAAACATAGAAATCATCATGAATTGAGCTCAAATTGTACCTTAATCAAGCTTAATGTGTGTCGAACCCTAAAACACCACAATGGCTTTCATCTCCCTTAATATTCGGCCAAAATGAGAATAATATGGGCAAAAATTCAATTTGTTTTTCTTTATTAACCTTTATTAACTATTTTACTATTTTAACCTTAATGAAAAACCATTTCAAACACTCATTAAATGTCCATATATGTCCATGAACCTTTAAAATGGTCTAATTACCATTTAAGGCCATCATGTTTAAAAACCAAAGCTATTTGACATCTTTAGCAAGAAGAATGCAACTTTAGCATTTTACGCGATTTAGTCCTTTTTCTCAAATTGAGCAACCAATCGATAAAATTAGCTCACAAAATTTTCACACATACATGCTATCATGCTCTACACACCAAAAATAATATTAATATAATTTTTTAACATCAGATTTGTGGTTCTGAAACCAGTGTTCTGATTTAACTAAAGCAGAAAACATTACAAAATTATTGTTTCAGCATTTCAAGAGCACCTAGCACTTACTGCTCGAAATCATAGTGAGATATGGATGGAGTGGCATGGGTACTAGTAGGTGGAGAAGAGGTTGATGCAGAGCTAGGATGCCATGGCACTTTTTCCCCTAAAAATCTTATGGTAATCTGTTTGGTGATTGCTCCTTTGTTAGGGATTTTGTCCTCATTTTCTTTGATAGGGACATTGATACGTTGACAATGTGCGGTAATGAGAGATGTAAAATTCAGGGTGCCTGCATTCTTTTGTGTGCAATGATGAACTTCTCTAAAAATAATTTTCCAACATTTATCTTTCTTCCAGTCATAATAGAGTGTAGTAACAACATGCGTTCCTTTGAAATAGTAAAGTTATGAGTTGAAGGGTTAAGGCAAGATTTAAGAAAATGGTACCATACCTTGCAATGAGGCTTCAAAGAAACATGATCGATGGTGTAGCGGTCATTCCAAGAAACTGTCCATTTGATTATTTCCATGCATAAATCCTCAAGAACTTGATTAAGTCCTTCTACTATTATTGTCTTGAAAATTTTATAATGTTCATTAAGGCCTTCAAGTAAACCATATTGTGTGTTGATGGAGTTTTCATCGAATAACACCGAAGCACTGCGTACATAGATGAAAGTATTATCTGGAGAGGTTAAAAGGGCATAAAATTCCTTTGCAACTTTCATGAGAACATCATTAGGGCAACAGCAAAAGAGTTTCCATCCATGTTTCTCTACCACGAAAGAAATTGCTTTAGTGTATCCCATAAAGGCTATGCCTTGAAAAAGAAAGCCTTTTTCTATACAAAAGGGCCACTTTGATGTGTTCATGTTGTACTTTTCTTCATCGGCTTTGCTAAAAAATGTTCTCAGAGGCATAGAGGGTGATGACGTCAAGCCATTTGAGAAGAAATAGTAACTGTAAAAAGAAAAAGTTAAGACCTTTACAGTTATGGAGGAAAAGGTAAAAATGGTTTAAAGAAGAAACTGAAAATAACTTGGAGAAAGAAAATGAATCGACTAGGGTAAAAATGAGAGAGAATATAGTAGTAATATGGGGGATAAGATTAGCCTGAAATTATGGCCTGACAAAGTAAAGTAAGAATTAGGTGGGAAAGGAAAAAATATATAAAAATTAGCTAACAATTCACAAGTATGCTAAGTAGGCTAACTATTACAAAGCCTGGGCCAAAATCTACCTACAACAAAAGAAAGAAATAAAAATTAACTGAAAGGATAAAAGAAAGAAATCAAAAGAAAATTAATTAATTAAAACCAGGCAAAATAAAACATTACGCAGTTCGAAGAGCAATAGAATGTTTATCACAAAGTATGGTAGCTCCCTAACAATGCTTCAAACGTTGGCCATTGACTTTGAAATTAAAGTCAGTCTTGCTATCTTTGACTTCTACAGCTCCATGAGGGTAAAATGGACTATCTCGAATGGGCCAAACCAACGAAACTTCAATTTGCTGAGAAACAATTTCAGCCTGAATTGAACGACACTTATTGTTTAGGTTCAAATTGTCATGGCAAAATCTTCATATCATGCCATCGTAGTTTGGCATTCTCATAAGCTTGAGATTTGAATTCCTCCATCTCATTCAGCTCTAGTAGTCGGTTATTGCTAGCATTAATCAAATCCATGTTTAATTTCTTAATTGCCCAAAATGCCTTATGTTCAAGTTCAATAGGCAAACAGAAAGGCTTTCCATAGACTAGCTTAAAAGGTGACATTCCCAATGGTGTCTTGAAGGCAGTGCGATATGCCTACAAAGCTTCATCCAATCAAGATAACCAATCTTTGAGGGTGAAATTGACCACTTTCTCCAAAATCTGGTGAATTTCTCTATTTGAAACCTCAGCTTGTCCATTTGTATGGGGATGGTATGCCGTGACAATTTTATGTTTAACCCCTTCAAGGTAGTAGCAATTAATTTGTAATCAAAATGAGAACCTTTATCACTAATCAAAGCACGAAGAGTATCAAACTTGGTGAAAATATTCTTATGCAGGATCTTTAGTACCGATTTGGCATCATTCGTAGGGAGAGCGACAACTTTAACCCACTTGGAGTCATAATCCACAACCACAAGTATGTATATTTTGCCCCGACAGGGTGAAAATGGGCCTATAAAGTTGATTCCCCACACATCAAACAATTCAACTACTAAAATATTTTACAATGGTATTTCATACCTCGTTGATAAGTTCCCAGTTCGTTGACAACGACCACAAGTTTTGGAAAATTCATGTGCATCTTTAAATATGTTTGGCCAATAAAATCTAGATTGGAGAAAATTTTCAACAGTTCGTATTGCCCCGAAATGTCCTCCATATGGTGCTGAATGACAGTGGTATAAAACACTCTGAATCCCCTCATCTGGAACACACCTCTGAATTATTTGATCTACATAATGTTTGAATAAAAATGGCTCATCCCAATAATATTTCTTAGCATCATGGAGAAATTTCCTTCATCTTTGACTGTTGAGCTCATGTGGTAGCAATCCACTTTTTAATAAAATGACGATATTGGCATAGCAAGGTAATGTCATGGCAACCAACATTTGTTCATCTAGAAAATCCTCCTTAATGAGTTGAATATTGCCATCTTCATTCCCTACTTCAAGTCTCGACAAGTGATCAGCCACTTGATTCTCCATGTCTTTCCTATCTCAAATTTCTAGATTAAACTTCTATAGCAGCAATATCCACTGAATTAATCTTGACTTGGCATCTTTCTTGTTCACGAAATACTTAATTGCAGAATGATCTGTATGAACTGTAATTTTGGTGCCAACTAAATAGGATCTAAATTTTTCAAATGTAAATACCACACCCAATAGTTCATTCTCAGTAGTAGTGTAGTTCAACTGCATATCTATCAGCATCCGACTTGCATAGTAGATGGAATGAAACACTTTATCCTTCTTTTGCCCAAGCACTGCTCCTACAATGAAATCACTAGCATCACACATAAGTTCAAAAGGTAATGTCCAGTCCGGTGCTCTGACAATCGGTGCTATTACCAGTTTCTTTTTTTTATTCCCCAAATGCTTGCACACAAGGCTCATCAAAATTGAAAGGTCTATTACGTTCTAACAATACAAACAAGGGTTTGGATGTCTTTGAAAAATCCTTAATAAATCATAGATAAAATCCTGCACGGCCAAGGAAACTTCGAATACCTTTAACTGTGGTGGGTAGTGGCAATTTCTCAATAACCTCAATCTTTGCTTTGTCTACGACAATCCTTTGCTATGAAATTTTATGTCCCAGAATAATGCTTTCACAGACTATGAAATGTCATTTTTCCCAATTCAGAACAAGGTTAGTCTTTTCACACCAGCAAAGAACTAGCTCCAAGTTTTTTAAACAATCCTCAAAAGTATCGCCAAACACCGGGAAGTCGTCCATAAAAAATTCCAAAAATTTCCCCACCAAGTCCAAAAATATTGTTATCATGCAACGTTGAAATGTTGTAAAGGCATTGCACAATCCAAACGGCATTCATCTGAAAGAGAAGGTTCCATAAAGACATGTGAACATAGTCTTTTCTTGGTCAGTAGGAGCTATGAAAATCTGGTTATACTCCGAATAACCATCCAAAAAGTAATAAAAGGCTTTATCCATTAATTTATCTAACATTTGTTCGATGAATGACAAAGGAAAATGGTCCTTCCTGGTTACTTTGTTGAGCTTCTGATAGTCCATGCAAACTCTTCATCCCGTGACAGTATGAGTTGGAATAAATTTGTTGTTATCAGTAACACTCCCTTTTTTGGGTACACATCAAACAGGGCTCACCCACAAACTATCAGAAATAGGATAGATTATTCCAGTATCAAGCCATTTGATAATCTCCTTTTTAATAACTTCCTTCATAATTGGGTTCAATCTTCTCTGCTGCTCAATAAAATTGCCAAGGCAATCCTCCAGTAAAATCTTATGCATGCAGATGGTCGAACTGATTCCCTTAGTATCCGCAATTATCCATCCCAGCACTTTCTTAGATCTCATTAAAACATCTAACAATTGAGCCTCTTGATCAGATGTTAATTCTGTAGAGATAACTACTGGCAAAGTGTTGCTGTAACACCCCTAACCCCTATCCATCTCCAGAACCGGGTTTCAGAGCATTACCAGAACAGGGTTCCAGAGCGTTACCGAAACATTCAAAACATTTATCGATTAATTCCAGAAAATTACTATTCATTCACCGAGGTTATTCATAATGTCCCTTAAATGGACCCTTGAGGCTCAATATGAGTATTAGAATCAAGTCGGGACTAAATTATGAACTCAGGGAATTTTTCGCGAAATTCAAAAATTTTCCAAGGTGCAGGACTCACACGCCTGTGTGGTCTAAGGGACACGCACGTGTGACCCTAGGACATGCCCGTGCTGCATGCCGTGTTCAAAACTAGGTAGCTATCTAACTTGTGCCACACGGCCATGCCACACGCCTGTGTGCTAGATCGTGTGGTTAATTAATTCAATTTGAGTTAAATGCAGGTTTCACATGACCAAAACACGCCTGTGTTTAAGACCGTGTCACCCACACGATTGAGACACACGCCCGCATCTTTGCCCGTGTGCTCAATTCTGAGCATTCTGTTTTCCCAAATTTAAGGTGCAGGGGACACACGGCCTAACCACATGCCCGTGTTACCAAGCCATGTGTCTCACACAGTCTAGGCATACGCCCGTGTGTCTGCTCGTGTGGACAATATAAAGCCATTCCTAGCTTCATTTCTCACTCCAATATTTGCCATAATCCTACACCACATCTTGCATTCATAACCCAACAAATCCAAGCATAATCTATCCATCATCATGGCATATCATTTCATGCATACATGTTTACGATTTTACCTTGGTTATGTCCTCATGTTAGACATAAGTTGATCAACTACTTAACATATATGTGGCCAACATAATATGACATTACAAGTATATCAAAACAATCATTACTAGCCATTCCAATGGCTAGATTACAAGCATCATTTATGTTTATATGCCAATATGGCCAACATATCATATACATGCTATAATAACCATTTTTTGCCCGGCCTAATATTAAAGTCCAGTCCCTTTTACAAACCCAATCACTAAACCCAAAGCCCAATAACCTAGCCCAATCCACAACAGCCCAAATCAGAAAAAAGAAAAGAAAAACAAAAAACCTTAGTCCCCTAATGTGTCGTCGCATGCCTCTGCCATCAGCACCCCCCGCCTCGGTCAACACCCGCACGCGTCTGACATCTCCACGCCTCGCATGCCTCCGCTCGTAACCTACAAACAGCAAAGAATAAGAAGCAAAATGACAAAGACTAACAAAAAAACAAATATAAGAAAACCAAGTTGAATCTGTAAAAATCTATTATAAAAACTGAAGTAAAACCATTGTAAAGGGTCTCTCTTTGGTTTTACGCAATATCAAAAATCAAAAAGCAAAAGAACTTTGAAGGTTGATTCCGATTTTTATTTATTATTATCATTTACTTTTTTTCATTTTTTATAGTTATTTTATTTTAAATCTTTTATTAACGAAATAAAAAAGAAGAGCAAAAAGGGGAAAGAAAACTAACCCGAATACTGGGGCATGTCGTCGGAACTTCTCCGTCGTCGTAGCCGAACCAAAGGCAGGGGATTTTCTCTGTTTTCTCCTCTCTCGCATTTTTGAGGCTTCGAAAGGGGGCTAATAGTCTAGCCTTGAGCATCGCCGACCACCAAGATAGCGGTGGCGGGATGGTGCGACGGATGGAGGAAGCCCGATCGTCGAGTGCAAAAGGGGGAGGGGAGAAGTTTTAAAGTTTTTTGGTTTTTTTTAGAGCAGAGATTGAAATGAATAAAGTAATAAAAAAATGGGTTTTAAAATATTAAATGAAATAACTGTCTGGAGAGGGTAGGAATCTGCGCATTCCTATCTTAAAAGGGAGATTTACTCTTCTGGTCCCTCCCTTTTGTAGTGTCATTTGATCAGGCTGTAATATCCAAGAATTATGGCCTATTCATTTTTGCTTTATTATGTGAAGTAACATGCTTATGTGTGTTTGAATGTGTTGTATGAATTCTTGAGAACCTTACAGTATAGGTAAGTGCCTTAGAAATATTAAGTTTTAAGTCTTGAAGTGGAACTGAAGCAGAGTGGCCTTAAGATAATAAGTAGGGGAAATCAGACACAACAATGGGCTTGGTAAAGTGGCTTGGAGGCGCCACTTAGGGCCTTGGTATGTGACGCCTCAAGCAAGGGAGAAGGGAGGAGGTTCGAACCATGTTGGCAGCATAGGGAGTGTGGCTTTTATTTTGTATGTTGGCGTCAAGGAGGGGAGAAGTATTGGACGGCATGGGACTCTGAAAAGATGAGGATAAAGACTTGATTTTTCTTTTAAATTTCGGCTAGGAAGAGGAGATAAAGGTTGGACTTATTCAAATTATTTTGAGTGAGTAGCATGGAGAGAATATAGGAGAAAAAGATGGGATATGATGAGAGAATGAAGCAATGGCCGAATGTGGGACTCTTTGGGGTTGCTTAATCGGTTTTGAAGCATAGGAAAGGGGTAGTGCCGAAATTTGGAGTGTCCATCTTTTATTCCCTCTTTTTCTTCTTTGACAATTGAAGCCGAATTTCCCTTTGACACCATTGTCGAAATTCTCCTAACTTTTCTCTTCTTATTCTTTTCTGTTCTCTCAACCTTGATTCTTCATACTTGTTTTTGAGATAGCTAAACACTCCTTGCCATTTAGAACCATAGCCGAATCTCAAAAGGGGCTTTATTTCCTATTCCTTGCTCAAAGCCTTGAAGCCGAAACCTTGATCTAGTTTATTTGTGGCCGAATCCTCTAAAACATTAAACTCCTTCCACTTTTGTGTTTTCTTTCTTCACCAGAAAGTGCCGAAATCTTTCTCCTTGGGATCCAGAAGCCGATTCTCTGTTGATGCTTGGATAGTGGTAAGTATTTCCTTCTTTAGGCAATCGGTTTCCTCTCTTCTTCATTTAATGTGACAAAATCAAGGGTTGGCCTTGATTTCTAAGGTTGGCCAAATGTTCTTTAAGGCCATAGTGATGTGTTCTTTTGTGTGTAGCCGAAAGTGAGGAAGCATCAAGGATTTATTCGGGATTCGATTTATCAAGGCAAGTGACATGTGCAATTTGGCCAAAGGCCATCTTTATGGATTTATTGGTTATAGCTTGAATCTAACATGTGACATATAGGAATCTCGATAACCGAGAGCAAGCGAGTAATTTGGGCTTTAGATAAGCAAGGTAGGTAGTTGCTAATATTCGGCCATAGGCCATATTTGGTATTTAAGTGTGACCAATTCTAACCATGGCTTATAGGGCAAATCGACAGTGGTTAAGAGGAGCTTTTTGGATTTTAGTGAACTCGCTAAGTATATGTGTGTGTACCCACACTAAATCTTATTAGATTACGGCTTGAATTTGTTATATGTGTTTATAATAATATGAATGTGGCCAAAGGTACCATGCAATGGTACAAAGTACTCAGTACGAAATCTTAACATTATGTTAAAATTTGGCATATGGAAGTATTGATAAGAATGTGAAATAAGGAATATGGTGTGACTTATGCATGATTTGTATGACATGGGGCATATGGGTGATTATGAACGGGAAAGTGAATGTGGTGACTTCGATCACATTATCTGAATGAGGTGACTTATGTCACGGAATCTGAATGTGGTGACTTATGTCACAGATAGATATCTGGTGGCTATGCCACGAAATTATAAGGGCGATGAGCATGTCGTCTGCAGCGACTGCCTTCGATGATGTGTAGCGAATGGAGGGTTAGTCCCCACGGTGTGCAGGTTGGTACGGGTGATGTGTAGCGGATGGCATCTAGGTTTGGGTTTGGGTTTGCATCATTGTATTTAATTATATGCTTATGTTTGAATTGTTGTGCCTAAAATCGTTGGGACTTAGTGTTGGTTGTACACACTGAGTTTGTATGACTCACCCCATTGTGGGAATATTTTTGGTGGCCTTCGGTGATGGACCGGGTGGCGGGAGCTTAGTGGTGGCCATGCTCGATTCGGGACTTTATTTTTAATTTGGACTTTTATATTTTAAGTACTTTTGAATTTATTTCGGTTTTGTTGTAATAAGGCCATAGTTATAAACGTTTTGACATCTAAAAGGAAATGATTTCTAATTTAATGATAAAATCTAAAGCAAATTTGGCCTATCTTCTACCTTAAAGTTTTGAAACTTAACAATAGAATTTTTTTTTTTATAAAAACTTATATTTCAAAAACAAATTGGTTTCCAACTTGAGCCCAACCCATTCGAGTTTTCTCCCAAAATCACTCAAAGATTTTTCAAAGGATACAAACCAGTTTTGAACCGTTTTACTCAAGGAACATACCGGATCCGGGCAAGGCTCATGGGCCGGGGTTTGGGGGTGTTTCACAGGCTATATATATATTTTTTGATTTGGCCTTCCTTTTTTACTCCTTTTTCAATTCAATCCTTAACCCCGTAATAGCAAACTGTTTTATATTTTACTTATTATAAATTTGTTTATAATGTTTATTTTATATAGTATTACATACCAATCCTTTAAACTATTTCGGCATAGACCTGTGTTATCATTTTTATTCTTTATGCTATTAGTTTTTATTTTATTAGTGTTGTCATATTATTTTTTTATTTATCATTTTATTATTATTATCATCACTATTATATTATTAAAATATTATTAACATTTGCTTTTTACTATTACTATCCTTAATAACACTTTACTTTTGTCATATTATTATCATCATCATTATCATTATTTTAAGTTTATATGCACTGCTTTTTAAACTTGTATGTATTGTTTATTTTAAGATTTTTATATACATTATCTATTTCAACATCTTCCATATATTATTTATTTTAATTGATTTATTATTTATTGTAAGTTTTCCTTACATTGTTTTTTTGTATACTTTATATGTAGATACATATGTATACATGCCCCATCTTGTTTAAAGTTTTTATGTACATCGTCTCTTATAAATCGTTTTGCATATTATCGATTTTAAAAGCTTTTTTTCATTGCCTATTTTAACTAATTTATTATCATTTCAAAGTGTATTTTTTGTATTTTATTTTTTTTAACTTGTTTTTCACTTATTGCAAATTGTTGTATATGTGGTTTAATTTATTCATCTTGGTTATTGATGTTGTAAATTTTTCAAATAGTGCGCTTTATGTGATTATCATCCTTGCATGTATTGTAAGTTGCTTATCTGTATCCTCATATCACCGTTGTTCATTCGTATGGTATTTTTATTCATGTATTATTATTCCATGATCGTTGTTATGTTCATATTATGCCATCACATTATGTATTAAACCTAAACATTTATATCTATTTTAAATCGTTGTTTTTTAGTCTAAATAAATCATACATGGCTTTTGAATATTATACTCGCTATTGTTTTAAAATGAAAATCTTTCAAAATAAGGTAATATTCGTGCATTTAGAAATTCGAAGAAATCGTGCCCAATCATGCTGGGTGTGATTTTTTGGTTTGACCAAATAAACGAATATCCTTTCAAATTTTGTTCCTATTTTCTAAATCAAGGCAATATTTGTGTGTTTAGAAGTACGGAAATTACATCCTAACGTGCTGGGTGTTGATTTTTCGTTCAACTAAATAACCAAATACCATTTTCATATGTTTTGAAAATCAAAGATAATCTCGATGTTAGAGTATAAAGGTGTTATATCCTAACGTGCTAGGTGTGATCCTTTTATTCTTCTGAAACGAGTTAATCTTGAGATTCAATTCAGATTTAATAACTTTTTTTTTTTTGCCTTAGATACTTTCAAGTTTTCAACATTAGGACAACATTAATCAATTTGGTACCGATTCAGGGCGTCGCGAGGGTGCTAATCCTTCCTCGCAAGTAACCGACTCCCGAATTCACTTTCTTTTGGAAATTTATAGACCAAAAGTTATTTTGTAGATGACCCGATCACACCTAAACAAAAATATTGGTGGCGACTCCATGTTTTTTAAAGTCGATTCCCATTTTTTCAAAACACGAAAAATGGTTACGATAGCTTGGCGACTCCGCTGGGGACCCAATAAGAGAGTCAGGCCATAAAATTGATTATTCTTTGTCCTTTTGTCGAAAATTTGGAAAATTATTTGGGAAATCATGTTTCTTTTGATACATTTGCTGGTATTATGATTGCAATAATGTCGAGTCTCATAAAATACTTTGGCATTGCATTGCATGACTGTTGCGGTCACGCCTTTAAGTAGGAGTGAGAAACTAAGCTTTTCATGAGGTTTTCACCTCCGCATGGGCTAGTGGACTGCTTCAGGGACACATCTGTACCTATGTGTGCTTCGTGAGGTTTTCACCTCCAGCGTGGCTATAGGGAAATGTGTTCCTCGCCCTGAACTCGATCCATATGAGCCTATAATGGGTGAGGATTGAGGAATCTCTGTGGTTCAAGTACCCTTATTTAGAATCGAACCTCATATTGTAAGCCTTAAGACCCACCTTAGGTAGAGTCATTCCAAACCCCTAGCGGTCAGGATAGGATAGGTGTTGTGTTTGTTTATTTTTCTTGCACTAATGTGTTGTCTTTTGCGATTGTTTATCTCTCCTGTGCTAATGTGTTTTCCTCTGTCTTGATTGCATTGCATTGCATCATCATAGAAAAGAGGTGTTGATTCATATTCGATTCCTAAATAGAGGAGTTTTGTCATAAGGGAATGTGTTACTTGATAAAGTGGATTATAATGCGGTCGTCCGAACATAGTCCAAGGAAACAACAGGAGAAGGGCTGATAGCATACAGAAGAATACAATACCTTGCCTAAAGATTCAAGCTGACAAGGATTGTTCGGGAGTCATTACAAGATTACAAGTATCATGAAGTATAAGCGAGCGACGAGGTACAAACTGGACCAAGCTAGAAAAGGCGTCTATTGACGAAGTTCATGGGACACCATCATAACATCCAGACATGAAGAAGAGGATTGGCGTTTTCACCTGGACTATGAGGACATGGCCTTATATGCAATCCGTTTTATGTAAAGAAATGTATTTTCTAGAAAAGTTCTTCTAATGGAATTGAATTCATGATTAACGCCTCTCTTTCTTTTTACATTCATTCCATGCATTTACATTGCATCTTATACATTCACATCACATCATATCATGTGCATTTAAGACTATAGAGAGAGCCTAATAAGCTGAAAACATACAGAAGAGAGAGAAAAAGAAAAGAGGACCTGGAAGTTAAACATCCATACAGCACCTGTGCTAAAACGAAGAAAATGGATCAAAGACTAGAGCAATTCCAGAAAGAGGTGCAGGACCAGGTGTAAGCACAGGTGCAAGAGCAGCTAGTCAAAATTCAGTAGGATATGATGGACAAGATGATGGAGTCCTAAAGAAACATGACGACTCAGATGACTCAAATGACCCAACTGTTGAATGGACTTATGGAAAGAGGAAATGGCCCCATGGCCATTTTTGGAGGGGAGAATGAAGGCATTCCTTCAGATTCTACCTTACTGCATGTGCCTTCACAGCATGAAGAGTATCCCAGAGGCCATTCGTCACGATTAGGCCTCAACAAGGGCAAGCTAATATTGGATCCCCTATGAATTTCCAAGTGGGCTCAGGGTCCAACCCGGGAAACGACCCTATTAACCCTATTGTGCCAAATTTTGATATGATGGAAAAATAAGGAATGAAAGTTGAATCCTCAAGGCAGATGGAAGATCGCTATAAGTGGCTAGAGGAAAAAGTTAAGGCAATAGAAAATGCTGAAATTCGTTATGGAATTGATGCCAAAGAGCTAAGTCTAGTCCCAAACTTAGTACTTCCACCAAAGTTCAAAACTCCGGATTTTGAAAAATACAATGGGACTCGCTGCCCTGAAGTACACCTGAAGATGTTTTGTCAACGAATGGCGGGACACGCCGATAATGAAAAATTACTGATTCACTGTTTTCAGGATAGTCTGGTCGGATCTGCGGCCAAATGGTACAATCAGCTCAGTAACACCCAAATTAAGTCGTGGAAGTACCTGGCCCAAGCCTTCATGAAATAGTATGGCCACATAGTGGACATAGCTCCCGGCAGGATCACTCTTCAAAACATGGAAAAAAAAAAGTGAACGAAAGCTTTAGGCAATATGCACAGAGGTGGAGGGAGGTTGCCATCCAAGTCCAGCCACCACTTTTGGAGAAAGAGACCACAATACTCTTCATTCGCACACTAAAAGCCCCATTCCTCATGCATATGTTAGGAAGTGCAACCAGGAGCTTTTCGGACATCGTAACGACCAGAGAAATGCTCAAGAACATTATAAAAAGTGGAGGGATCAAGACGAGGGAAAGTGCCAAAAGAATGCCCCCAATGAAGAAAGAAAGTGAGGTGAATAACACGAGCATAGGACACCCGAAGTCAATCACCATTAAGCAGCCGAAAGCAGCAGCCACGGGGCAGCAGGGGTTACCCAAGAAAGAACCTGGCACCTCAAGACAAAATAATGAGAAACTCCAATTCACACCGATTTTGATGACGTACAAGGAGATGTATTAAACCCTGTTCGATGCGCATATTGTGTCCCTTTATCATCTAAAACCAATGCAACCTCCATATCCCAAGTGGTATGACCCAAATGCACAGTGTGAATACCATGCAGGAATCACAGGACACTCAATAGAGAATTGCCTAGCTTTTAAGAAATTGGTAGAGAAATTTATCAATATGGGTGTGGTCGAGTTGGATGACATGCCAAACGTAACAAATCCTTTACCCAATCACGCTAATGGCAGAGTCAACGTAATTAGTAAAAGTTCAGAAAAAAGAATCAAAGCAAGTGTCGCGGAGGTTAAGACCCCCTTAAGATTGGTCTGGAAAGAAATGGTCAAACAGGGATTAATTATTGCGGAAAAGAGTCAAGGAGAGCTGACAAATTATTGTGAGCACCATTAGGAGTTAGGGCACGAGATTCAGAATTGTGGGGAATTCAGAACTCTGGTACAAAATTTAATGACCAATAAAGAAGTCAAATTTTATGATGAAGGCACAAAAGAGAGGAGCATATGCGCGTCAGAGTCAACAGTAAAAAGTTCGAAAGTCAACCTTCCGATGATCATTATTTCGCGTCCAAAAGCGATAAAGCAAGGATACGGGTAGCACCAAAAGTGATAATACGAAGGCCTGCCACCGAATGCAATGCAGTGATCCCAAGGAAGGAGGTGATCCCAAGGAAGGAGGATTCAGCTAACAACGAGGCGGACACACAGGTAGCGCCAAAAGTAATAATACGGAGGCCCACTGCCTTTGCCTACAAAGATAGTAAGGAGGTTCCCTGGAACTATGAGTGTAATGTAGCAGTCACAGAAAAAAGAACTCGACTAATATGATGAAGGAGTATTTAGATGAAGGCTTCCATATTCGAAGCGGGAGACGCTACGACCTAACAAAGGGGAAAGCTCCAATAGTGGAACAGGAGAAAGAAAAGCCAGTTGAGCCTGAGCCGAGAACCAAGGAACCAGTGTCTGAGGAAGAAGCTAAAGAGTTCCTAAAATTTTTGAAACACGGTGAATATTGTGTGGTAGAACAGCTGCACAAACAACCAGCGTGCATTTCAGAGCTCAGAAATACATAGGAACACGTTGATGAAAGTTTTGAACGAAACCTACGTCGCCAGTGACATCTCGGTTAATAAATTGGATCGATTGATCAGCAACATAAGTACGGACAACTTCATTTATTTTAATGACGATGAGATACCACCAGGTGGTAGAGGATCTACCAAGGCTTTGCACGTTACCGCTAGATGTAAAGGGCACATACTACCAGGGGTCTTGATAGACAACGAGTCTGCATTAAATGTATTACCCTTGTCCACCCTAAACAGTTACCGAGTGGGACGGTTCAAGACATGAAGGAGTGCGAGCACACGAAGAAAGGCGTTTGATGGCACCCAAAGAAGAGTCATGGGGAGGATTGAGGTACCCTTGCTAATTGGCCCAACTACTTACGAAGTAGATTTTCTGGTGATGGACATCGAACCTCCCTATAACTACTTATTAGGGAGACCATGGATACATTCGTCACTGGCAGTACCATCATTATTGCATTAGAAGGTGAAGTTGGTGGCGGATGACTGGCTGGTAACGATAAAAGCTGAGGAGGACATTATTGCAGCTGTGACTAGTGATATGCCGTACTTGGAGATAAATGACGAGGCAGCTGAATGCTCTTTTCAATCTCTCGAGTTCGTGAATGCAACTTTTATTATGGAAGGAAAAAGAATCTTGAAACCAAGAATCTCTAAGACTACAAGAATGGGATTGAAAATGACCGTGGGGAAAAGCGCTTTACCGGGAAGAGGACACGGAAAATACCTTCAGGGGAGAACGGCAGCCCCAACGTTGAAAGAAAAACAAGATCGCTTTGGCCTGGGATTCAAGCCAGATGCAAGACAAAAGAAGAAAGAGTTAGAAAGGAGGCAAGAAAGAAGACGCGCTCATTTGAGTGGAGAGGAAACTAAGTGGTAACCCATGATAATTCCGCACATATCCAAAACCTTTGTGTTGGGATGGGTAATTCACTCCAAGCCGAAGACATGGAAGGGAAAGGACATCGCAGCAATGTTGGGTGATGTCTACATTAGTGCCATATCTGAGGAGGCAGTTGAAGGAAGAATCTTATCAAATATTCAGCCTTATGAACCGGGAAGCGTCTTTAACAATTGGACTGCAGAGGAAATCCCTGTATTATTTAGGGCTTATTCAGAGTAATGTCCAGGACACACTTAAGCCTAAGAGCAACAAGATTTCTTTTGTGAAATAGGTGCATGTTCAAGTTTTGTTATATTAATAAAGTGCATTTTCACCATCATTTGAAGCAAACATTTCCTTTCTTTGTTTTTCGGTCATTCTTTCATCATTATCATACATAAAATTAGCCATTTACAAATTCATTCATTCCGCCTGTATTTTCTTGAACTGCAACAGGTCCCTGGATATCAATGACTTGAACAACGCTGCCATGGATTCGAAATATCCTTTTGAGCAAGACATATGCTTAGAAAAATTATAGGATTTTGAAGATGACACAGACGGTAGCTTATCTCCTGATTTGTTAAGAATGGTAGAGCAGGAGGAGAGACAAATTCGGCCTCATAAGGAAGCAGTGGAGACTGTGACTTTGGAGAAAGGGAAAATGGTAAATATTGGAACATGTATAGCCGAGGGAACAAGGTAGAATCATATCAAATCTTATGAAGATATGCCTGGTTTAAGTACCGATATTGCAGTACACCGTTTACCCATAATGAGGGATTACAAGTCAGTTCAGCAGAACCTCCGAAGGATGAGACCAAATATTGTGCTAAAAATAAAGGAAGAGGTCCAAAAGCAGTTTGACGCTGGATTCTTGCAAGAGATCAAATATTCAGAATGGGTAGCCAATATCGTGCCTGTCCCTAAAAAAGATAGGAAGGTACAAATGTGTGTGGATTATAGAGACCTAAATAAGGCTAACCCAAAGGATAACTTTCCTTTGCCTCATATTGATACTCTAGTAGACAATACAGTAGGCTTTTCACTGTTTTCCTTCATGGATGGTTTCTCCGGATACAATCAGATAAAAATACATCCTGAAGATATGGGAAAGACTACCTTTATAACATTGTGGGGCACATACTGTTATAAAGTAATGCCATTTGGGTTGAAAAACGCAGGAGCTACAAACCAAAGGGCCATGGTGACCTTGTTCCATGATATGATGCATAAAGAGATTGAGGTTTATATGGATGACATGACTGCAAAGTCTAGAATAGAAGAACATATCTGAGTTTTGCAGAAACTATTTCTGAGGTTAAGGAAATTCTAACTGAGACTCAATCCTACGAAATGTACTTTTGGAGCTAGATCTAGCAAATTGTTGGGCTTCATAGTCAGCAAGAAGGGGATCGAGATTGACTCAGACAAGGTCCGGGCTATACAAGAATTGCCTCCGCCGTGCACTCAAAAAGAAGTTCAAGGTTTCCTTGGAAGTCTAAATTATGTTGCTCGGTTTATTTCACAGTTAACCAAGAAATGTGATCCCATATTTCGTCTTTTGAAGAAACATAACCTAGGCGTATGGGATGATGAATGTTAGTAAGCTTTCGATAGGGTCAAACAATACTTGTCAAACCCTCCAGTACTGTCTCCTCTACTCCCAAATAAGCCATTAATCCTATATCTGATGGTGCTTAATCACTCTATGGGATGTGTGCTAGGTCAACATGATGATTCAGGAAGAAAAGAAAAGGCGATATACTACTTCAGTAAGAAATTCACTGAGTACGAAATGAGATATTCGCCGATTGAGAAACTATGTTGTGCGTTGATTTGGACAACTCAGAGATTAAGACAATACATGCTATATCACACGACTGGTTAATCTCGAAATTAGACCTCTAAAGTATATGATGGAGGCAACCGCTTTGAATGGAAGGATGGCTAGATGGCAAATCTCATTGTATCGAATTTGATATTGTATATGTGAGTCTCAAAGTGAAAAAGGAGTGCAATAGCGACTTCCTAGCTAATGAGCTTTAGAAGATTGTTGAACTTTGATTTCCCCAATGAGGATCTAATGTATGTGGCAGCTACTGAAGAGGACACTGCAAAAGATTACCTTAGGAAATTGAATTTTGATGGAGCATCAAATGCTGTTGGAAATGGGATTAGGGCAGTCTTGATATCCCCAGATAGAGATCACTACCCGTTCACATGCAAGTTGGATTTTGATTGCACAAACAATATGGCAGAATACGAAGCATGTGTCATGGGACTCCGCACTGCCATTGAACGTAGAATTAAAGCGCTGGAAGTATATGGAGATTCTGCACTAGTGATCTACCAACTAAAAGGCGATTGGAAGACAAGAGACCCCAAATTGATCAATTATCAAAGGGTAGTCATGGGGTTAATTGAGGAGTTTGACGATATCACTTTTAATTATCTCCACGGGAAGAAAACAAGATGGCAGATGCTTTGGCTACTTTGGCTACCATGATTAAGGTGAGTAACCAAGAAGATATAAAACCCATTCAAATGAGTATTTATGAGGCCTTAGCTTATTGTTGCAATGTAGAAGAAGAAAGGGATGATCACCCCTAGTACCAAGATATATTGGGATATGTGAGAAATCGCGAATACCCCAAACAAGCAACCGAGAATGAAAAGAGGACATTGAGAAGGTTAGCTTTGTGATTATGTCTGGACGGAGGAGGTCTGTACAAAAAAAGAAGGATCAAATCATTGTTGAGATGTGTCGTGATGGAAGCTAAGAAAATTTTAGAGGAAGTCCATGAGGGTGTTTGCGGAACACATGCAAATGGTTTCACAATGGCTGGACAAATCATGAGATTTGGATATTATTGGTCTACTATGGAAGGGGATTGTATCAAGTATGCTAAGACATGTCACAAATGCCAGATATACGAGGACAAGACTCACGTACCCCCTTCACCGTTACATGTTATGACTTCCCCATGGCCATTCTCTATGTGGGGCATGGACGTCATCGGACCAATCTCGCCAAAAGCTTCAAACAGTCATCGATTTATCTTCGTGGTCATTGACTACTTCATGAAATGGATAGAAGCTGCTTTATATGCTAGCATCACTAAATTAGCAGTTAGTCGGTTTTTAAAGAAGGTGATCATTTGCCGATATGGGATGCCCGAGAGGATCATATCAGATAACAAATTGAATTTGAACAACAGCATGATGGCAGATGTTTGTAGTCAATTCAACATTAAACATCATAACTCATCTCCGTACTGTCCAAAAATGAATGGGGCAGTGGAAGCAGCGAATAAGAACATCAAGAAGATAGTGGGGAAGATGACCTAGACTTACAAGGATTGGCATGAGAAATTACCATTTGCACTTTATGCTTATCGAACGTCCGTCAGAACCTCTATTGGGACAACAACTTTCTCACTGGTCTACGGGATGGAGGCAGTCCTACCCATTGAAGTGGAAATACCTTCTCTTCGGGTTTTGACAGAAATAAAGCTGGATGAAGCCGAATGGATTCAAGCTTGATACGATCAATTGAACCTAATCAAAGAAAAGAGGCTAAGGGCTATTCGTCATGGTCAGATGTATCAAAAGCGTATGATGAAAGCCTATGACAAAAAAATTCACCCAAGAGAGTTTCACGAGGGAGACCTGGTACTGAAAAAGATTCTTCCCATACAGAAGGATTTCAGAGGAAAATGGATGCCGAATTGGGAAGGACCGTACGTGGTGAAGAAGGCTTTCACCGAAGGTGCCCTGATTCTAACTGAAATGGATGGGAAAAGCTTGCCCAACCCCGTAAATTCAGATTCAGTCAAAAGATACTTTGCTTGAACAGGCTAAGGCGAAAACCCGCCAAGGACACCTTCAATCCAAAAATATAAAAAAAAAAGGGGAGAGGCCAAGGCGAAAACTCGCGAAGGGCGCTTTGAGACCAAAAGGGATTTGGGTCGAAAACCTGAAAAAGGCGACTCAAATTGTGATAGGAAAAATCCCGCTTCACTCGAATGGTCAAGGAATGGGTATGTTGCGTCTCGGTGCATCGGCAAAATACTCAAGATCTCCTAACACGTATCAAACTCAAAATGGTCTTCCAAATGCTCAGTGAGAAGCTTTAGTCATGCGATATCTCAGGGCACCTAATTTCCATTTCACCCATTTTAAATTTGTAATTTGTGATTATCTTATTCAATGAATTTCCTTCTTGATTGCATTTGCCAGTTTGGATTAACCTATTTTGTTTTGAGCTATGCTGCCATCAATTTCCTTTTTACAATCCTTTCCGGGTATTTTACATTGAAATAATGATTACTGGACTAATAATACTTTCATAAAAGGAGTTCTGCATATTGCTCTGAAAGCCTCTGAATAATACAAGGACCTGAAACATGACTATTGTTCGAAATTCATTCAGCTTAAGAAATGTTGGAGAAAAATGATTATTTCTTTGAACAAAGACAAGACATTTCGTCGGTGATACGACCTTGATAAATAATGAGCAATGACGATCTAGGTACAAAATGAAACTATGATACCATCATACCCAATGAACTTTGATTGATCCTATACCTCAGAGTCTGTAATATCCTGAAATAGGGGTAAATTTTTATTAAATTATTTTCATGTATATGCTTGAAGAGATCGGAATGCTATGCTCATTTGACTTGTTTTAGGGTCTAATCATAACCTTGGGGTAGGTCCGACTTAGGATTAAAAACTTCTTTTTAGCACTTGAGAAGAAAAAGCTAAGTGAGGAGGCTTTAAAAATTATTGGTACGAAACATGACACAAGGAAGCAGCTGGTAGAGTGGTTGGGACGCTACCTAGGGAGCTAGAATGGCACGGCAGAGCAGGGGTTCGAGCTACCGAATTTATGCTTGGGGTTTTTATTTTTGCGTCAGGAAGGGAAGTTGGGCCAAGGGCGTCTTAAGAGAAGTTATTGGGGATTTTCGGCACAAGAAAGCTTGTGCAAAGTGGCTTCCATGTGCCACTTAAGGGCTTTGGGGATGACGCCTTGAGCATGGAGGTTCGAATCATGGTGGCTACAAAGGGTGCGTTTTATTTTTGGGCTTTTTGGCGTTAAAAAGGAAGGGGCTAAGTTAAGGAGGTTTCAAAAGAATTTGTGGGAGTTGGTGGACATGAAAGTCGGACTGGTAAAGTGGCTTGGGGCTGCCACTTAGGGCTTGGGTGAATGCCGCCCCAAGCAGGAGGGAGGACTCAAGTTTGAGTCACGATGGAGGCGCATGGTATGTTTTATTTTTGTTTTGGCGTTAGGGCAAGGGAGAGCTAAGGAAGGAGCTCTTAAAAGGAGTTGTAGGGAGCTTATGTCACAAGAGATGCCATAGCAGAGTGGCTGGAAGCGTGGGATGTTTCCAGCAGGTCTTCGGTTCGAAACCTAGGGGCAGCAACATGGATGGATTTTATTTTTAATTTTGGCATCCAGGAGAAGAGGTGGTGGTCTGCACATGGTCTCAAATGGATGAGGATAAGATTGATGGATTTGGTTTTTAAATTCGGCTGGAAGAGTAGTGTATTTATTATTTTATTTTTTTTTATTATTCATTTGAAGAGGTGATAAATGATGGGATAAGGATAAACATTGTTTTTTTTCAATTAGTTTAAATGGGTGATAATTAAAAGATAATTATCACAAAAGGGACATTGACCGAATGTAGGATTCCTTTGGGGACTTTCATAATCGGTTTGAGTATAGTAAAGGGCGTAGAAATTCATTTAATTTTTGTTCTTCTTTTCTTCCCAATTTTCTTGGCCGAATTCTCTCTAGCCACATTGCTCAAAATTTTTCAGAACTCCTTTCTTTATTTGTTTCTACTTGGCCGAATCTATTACCCCTTTTTACTCAAAATTTTATCCTTCATCTTGTGTTGGCGGAATATCTTCATCAACACTTGGGAGCCATAGCCGAAATCTCTTCACTTTTAGTCTCTTCAAGGAAACAATAGAGGTGAGTATTCTTCTTAACAATTGGGTTCTCTTCTCTTCTTTTATGGTGTGCCGAAAGCTTGAGAAATAAGCCTTGGTATGGGTGACCGAATATGTATAAGCGTCTTAATAGTGTACGTTTGTGTGTAGCCGACGCTAAGGTGCTTTGAAGGAGTCTTTCGGGATCTCGATAGGCAAGGTAAGAGGTTATTGATATTCGGCCAAAGGCCCTTTTTGGTATCTAAGTATAACCGAACGTGCACTATGGTTTTAGGGGCCAATCGGCAAAGGAAAATGGAGGCTTCCGGGATTTCAATTTGTTTTGGTAAGCAATAGTAAGTTTCGGCCCAAAGTATTTCGAGTACGACATATCCTTCGAGATTATTAGATTTAGCTGAATAAAGTTTTTTGATACTAACCTATAGTGGCCGAATGTAGGAGCAATACGGGAGTACGTTTCGGGATTTCTTATAGATTCGGGATTTCTCCTTAGATCTTTGGAAAAACAGGTGTGTAAACTCTTACACACTTTATTAGCATAGACTGCTTATTATGTTGCTATATAACCTCTCGTGTAGTAACTTTGCCTTGTGGGCATAAGCTTGGATTCTGGGTAAGTCCCCTATTACGTGATCTACGATATATGTTCGTGTATGCCATCATATGCTATTGAATGCTATGCTATACATAAATGCATGTTATATGGGGTTATGATACTTGTTATGTGAGCATGATGATGGTGGGATTGATGAGAGGAGGGGGATGATCTCTATGGACTGTCACCAGTGGTTTTGACCACAAGATGGGTTGACCCCATCAGCTTATTTGTGACTTCGATCACATGTGGTTTTGACCACACCGTTGATATAAATTGTGACTAAGTCCTAGTGGTTTGGTACCACCTGTGGTTTTGACCACAAATTGATAATTGTGACCTATGGTTATCAGTGGTTTTGACCACACGATGGGTTGGCCCCATCACTTGATTTGTGACTCCGGTCACCAGTGGTTTTGACCACCAGTGATTTTGACCACACGGGGTAGTAAAGGAGTATGGATGGCTAGGTTATGGGTTTTGCATGTTTTGTATGTCTTACTAATATTTTGTGTATGAGTTTGCACTTCTGGGTTGGGGATTTATACACTGAGTCTTGGTGACTCACCCCTTCCCATATCATTTTGCAGATGAGTAGATCGCGGAGATGGAGCTGGAGAGGACTCGAGGCGGCCATGCTTGTTCTTTGGATTTGAATTTTTATTTAGCACAGTTAAAGTTTATTATTCACTAAGTTTTGGTTTGGAATGTAATAAGGCCGCTAGTTGTTATTTTGATGTTTAAGTAGTTGTTTCTTCTACCATATTACTAATGAATTTATAAATTGTTAAATAAATCGGTTAAAAGTAATGTTTTTAAATAGGAAATTCTTACGAGTTTTTAAAGATGTTATCATTGGGTAGCCAAATTTACCAAGTTAACAATAACTTTGATGCTTTAAAAATTTAAATGATCAAATGTTTTCAAAGGAAAAGTGTTTCGACTCAACCATGTTTATAAAATCAAATCCCATCTGAGTTTTTAATAAACACCGTTTTATAACCTCAACATATTTTCAGATTTTCACCGATTAATCGAAATAATTCAAACTGTTTTTACTCTATGACAGGGCTTATGGGCCGGGTTTGGGGTGTTACAGAGTCGCAGTAGGATGGTTAGAAGAAACAAAATGTTATTTTTCTAAAGTTGCAGTAGGAGGTACAAACTTTATGTCCCAGAGGGTATAGTGGAAGGGACTATGAAATTACAGCGGGACAAGCTTGCTGATAGAATACGATCGTTTCCTTGGGTTTCCTGTCAAAGATATCGGCTGAACGAGAAAGCATCATAACGCATCAGTGATAGAACCTTTTTGAACTATGAGTAATGACAACCCAAACAATAAAAGGGATCTTTCTCATGGATTCATACATATCCAGTTAGGAGGATTTGATTCATCGCGATCATTACATCCTAGTCATCTGTACATTGTGAAAAATCATCATTCTCGTAACATTCAGCATTCATATAAATGTCATCCGTAGCACATGTAGTTAGGAGCATTTGAGTCATCCCGATCATAACATCCTTATCATTTACGTAAGCATAAGCACATTCTATAGGACAGGTTCCTCAAAAAAACACTATAACAATATCAAAGTTCAGATTTTGTTCCAGCGGAGCAGACTGAATATTGAAGTCTTCCTGAAGATAGTAAGGAAGCAAACCAAGAAATTCAGATTAAGTTCCCTCGAGATGGCAACAGAGCAGTCTAAAGATTGAAGTTTTCCTGAAGATAGTAAGGAAGCAAATCGAAAAGTTTAGATTTATTTCCTCGAAGTCTCAAGGGGACAGGACAAAACTACTAATCCCTCCTTGAGTGTATTGAGGATCAACCTTTCTGAGAAGTTTCAGTGAGAAGATCAAAGTTACGAATCTCTTTTCTCTAAATTCCTATCACCTCGGTATCCCAGTGGAGCAGGCCGAAGCTGCTAATCCCTCCTCCCTGAGTGTATTGAGGATCAACCTTTTCGAGAAGTTTCAGTGAGAAGATCAAAGTTACGGATCTCTTTCTCTCCGAATTCCTATCACCTCGACGTCCCGAGTGGAGCAGCGGTCGCTAATCCCTCCTCCCCGAGTGTATTGAGGATTAACTCTTATTTTTGAGAAGTTTTAGTGAGAAGATCAAAGTTACAGATCTCTTCTTTCTGAATTCTTATCACTTCAAAGTCTCAGCAGAGCAGGCCAAAGCTGCTAATCCCTCCTCCCTGAGCGTATTGAGGATCAACTCTTATTTTTGAGAAGCTTCAGTGAGAAGATCAAAGTTACAAATCTCTTCTTTCTGAATTCTTATCACTTCAAAGTTCTAGCGAAGCAGGTCAAAGCTACTAATCCCTCCTCCCTAAGTGTATTGAGGATCAACCTCTGTTTCCGAGAAGTTTCAGTGAGAAGATCAAAGTTACGGATCTCTTCTTTCTGAATTCTTATCACCTTGAAGTCTTAAGGAAGCAGGATAAAGCTACTAATCCCTCCTCCCTGAGTGTATTGAGGATCAACCTTTTCGAGAAGTTTCAGTCAGAAGATCAAAATTACGCACCACTTCTTTCTGAATTCTTATCACCTCAAAGTCGCAGTGAATCAGTGAAGTGAGTCAAAGCGACAAAGGAATAGTGGATTGAGATGAGGCCATCTGAAGAATAAGAGCACTGAAGAATCAAGACTTGGCCAAGACTGAGGAAAAATTTGTTCTTCTATTGTCTTTGCTCTATTCTCGTTTCACGACAATGAGCAAATAGGGGCAGTTGTAATAACCAATTTTTTCCCGTCCCAATATTAAAGTCCAGTCCCTTTTACAAACCCAATCACTAAACCCAAAGCCCAATAACCTAGCCCAATCCACAACAGCCCAAATCAGAAAAAAGAAAAAAAACAAAAAACCTTAGTCCCCTAATGTGTCGTTACATGCCTCTGCCATCAGCACCCCCTGCCTCGGTCAACACCTGCACGCCTCTGACATCTCCACGCCTCGCATGCCTCCGCTCGTGACCTGCAAACAGCAAAGAATAAGGAGCATAACGACAAAGACTAACAGAAAAACAAATAGAAGAAAACCAAGTTGAATCTGTAAAAATCGGTTATAAAAACCGAAGTAAAACCATTGTAAAGGGTCTCTCTTTAGTTTTACGCATTATCAGAAATCAAAAAGCAAAAGAACTTTGAAGGTTGATTTTGATTTTTATTTATTATTATCATTTACTTTTTTTTTCATTTTTTTCTAGTTATTTTATTTTAAATCTTTTATTAACGAAATAAAAAAGAAGAGCAAAAAGGGGAAAGAAAACTAACCCGAATACTGGGGCATGTTGTCGGAACTTCTCCGTCGTCGTAGCCGAACCAAAGGCAGGGGATTTTCTCCATTTTCTACTCTCTCACGTTTTTGAGGCTTCGAAAGGGGGCTAACAGTCTGGCCTTGAGCATCGCCGACCACCAAGATAGGCACAGTGGTGCGACGGATAGAGGAAGCCCGGTCGTCGGGTCCAAAAGGGGGAGGGGAGAAGTTTTAAAGTTTTTTGGTTTTTTTTTTTAGAACAGAGATTGAAAGGAATAAAGTAATAAAAAAATGGGTTTTAAAACATTAAATGAAATAGCTGTCTGGAGAGGGTAGGAATCTGCGCATTCCTACCTTAAAAGGGAGATTTACTCTACTGGTCCCTCCCTTTTGTAGTGTCATTTGATCAGGCTATATATATATTGATTTGGCCTTTCTTTTTTACTCCTTTTTCAATTCAATCCTTAACCCCGTAATAGCAAACTGTTTTATATTTTACTTATTATAAATTTGTTTATAATGTTTATTTTATATAGTATTACATACCAATCCTTTAAACTATTTCAACATAGACCTGTGTTATCATTTTTATTTTTTATGCTATTAGTTTTTATTTTATTAGTGTTGTCTTATTATTTTTTTTTATTTATCATTTTATTGTTATTATCATCACTATTATATTATTAAAATATTATTAACATTTGCTTTTTACTATTACTATCCTTATTAACACTTTACTTTTGTCATATTATTATCATTATTAATGTTATTATTATTTTAAGTTTATATGCACTGCTTTTTAAACTTTTGTATGTATTGTTTATTTTAAGATTTTTATATACATTATCTATTTCAACATCTTCCATATATTATTTATTTTAATTGATTTATTATTTATTTTAAGTTTTCCTCACATTGTTTTTTCTGTATACTTTATATGTAGATACATATGTATACATGCCCCATCTTGTTTAAAGTTTTTATATACATGGTCTCTTATAAATCGTTTTGCATATTATCGATTTTAAAACCTTTTTTTCATTGCCTATTTTTAACTAATTTATTATCATTTCAAAGTGTATTTTTTGTATTTTATTTTTTTTAACTTGTTTTTCACTTATTGCAAATTGTTGTATATGTGGTTTAATTTATTCGTCTTGGTTATTGATGTTGTAAATTTTTCAAATAGTGCGCGTTATGTGATTATCATCCTTGCATGTATTGTAAGTTGCTTATCTGTATCCTCATATCACCGTTGTTCATTCGTATGGTATTTTTATTCATGTATTATTATTCCATGATCGTTGTTATTTTCATATTATGCCATCACATTGTGTATTAAACCTAAACATTTTTATCCATTTTAAATTGTTGTTTTTTAGTCTAAATAAATCATACATTGCTTTTGAATATTATACTCGCTATTGTTATAAAATGAAAATCTTTCAAAATAAGGTAATATTCGTGCATTTAGAAATTCGAAGAAATCGTGCCTAATTATGCTGGGTGTGATTTTTTGGTTTGACCAAATAAACGAATATCCTTTCAAATTTTGTTCATATTTTCTAAATCAAGGCAATATTTGTGTGTTTAGATGTACGGAAAATTACATCCTAACTTGCTGGGTGTTGATTTTTCGTTCAACTAAATAACCAAATACACTTTTCATATGTTTTGAAAATCAAAGATAATCTCGATGTTAGAGTATAAAGGTGTTATATCCTAACGTGCTGGGTGTGATCCTTTTATTCTTCTGAAACGAGTTAATCTTGAGATTTAATTCAGATTTAATAACTTTTTTTTTGCCTTAGATACTTTCAAGTTTTCAACATTAGGACAACATTAATCAATTTGGTACCGATTAAGGGCGTCACAAGGGTACTAATCCTTCCTCGCACGTAACCGTCTCCCGAACTCGCTTTCTTCTGGAAATTTGTAGACCAAAAGTTATTTTATAGGTGACCCGATCACACCTAAACAAAGAGATTGGTGGCGACTCCATGTTTTTTAAAGTCAATTCCCGTTTTTTCAAAACACGAAAAATGGTTACGACACATGCCATTACAACCGTAATTGATTTACCATATTGTACTGACATGGGCCGATGGATAATGTGACTGATCTCTGCCGAGCTTTTGATTTACTCTAAAATAGGGGAAAATAAAATGGATTAAGCATGAAATTCTTAGTAGGTTTGTACAACATGGTACTTAACTTACCATTCATCCTATTTTGAGGTAACTATGTAAGGCATATTCACTTAATTTGACCTCAAGCCCTACATACATCCTTATTGCCCTTGTTAGTCATATAATCCATGATAACATCAAGACATGTATAAGCTCAATCAACAATCAAGTCTCCATGCATATATGCTTTCAACAGCATGTATTCATTAAGCATGTATATATCAGCTCTTATTATTACAAGTATAGTTTCATAGTAGTTTGTTTCGAGTTTAGATCGTTTCATGTCAGGAATTTACCCATTTTATTCGAGTATTAAGGTCACCAAGTAGTAGTACACTCAAGGTGTACAAATATATAATCAAGGATGAACACTCTCATCAAATAATTTCCATGTACAATTATCATCTTTTCATATTTTCATACATCACTAGTTATAAATCATCATTTCCTTGTATTTCATGTACTACCATTTTTCATGTCATATTTCATATCATATATATTTATCATTCCATGTCAATTTGTCTTAAATTCATATTTTCCCTTATCAGAGCTTTACCCGTTGAATTTATTCGAAATTATCGATGGATACACAGGTAGTACACTTGAGGTGTACGAATCAGAATCCGTCAATTCTTGTCCAATGGTACCCATATGATACAATTTCAGAGAGTACACACTCGAGCCACATATATGTAAACAACAGGATTACCATTCCAGGCTAAGTCCTTTTTACGTCATATGCTCTAAAGAGCTTGATTTGGATTACCCTTCTAGGCTAAATCCAATCCATAACATATGCTAGAGAGGACTTATATCAGGATTACCTGTCCGGGCTAAGTCCTATCAGAATTGAGGTTGAAGGTTTACTCATCCGAGCTAAATCCTATCCACAACAAATGCAGGACCTCTTTTGTTTCGGGAAATCACATATCCATCGATTTAAGTGAAACACATTCCATATTCATGTCAAGCATACAAGTAACATTTTATTCATTTACCATTTTATTGGGCATTTTCATTTATCGGGCTATATCGAGTAGGTGATCATTTCACATATTTATTACGTTAATAAAATTCACTAACACAACATTTAAATCAAGCATAAAAACATATACAGTTTAGTTACACGAACTTACCTCGACAAAGGTTTGTGTACGTAAAATCTACTAATTCGATATTTTCCTCATTCCTCGTTCTAACTCCGAATTTGGTCTATCCGGATCTATACGAGTAAATTTAACACCAATTTATCATATTTTACATTCATGTGGACTAAATTTTCATCCTAGGTAAAATTATTATTTTGCCCTAACTTTTCCATAAATTCCATTTTTGTCTCTAGGCTCAAAAAATGAAACTTGTGCAAATTACTCCCTATTCCAAGCCCAACCAAAGCCCAATTACAAATTTGACAGAACATGTATTCATAAAATTTCATAATTTTTCATCAAATTTTACAACTTTTCGTTTTAGTCCCTAAATCATGTTTTCATCAAAAATCACTTTGTAAAAGTTGTTTATCTATCAATAGTCTTTCATTTTCTACCATAAATTTCTAATTTCCAGCATATACATGCATGACCCATTTTTATACTTTGATAACTTTTCAAATTAATCCCCCAAATAGAGAGATTAAGCTATCCCGATTCTAAAAATATCAAAATTACTAATAAGGTTTCCATGAAAGTCTCTTCTCTCTCTCTTAGGGTTTCCGTGTTTTATTTTTGGGAAAGAAGATGAGAAAAATAAGATGATAACTATTTATCATCTTTTAATTAATTAAAAATTTTCACTTTTTAATTTAATCCTTACCCTTTTTCTATATTTCTATGGATGAGTCACCAAGAAAAATCTACATACTTTTTTTAACGGTCTAATTACCATGTAAGGACCTTAAGTTTTGAATCCCATAGCTATTTGATCCTTCTAGCTACTAGAATCTAAATTTCGCATTTTATGCGATTTAGTCCTTCTCGTAATTAAGCACATAATCGGTAAAATTTTCTTTTCAAAATTTTCACACGACATTTCTAGTATAATATGGATCATATAATAAAATAAAAATAAATTTTATTTTTTGGCCCGGATTTGTAGTCCCGACACCACTTTGTTCGATTCATAGAAATTAGGTATTCATGATTATTGTCTCCCAAGTAGGCGTACTTCAAATGTAATTGCAATGGCTTTAACTCTAAAGCAAGAAGGTCCTCTATAAAAGGTCGAGGAGGTTTAAAAGAACACTCTGATAAATTTAAATATTCAAAAATCCTCCTATCTTCATTTTCAAGTTCTTGGTCTCCATCAGTTCACCAAGTTCTTTAATCAGTTCCTCTTCATCTAACTCAACTAAATCTGCTTTATTATCAGAATTGTTGTAACAAAATTCTACCAATTCTTCCTTCACTGCTGTGTCCATAATCTCAATGGCGTGACAATCTTCACTTGTATCTACACACTTCATAGCATCAAAAACATTAAAGGTTCTCTCACTGGTCATTAACTCTCATTGTTAATTCACCTTTCCGTGATCAACTAATATTCTACCAGTGGCTAGAAAAGGTCTTCCAAGAATAATTGGTATCTTTTATCAGCTTCACATTCCAAAATAATAAAATCTGCCAAAAAAAGAAATTTATCAACTCTTACCAACACATCTTGAATTTTACCTTCTAGATGTGCATAAGAACGATCGGCTAACTACAATGTGACAATTGTAGGTCTCGCCTTCCTAATTCCCAATTTCCTGAAAATAGGCATAGGCATTAATTTTATGCTTGCATCTAAATCACATAATGTGTTGCCTACATAATAATTTCCAATTGAGCAAGGAATAGTAAATCTCCTTGGGTCCTTCAATTCTGGTGGCAATTTGTTCATCAACATTGTTGTGCACCCTTCAATGAAAGCAACAATTTCAAATTCTCCTAGTTTGAGCTTCTTTAACAATATGTCCTTCACGAACTTAATGTAATTGGGCATTTGCTCTAATGCTTCCACCAATGGTATGTTGATATGAAGTTGCTTCAGGACATCCAAGAATTTTTTGAATTGAAAATCTTACTTCAACATCTGAAATTGCTGAGGAAAAGGTGGCGATGGCCTTCCTTCAACTTGTTGAGGTTGTTTTTCCATGGCATTCTTATTGGCAACATGAGCTAATTCTCCTTCAATTTTTTTATTTTTTATTTTTGCTCTTCTCAATTGTAGATTGCTCCAGTACTGGTTCTGAATTCGCTTTATCTATGAAATCTAAGCTATCTTCTTCAACAACAGCATCATTAACAAATCCAGGAAGTTGAGTACCACTTCTGAATGTAATGGCCTTGCAATGTTCCGTCCCTTGATATCTTGAATTTTTAGTATCACTTGGCAATGCTCCTTGTTGTCTTAAGTTTAATACACTGGCAATTTGCCCCCTTGGTTTTCTAAAGCCCTTCAAGATGCAGCTTGACTCTGTATTACATCATTCTTGGCCATGTATTCCTTCAATAGAGCTTCCATCGATGAAGATAACGATGCTGAACTTTGCTAAACATTTTTCCATGGCATAGGTTGATTGTATCCAGGTAGTGCGCTTGTGACATTCTGTCGAACAGCATTACTGGAATTTCCCACTCTTTGATTACTCCAACTGAAATTAGGATGTTGTTTACATCCTAGATTGTATGTATTGGAATATGGGTTATTGGTTTAGATTGACATTTACCATGTAACATACTGAAGTTGGGTTCAATGGGCATTCATCAAAAACATGATCTTCCCCACAATAAACACATGTTAATTCGGCTACTTTCATTTCCTGCTGTAACAACCCTTACCCGTATCCGACATCAGTATATGGTACGAGATGTTATCTTTCTTAAACACATGCAAACAAACAATTACGGGTTATGAGATTTCATTCAAATTTAAAACCTTTCAAAATTTGTCTTAAAATCCTTACTATGAGCCTACGAGTCCCAAAACACCCTTTGGAAATGGTTCGGGACCAAATCGAGTTCTTTACAAAGCTTTGGAAAATTCACTAAAACAGGGACAGACGCCCATGTGGAAGGGTGACACACCCGTGTAACTCACATGGCCTAAACATATAGGGACACACTCGTGTCCCCATGCTCGTGTGGATTTATTTCTAATTCAAAACTACAGGGGTTTTCACACGGCCTGGCATACGCCCGTGTCCCCTACATGGCCATGACACGCCCGTGTCTCGACCCGTGTGCAAAAACCTTGACATTCTATTTCTGACGTCATCAACCCAATAAGGTCACACAGCCAAGGCACACGTCCGTGTCCTTAGGCCATGTGGTGAATTAAATTACTAAATTCAAGTGCAGACTTCACACGGCCTGGGCACATGTCCATGTCCTATGGCTGTCTCTTTCACACGGTTGAGACACACGATCGTGCCTCAGCCCGTATGGTTACTATTGGGCATTCTGTTTTGCCAACTTAGGGTGCAAGGGGACACACGACCGAACTACACGCCCATGGGTTAGATCATGTGTCACACGCAGTCTACACACACCCCCGTATGTCTACCCGTTTGGACAATAACAAGCCTATTTACCAAGCACTTTTTGCCACCCTTACTTGCACCAAAATAAGCCACACTAAATAACCTACTCATTCATGCATTAATATACCAAATACTCAACCATGCAATTTGTACATCCATGAAAAACATCAGCATTTTCATATATCAATAACAAGTATTAGCCATCATCCATGGCCTTATACAAAATGTATTCATCTTCAAGACAAGCCAACATATTTGGCCAAAACAATATGACGCTTGACAAAAGGCAAAGTCCCTATACATGCCATACTCAAAATGATAAATCTAACTATACCAAATGTTTCGATTGATAGTGTGATTGAGCCTCTGACGTCCTTTGATCCCCGAGCTAGCTTGGCGATACTATAAGAAAATGGAAAGGAAAGGGAGTAAGCATAAAGCTTAGTAAGTCGTAGCTAAATAATTAACAACAATTACCATGCATTATCATTGTAACATCCTGAAATTGGGCCTAGTAGGATTGGGCCCAATGGGCCTTAGGCGTAGGAATGTTTAAAATTTTTGAGAATAAGAGAACAACATTATTTCAAGTTGGACATAATAGGAAGGTGATTTTAGAAAGTTACGGGGTTCTATGAAGTTTCGAGTTCAAGTTGGGCCTTAGTGAAATTTTGTGTTTAAGCCTATTAAGGAGAGATATTAAGAGGCATCAAAGCTTATGTAAATAAGTGAGTAAATTGCTAACATAAATGAGCATATGGCAAAAAGGATATGGCACCATATGTGCTACCTTGAGGGAAGGAGTTTGAATCCCTTTATGTGCATTTGTGATTTTTTTTTTTTTTTTTTTTTTTGCTTTCCTTCCTTGTAGTGTTGGCCAAGAACTAATTATGGCAAGGTTGGACTTCATTATTTTTGGTAAGGTGGCTATAAGAATAAGGCAAGGTTGAAGTTGGGGAAAGGAATCAAGAGAAATAGGAAAGAAAAGGGGACATGAGGCTTATTTCGTGGGTGATGTTTTGGAAAGTTCGGGTGGCCAAACTCTTATCCTCAGGGGGGATGCATGTGGACGGTTTTGGGGTAGATAGGTGGCTGAAATTTTTATTTTGTCTTTTGGTAAAGTCTTAGCTTTGTTTTGGTCAAAAATCCCTTTGACAACTTTGTGTCATTTCTCCCAATTTTCCAACCCTCCTTACCGAAACATGTTAGCACAATAGTGCATTGTTTTTCCTCTCAATCTCTTTTCTTTTCTTTTCTTTTGCTTTGTGCCGAAATTACAAGCCTTGGTGACCATATTTTTTCTTCTTTCTTTTTACTTTGGCCAAATATTTGACTCATCTGTAGCCATTGTACAATCGTTAGGAATCTATTTTATAATCATTAATGTAGGGGATTCATCATGGTTCTTTTGGATCTTTTTCGTTGATCGGTGATTTTGCTAAGCGGGTTAGTGGTGGTGACTAATCAAGTTTATCTATAGGGATTAAATCGCTCGATCACCTATCCCTCGTAATAAGAGACTCAGATTATGGTAAGTGATTCGATTGTAAGTAATACATTGGTATGAAATCTTTTGGAAATTCGAGGCTAACTTTTGGTTGGTATTGTTTTAGGGTCAACGAAGAGTGGTTCTTTAGGGAATCCTAATCAAGGTGTGTAATCCCGTACCTTTCGCATACATATTTGAAATGGTGTGTAATCTCACATCCTTTTTAAATGTTGGCATGAAATATTCTCGTGATTGGTCGAATATCTGAAGAAAAGCGGAAAGTCGGCATCCGTGATCACTCGAGCGTGCTTATGATCGTAGTGGTAATCGTATTTTGTAATAAAACAGTTTCGGTTAGAAGCAGTGACGTGTTTTTGAAAAATCACGAAAAATAGGAGAAAAGGAATTAGAAAGTGAATAAGATAAAATTAAATCTTACTGTGTCTATTTTAATATGGAAGAAACGGATAAGGAAAAGGAATTTTATATTCTGAGATATCTTAATTTTAGTGAGACTAGTTCTGAATGACTTCGGGGTATTATGTTTTGTCTTGGAGAAATCATATAAAATTGTAAAAAGTGAATTAAGAGTTATAATTGATATGTATGGATTCCTTAGTGAACCTATTTTCAATAGAAACAAGTGGGAGCAGTAAATAAAAAGCGTACAATAAGATATTTGAGATTAAGTTAGGACAGGTCAGAATCATTGGACAGTGAAACAAGGGAAAGTTTAAGGAATAAATTGTACTAAATGGTTAAGTTAAAAATTCTGGAAAAATTATAGGAGAAAGATATATGAGTCTAGTTTCAAGGAAAATTTACGGATTTAGATTTCGAGTTTTCTAACTTGAGTTATGGTCAAATTAGTCAATATGATGCAGATGGACAGTTTCGATTTTATGCCCCAAATTAGTAGTTAAGCCTAGGTTACGAAATTACCATAATACCCTTATAAGGTAAATTACCGAAATACCTCTGGGTTGCGAGATTACCAAATTACCCTTAAATACCTCTGGGTTGCGAGATTACCAAATTACCCTTAGTGGGTAAAATTACGAAAATTATGAAAATACCCTTTATGGGCCAAATTGATAATTTACTATATGGGCCATTTGATAATTTGCTATATAGGCCGTTTGATATTTGCTATATGGGCCGTTTGATATTTGCTATATGGGCCGATTGATAATTTGTTATATGGGTCAATTGATAATTTGCTATATGGGCCGTTTGATATTTGCTATATGGGCCGATTGATAATTTGCTGTATGGGCCGATTTGAAATAAATTACGAAATGGGCCAAGATGATATTTTGCTTAATTGGCCAACTTGATAAATTGTGATAATGGGCCATAAATTTTGTAAGAAATATCTGAATACATTGTTGTGAATTGTTATGCATTATATACATGTTTTGCATGGGATGGGATAATGATGAAGAGAAGTTCTGGTAGCTCTGCTACATAAATCTGATGGCTCTGTCACATATTTGAAAAACGGCAATGCCATGTGTAACATCCTGAAAAGGGCCTATGCATTTTCGGTTTAATTGTATGAAATGACATGTCTTACGTGTTATGAATAAATTTTGAACATTTTTGGAAACTTGAAAATGCATGAAAATAATTTAGAAATGAACATTTTTGGAAACCTGAAAATGTATGGAAATGATTTGGAAATGATTCAAAAGAGGAAAGTGAACATTTCGAAACTTGGAAATGTAAGGAAATGTCAAGTTTAAAGAGGCAAACGAAAATTTTTGGAAACTTAGAAATGACCTGGAAATGTCGAGTTTTAAAGGTTAAAAGAGGAAGCGAGGTAAGGTGGCCTTAAAAGAAAAAGTATGTGAAATTTGACACACAAGCAAAGCTTGGAAAAGTGGCTGGAGATGCCACTTAGGGCCTCTGGAAATGGCGCCACATGCAAGGGATTGGGCCTAAGTTCGAGTCACATGGGAAGCAAATAAAAGAAGTTTTATTTTTGCTTCTAGAAGCACACAGAGGTGGACGGCACAAGGCTTGCAAAAGAGGAGTTTTATTCTCTTTAAAATTCGGCTAATTAGGAATAAATAAAGGATTTAATTTGGATTATTTTCAAGAGATAATAAGGATTTTTCTTTAATTATTTTAAATTAAGGAGATAAAGTTATTAAATAAGGAAGAGTGGTGGCCAAGCAAAGGACTCTTGGCCTAGTAATTTCGGCACAAGGAGGAGAATTAGGCCATTCATTCATTCATTCTCTCTTAGAAATTCTCCTAGCAAAAATCCTCTCTTCTCTTTTCTTTCTCCAAGCCGAAAATACACCTTATGTTCTAGCCAAGCTCCTTTCAAATTCCATCAGTGCCGATTCTTTCTAAAGCCTAATATTTCTCTCTTCCTTCATCCTTGAAACCGAATACCTAGAGGGCTCACGGTGATTGTTCGTCAAGTTTCTAAACCGAATCTCAAGTGGTGTCGGGAGAGATCATCGAATTCAATACTAAAGGTAAGAATCTTGTGGTTATCGATTTATTCTCTTCTTTAAGCTGAAACATAGGATCTAATATTATTATTATTATTTTGGTGGCCGAAATTATAAGAAGTGTTTCAGGTTCGATGAATCGACTAAAAAAAGGAATATTTCGGGATTCATAAAGATCTAAGGTAAGAAACTATAAGATTCGGCCAAAGGCCATGTTTTAAGTTTTAATGTTAGATTAAATCTAACACATGATTATAGGAATTTCGACATCCCTAGGGAGGCAAGGATACTTTTAGGGATTCAAGATTTAGAAGGTAAGTACCAAAGTAAATTCGGGCCAAGGCCTATTTTTATATATAGATCTATTTACTATCTTCTCAAAAGCCGAAAACTAACCCGTGGAGTAATCTAGTGTTTAGCCGATTTCAAAGGGGAGGAATACGAAGTTTCCGGCACTTGATTCTTAATTCAAATCGGCAACAAGGTAAGTCTTAGTGTACTAATCCTACTAGGATTTGGATTTATGGCCGAATGGCTTTTATTAAATTAGTAAGTGATTAATCAAATGTAGGAACTTGAAATCTAAGGCGATAGATCGATTTGGGATTTTCAAATGAAGTTGTTAAGCAAATCGTGTGTGTACCCACACTAACTTTTAATACGATTTATGGAGACATTTAATATAAGTATGTATAAGTATGAATAAGAATGTGAATATGGCTAAGGTACCGTGTTACGGTACAAAGTACTTAGGTACGTTTCCTACTCCTACTAGGATTTGAAATATGTTATATTTAGCATGTGAAAAGTGACATGAATGTGAATTTAAGTATGATATGCATGATATGAATAATATGGGGCATTGAAAGTTATATGAAAAAGGGGAAGTGAATGTGGTGACTTGATTTCACTATCCGAATGTGGTGTGACGGGCACATTATCCGAATGTGGTAACTTTGGTTGCATTATTCGAATGTGGTGTCTCATGACACAATTATCTGAGTGGCTATGCCACAAATTTTATATGGGCGATGAGCACGCCGATCGCAGTGATCGTCTTCAATGGTGTGTAGCGGATGGAGGTTGACTTAGTAGTCCTACGGTGTGTGCGAGTTGGTGCGGGGATGTGTAGCGGATGGCAACTAGGTTTGGGTTCGGGTTGCATCATTATTTTATCTCAGTATATGAATATGCATGTGATATGATACGATACGCGCTGATCTATTAAATTTTTGTGTTGGTTACACATTGAGTCTGTTGACTCACCCGTTGTGGGAACATGTTTGGTGATGAGCAGTGATGGGATGGAGCAGAGAACTTGTGGTTGCCATGCTCACTTGAAGTTTTATCTCGATTTGGACAATTTATTTCATTTAAGTATTTCATTATTTTATTTTGGGTTTTTAATTGATGTAATAAGGCCTCTCTTGAACTATGTTGTTTTTACATTCTATTTGCTTTGTTACGACATTTTTACTTATTAAAAATTTAGTGAATTTACGTTAAAATAAACTTTAAATATTTTGCCACCTTAAATAAATGGATTTCAACACAAGATAAATTAGTTTTCAAAACGAGCCCAACCCAAACAACATTTTCTTGAGAATCGCACAAGTTTTTCCTAAGGATCAAAAGAATTTTGAACCAGGTTTAATCAAGGAACATACCAAATCACGGTCAAAGCTCAGTGGGCGGAGTTTGGGGTGTTTCGATTTGGTATCGAGCCCGTTTTAAAACTCTCGGCCTATGGGCTAAGGCCCAAAACGTTTTCTAATCAAGCCAAATGAGTTTTATGGAAGTATTTACGAAAATAAGCGGGTTTTTCGGCATGGCACCTAAGTCTCCGACCATGATCCACGGTAAGTACCCACAACCATCGTGTGATTATGTGAATTATGGAAGGGTAGAAAAGGAATGGAACGCAGAACATGATGCATGATAGGAACTTGAACCCTAGGACTAATCTACTCAAACACAAACACATAAGACTTAATTCCATTAAACAAACCTATGGCTAAGTCACCGAGTTAGGGTGTGGTAACCCCACATGCGCATGTCTCAGGATTGGATCAGGAAGAGCCTAGTATTTAAGTAGTCCTAGTGACTCACCTCCTCTTCGCAGAATCCTGCAGTGCGTAGCTTCGGTTCACCCTAATCCAGCAGGGCTCGGTGGGTGTGGCAACCTGCGTGCGCATGTCAGGAATGGTTTTGGTGGGAGCTTGGTATTTAAGCATCCGCGTGACTCACCTCCTCTCCACTCGAATCCTCGCTCGGTGCGTAGCTTTGGTTCACCCTGACCAAGAGGACTCGGTCATAGGCTAAACACAATAACTAAAACCCGAAAGGAACTAGCCGTGTTTTTATAAAAACAACAAAACCCTAGTTTTAAAAAAAAAAAACTCTTAAAACTTTCTTTTAAATTTGTGAAAACCATCCTTACAAAGTCTTCCGAAAAATTTCCCATTTATGAAATTACAAAAATACCCCTAGTGGTAAATTACAAAAATGCCCTTGATTTATGAGATTTCCAAAATACCCATAGTTTTAATCAAAACTTCATTATTTTATAAATATTCAACAACCCTTGTTTGCAAAATATCAAAATACCTTGATTTTTGGAAAATTACAAAATTGCCCCTAACTTACAAAATTACCACAATGACCCTGATTTCCAAAATTTCTGCAACATCACCGTTTTAGAAAACAAATTCTCAAAAAAGAACCCTCAAAGTTTTGCAAATTTGGAAATTCCCCGAAAGTATTAAACTTTACAAATCTACCCTGGTGTATTACCAAAATACCCCTGAGTTTCAAAATTACCGAAATACCTCTAGATTTAAAAATTTTCCAAAATACCCCGGGAATTTAAAAATTCAAAAATACTTTTTGACAAAATCACCAAGGAACTCTTTCTTTTGAAAAATTACGAAAATACCCCTAGGTAGTGGAAAAACAACAACAATGAAAACTGCAACATTTCTCTGAATGAACAAAGTTCATAATTGATTGATGGATGTATGAATAAATGAAAAGACTGTGTGCATGGATGTATATGAAAGAACCACTCCTAAATTCTTTATCATAAAACTCCTTCGCGGGTAATCAAGTGAAACAAAGACTAATTCATAAAATTCCTTAATCAGATCACGACGTTAGAAATGAGCTCTAGAGGACGTAGTCATCGAGGACGCGGTAGAGGCAGGATGACCGTGTCAGAACCCGTTAGATCGGGTCAAGGGTCTAACAATGAGATACCACCGCCACCACCACCCCCAGCTGTGGGTGTTGAGCAGCAAGCTCAAACGGGAGATGATCTTTGTATCATTGGCCGTGGCCGCGAGTTTTGGAGTTAGTGGTCAGTGCGGGAGGAAATTCGGAAATCGAAAGTGCAGGCTCGAATCGCTCCGAGCTAATGGAGCCGAAATGTTTCGTGGAGTATCGGTGTGGCACCCAGTAGCATAACCGAGTCTTGGTTGGAAGCAATCGAGCACATCATGGATGAGCTTGACCTGACCCCTGAGGAGAAGTTAAAAGGAATGGTGGCACTGTTACACGATGAAGCATATCAATGGTGGTTAACTATTCGGGATGGTGCCACAGCAGAGGATCTGACCTGGGACTACGTTAGGGAAGCGTATCAAAAGAAGTATGTTGGAACCAGGTATACGGATGAACAAAGAAAGGCATTTTTGGAATTTGGTTCAAGGAACAAGTCCGTGTGGCGTAAGATGAGGTGAATTCACGAGGTTGAGCCGGTATGCCCGAGGAGTAGTGGCAATCGAGCATCAAAGATCGTGTCCATTTTGAGGACGGACTAAGGGATGACTCGAGATTGTTGATAGCACCGCATCGGGAGGCGGGAGTTTTCTACTTTAGTAGAAAAGGCCAAGGTGGCCGAGGAATTAAGGATGCTACAAAGCGGACTATGGATCGGAATAGGCCCAAAAGAGGTTTTGGATCGTCCAGGAAGGTTCAAAAGAGGCCCAAAGTTGATGGGCCGTGAGGTCGCAAAAGTAGTGATACAGGATGGCAATCACCGTCCTTGTGATCATTGTGGAAAGAAGCACTGGCGGAGTCACCGAAAAAGACGGAGGATGTTTTAGGTGTGGGTCCAAGGACCATATGCTCAAGGATTATCCTAAGAAACCGGATGAAAGTCGCATCAAAGACTCGGAGAATGTTAGTCAGGCTGGTAGAGGAGGACAACAGCCTCAACGAGGTCGTGGTTCGAATAACAGAGGTAATAGTGCTGGTAGAGGACGAGGAACGCAAGGCAGAGGTGCTGCTAATGCTAAGGCGAGGCAATCGGGTTTGGTTTATGCGGTTTATCGGAGGGAGGATGGAGACGCGCCGGATGTTATAACCGGTACGTTCTTTATTTATAGCAAGCCCTATTTTGCTCTGATTGATGTGGGCTCGACCTATTCTTATGTTGCATGTAGTGTAGTGGAAACACTAGGCCTAGACTCTGAACTTTCTGATAGGCGGATGATCAGTGTAGGAAGCCTATTAGGCCAAGCGTAGTGGTGGATAAGATCTTTCGAGTGTACCCCAGAAATTCAGTGTGGAGTGAACTTTTGGTGATTTAATGGAACTACCCTTTGGGGAGTTTGAACTCATACTTGGAATGGACTGGCTAGTAGAGCACCGGGCCGTGTTGGATTGTACGGCTAAACGAATAGAACTAAGGACCCCGGAGGATGAAGTAGTAGTAATGATCGAAGAAAGAAGAAACTACCTATCTAATGTAGTTTTGGCGTTAAAGGCTGAGAAAATGGTTAGGAAAGGGTGCAAGGCATTCTTAGCCTTCGTAAGTGCGTTGGGTGGAAAGGAAGAAGGTGTTAGTGGAGTTAGAACGGTAAGGGACTTTGAAGATGTATTTCCGGAGGAATTACCAGGAATACCCGAATTTGGAATAGACTGAACAGCTCCTGTGTCAATCGCTCCATACCGAATGGCGCCAAAGGAGTTGGTTGAGCTCAAGGCTCAAATTCAAGAGTTGTTGGATCGCGGGTTCATTCGACCCAGTGTGTCTCCATGGGGAGCACCGGTCCTGTTTGTAAAGAAGAAGGATGAAACTATGCGTATGTGCATAGATTACCGTCAGTTGAATAAGCTAACCATTAAGAACAAGTATCCCTTGCCAAGGATCGATGACTTGTTCGATCAGCTGAAGGGGGCCGCGGTTTTCTCAAAAATAGATCTACGGTCGGGATATCACCAGTTGAAGGTAAAGGAGGCAGATATCCATAAGACCGCCTTTAGGACAAGATACGGCCATTATGAGTTTGTGGTAATGCCGTTTGGATTGACGAACGCTCCAGCCGCGTTCATGGATATGATGAATCGAGTTTTCCAACCCTATTTGGATAGGTTTGTTGTTGTGTTTATCGATGACATTCTTGTGCATTCGAAGTCGGAGAAGGAGCATGATGAGCACCTACGGATAGTGTTGCAAGTATTAAGGGAGAAGAAGCTATATACCAAATTCAGCAAGTGTGAATTTTGGCTTAAGGAGGTGGCATTCTTAGGACATGTAGTATCCGCAGAAGGAATAAGAGTGGGCCCTAGGAAGATCGAAGCAGTATTGGACTGGAAACCACCTAGATCCGTGGCTGAGATTCGAAGTTTCTTAGGTTTGGGAGGCTATTACAGAAGGTTCGTGGAAGAGTTCTCATCAATAGTCGCACCTTTGACAAAGTTGCTAAGGAAGGAAGTACCCTTTGTATGGACGGATAAGCAGCAAGAGACCTTTGAAAAGCTTAAGAAGGTGTTGACGGAAGCTCTAGTGTTAATTCAGCCAGAGGCAGGAAAGGATTTCGTGGTGTACTGTGACGCTTCGCATACGGGATTAGGATGCGTCCTAATGCAAGATGGAAAAGTAGTCGCTTATGCGTCTCGGCGATTAAGGCCGCATGAGGTTAATTACCCAACCCATGACTTGAAATTGGCAAAGAGTGGTTTTCGCCTTAAGGTGTGGAGGCACTATCTCTATGGAGAAAGGTCGGTGATCTACCACAGACCATAAGAGCCTTAAGTATTTGTTGACTCAGAAGGAGTTGAACTTGAGGTAGCGAAGGTGGGTAGAGTTATTGAAGGATTATGATTACTCGACAGAGAGTACCACCCGGCAAGGCAAATGTAGTGGCCGATGCCACGAGTCGGAAGGTTGTGTAAGATCTAAGAGCTAAGTTCGCACACTTGAGTGCAGTATGATGATAGAAGCCTATTGGCAGAATTACAAGTCAAACCCACGTGGTTGAATGAGGTAAAGGAAGGTCAATTGTTGGATGAGGACCTAAGTGCTAAGTTACAACAAGTACGGAACGGAGAGTTAGAGGATTATGGCGTTAATGATGAAGGAGTATTGTGCTA
The DNA here is from genome assembly GCA_025503065.1 of Gossypium bickii. Taxonomy (NCBI): domain Eukaryota; kingdom Viridiplantae; phylum Streptophyta; class Magnoliopsida; order Malvales; family Malvaceae; genus Gossypium; species Gossypium bickii. The sequence goes on from CP106712.1 coordinate 98,278,248, forward strand.
CAAAGGAAAAGTCTGTATGCCGAAGGACAAGGAGTTAAGACAGAAGATTCTTCGGAAGGCGCATAGTAGCCCTTATGCTATGCATCCCGGAGGTATTAAGCCGTATAGAGATCTAAGGGAACAATTTTGGTGGTCTGATCTTAAACGGGAAGTTACTGAGTTTGTGGGGAAATGTCTGACGTGTCAGCAAGTTAAGGCTAAACACCAAGTTTCATCAGGATTGCTACAGCCAATCGAGATTCCGCAGTGGAAGTGGGAAAGAATTACCATGGACTTCGTTAGTGGGCTTCCCTTTACGCCTACTAAGAAGGACTCGGTATGGGTAATAGTGGATCGTTTGACAAAGTCCGCGCACTTCATCCCGGTAAGAGTTGATTATTCTCTTTAGAAGTTAGCTAAGTTATATGTGGCAAAAATTGTAAGGTTACATGTAGTACCGGTATCGATCATCTCCAATAGAGACCCAAGGTTTACATTTCGATTTTGGAAGGAACTTCATCAAGCTATAGGCACTAAGTTGGACTTCACTACGGCTTTTCATCCACAATCAGATGGGCAGTCTGAATGGGTTATACAAGTGTTGGAGGATATGTTGAGAGGCTGTGTGATGGATTTCCGAGAAAGTTGGGAAGATTACTTGCCTTTAACTGAGTTTGCCTACAACAACAGCTATCAAGCTAGTATTCGGATGGCACCGTATGAAGCATTATATGGTCGGAAGTGTCGAACTCCTACTTGTTGGACTGAGTTAGAAGAACGTCGAGTTTTGGGTCCAGAGTTAGTGGGTGAAACTGAAGAAAAGGTGGAGATAATCCGAGCACGGTTAAAGGAAGCCTCGAGATAGGCGGTCGTCGACGCTTGAGACCTCAAGTGGAAGGAAATAGAGTTTGAAGTGGGAAACCAAGTGTTTACGAAGGTCTCGCCTTGGAAGAAGGTGATGAGGTTTGGTCGCAAAGGGAAGTTAAGCCCAAGGTTTATAGGCCCTATCAGTCTTCGAGCGAGTTGGACCGATGGCATACCAATTGAGTTGCCACCGAGTTGCAGCAAATGCACGACGTATTCCATGTATCCATGCTACGTCGTTATCGATCGGACCCGCCTCATGTGGTACCAGTTGAACAAGTGGAGCTAAGGCCGGACTTATCCTACGAGGAGGAGCCGATTCAGTTATTGGAACGTGATGTGAAAGTGCTACAAAGGAAGTCAGTTCCTCTACTCAAAGTGTTATGGCGCAATCATGGATCGGAGGAAGCTTCGTGGGAGCCGTAAGAGGCAATGCGACAAATGCAATACCCTCAATTATTTTAGCTAGGAAATTTGAGGACGAAATTATTTTAAGGGGTAGAATCGTAACATCACGAAAGGGCCTATGCATTTTCGATTTAATTGTACGAAATGACATGTCTTACGTGTTATGAATAAATTTGAACATTTTGGAAACTTGAAAATGCATGAAAATGATTTAGAAATGAACATTTTTGGAAACCTGAAAATGTATGGAAATGATTCAAAAGAGGAAAGTGAACATTTTTGGAAACTTGGAAATGTAAGGAAATGTCAAGTTTAAAGAGGCAAATGAAAATTTTTGGAAACTTAGAAATGACTTGGAAATGTTGAGTTTTAAAGTTTAAAAGAGGAAACTGAGGCAAGGTGGCCCTAAAAGAAAAAGTATGTGAAATTTAACACACAAACAGGCTTGGAAAAGTGGCACTGAGATGCCACTTAGGGCCTCTGGAAATGGCGCCACATGCAAGGGATTGGGCTGAGTTCGAGTCACATGGGAAGCAAATAAAAGAAGTTTTATTTTTGCTTCTAGAAGCACAGAGGTGGACGGCACAAGGCTTGCAAAAGAGGAGTTTTATTCTCTTTAAAATTCGGCTAATTAGGGGATAAATAAAGGATTTAATTTGGATTATTTTCAAGAGATAATAATATTTTTCTTTAATTATTTTAAATTAAGGAGATAAAGTTATCAAATAAGGAAGAGTGGTGGCCAAGCAAAGGACTCTTGGCCTAGTAATTTCGGCACAAGGAGGAGAATTAGGCCATTCATTCATTCATTCTCTCTGCAGAAATTCTCCGAGCAAAAATCCTCTCTTCTCTTTTCTTTCTCTCCAAGTAGAAAATACACCTTATGTTCTAGCGAAACTCCTTTCAAATTCCATCGGTCCGATTTTTCTAAAGCCTAATATTTCTCTCTTCCTTCATCCTTGAAACCGAATACCTAGAGGGCTCACACCGATTGTTAAGTCAAGTTTCTAAACCGAATCTACAAGTGGTGTCGGAGAGAGATCGTCGAATTCAATACTAAAGGTAAGAATCTTGTGGTTATCGATTTATTCTCTTCTTTAAGCCGAGACATAGGATCTAATATTATTATTATTTTGGTGGCTGAAATTATAAGGAGTGTTTGGGGTTCGAAGAATCACGACTAAAAAGAGGAATATTTTGGGATTCATAAAGATCTAAGGTAAGAAACTATGAGATTCTACCAAAGGCCATGTTTTGAGTTTTAATGTTAGATTAAATCTAACACATGATTATAGGAATTTCGACATCCCTAGGGAGGCAAGGATACTTTTCGAGATTCAAGATTTAGAATGTAAGTACCAAAGTAAATTCGGCCAAGGCCTATTTTGATATATAGGTCTATTTACTATCTTCTCAAAAGCCAGAAAACTAACCCGTGGAGTAATCTAGTGTTTAGCCGATTTCAAAGGTGAGGAATACGAAGTTTCCTAAGCACTTGATTCTTAATTCAAATCGGCAACAAGGTAAGTCTTAGTGTACTAATCCTACTAGGATTTGAATTTATGGCCGAATGGCCTTTTATTAAATTAGTAAGTGATTAATCAAATGTAGGAACTTGAGATCTAAGGCGGTAGATCGATTTGGGATTTTCGGTGAAGTTGTTAAGCAAATCGGTGTGTACCCCACACTAACTTTTAATACGATTTATGGAGACATTTAATATAAGTATGTATAAGTATGAATAAGAATGTGAATATGGCTAAGGTACTGAGTGTTCTGGTACAAAGTACTCAGTGCACGTTTCCTACTCCTACTAGGATTACGTAAATATGTTATATTTAGCATGTGAAAAGTGACATGAATGTGAATTTAAGTATGATATGCATGATATGAATAATATGGGGCATTCGGGTTATATGAAAAAGGGGAAGTGAATGTGGTGACTTCGGTTTCACTATCTGAATGTGGTGACTTCGGGCACATTATCTGAATGTGGTAACTTTGTTACATTATCTCGAACATGGTGTCTCATGACACAATTATCAGTGGCTATGCCACAAATTTTATATGGGCAATGAGCACGTCGATCGCAATGCGCGCCTTGATGGTGTGTAGCGGATGGAGGGTTAACTTAGTAGTCCCTACGGTGTGCGGGTTGGTACGGGGATGTGTAGAGGATGGCAACTAGGTTTGGGTTCGGGTTGCATCATTATTTTATCTATATATGAATATGCATGTGATATGATACGGTACGCCTAATCTATTAAATTTTTATGTTGCTTACACATTGAGTCTGTTGACTCACCCCGTTGTGGGAACATGTTTCAGGTGATGAGCAGTGATGGACCGAGACGGCAGAACTTGTGGTGGCCATGCTCAGCTTGAAGTTTTATCTCGATTTGGACAATTTATTTCATTTAAGTATTTCATTATTTTATTTTGGGTTTTAATTGATGTAATAAGGCCTCCATCGAACTATGTTGTTTTCTGTTCTATTTGCTTTGTTACGACATTTTTACTTATTAAAAATTTAGTAAATTTACGTTAAAATAAACTTTAAATATTTGTCACCTTAAATAAATGGATTTCAACACAAGATAAATTGGTTTTCAAAACGAGCCCAACCCAAACAACATTTTCTTGAGAATCGCACAAGTTTTTCCTAACGATCAAAAGAATTTTGAACCGGTTTAATCAAGGAACATACCAAATCTGGTCAAAGCTCGTGGGCCGGGTTTGGGGTGTTTCACCATGTAAATTCTGTTAATCTGGTGGCTTGTCCACAAATTTGATATAAACGGCTTAATGCCTACGCGTTTGGTGTGTTGGCGGTGGTGGGTGATCAAGCTCCACACGTGTGTGTCTTTGGTTGGTACGGGTGGTGTGTAGCGGATGGAAAACTAGGTTTGGTTTGGGAATTGCATATCATATGCATATTATATGTAACATCCCGAAATTTGGCCCAATAGGCCTTGAGCTTAGTAGCGTTTAAATTTTTGGAGAATAAGAGATCGGCTTAAATGCAAGTTGGACCTATTAGATAAGTGATTTTGGAAGGTTAGAGGGCTTCTATGAAGTCCCAGGATCAAACTTTGGCTTTAGGGAAATTTTGGTTTTAGGTGAAAAAAACCATGGAAGTTAGTAGGTAGGCTTTAAGAATAAAATGTGGAGAAAAATGACACAAGTGGAAGTGTGGTTTAGTGGCAAAGTGACGCCACTTAGGGAGCAAGGGGGATGACGCCACAAGGAAGGAAGGAGGTCCAAGGTTCAAGTCTTGGCTCTTGCATTTTGGTTTTCTTTTTAAACGGACTTTAGACTTTGGCTATAGATTTAAATGTAGTTGCGCATGGTTCAAGACACAAGAGGAGCTTGAGGCCAAGTGGTTAGCGGTGTGGATTATGTTACAAGGGAGCTTGGGTTCGAATCTCATGACAAGCAAAGGAGTATTTATTTTGCGGATTGGACGGGAAGAGTTTGAGTTGGATTTAAACACTCATTGATGGAAGGATCCCACATTGGAAAGATACAAAGAAGGAAGGTGAGAAGCTAGCTATATATATAGCATTCTAGGAGGAGGATAATTACACCTTGAGGCGTTTGGGCACGGGAGTGGTCGAGCTTGATTAGCACCGCATTCTCGTCGGTGTATACTTCTCTATTCTAGCTGTAGAGCGGCAAATGCTGAAATGCCGGTCACACGGCGATAATAGCCATATGAGTAAATTGTATGATTACTTAGTATATAGTGAATTAGATCTCATATACGTGGCTAGATCTGTGTTAGGTGGGCCACACGAGCGTGTGGGCCCGAATGGGATGAAATCGGGTTTTAGGCCAAATAGTCCGATAACGACCGAAAATGGTAGTTGAATCGCTCGAGGCGACATTAGGCCTTCAGAAAGGCCACTGTAGGTGCAAAATTACTGAAATACCCTTGAAAGGTAAATTACTGTTATACCCTCAGAGGTTGATTAGCTTGATTATGTTGTATTTGTTATTCGATTATGATGGTAATCCATTTCATATGTTATATTTGATATATGATTTGCATACATGTCGCACTGCATACACGTAATTATTATGTCACGACATGTTGCATGGGCTTTGGGATATGAATGAAAGGGGAAGCGTTCGTGGTCTTTACCACAATGCATTCCGGTGGCTCTCGCCACACTGCATTCTCGTGGCCATGCCATATAATCTGACCGTGACTCTGTCACACTCGACGATGAGCGCTAATCGTAGCATGACCGCTTATCGATGGTGTGTAGCGGTGAGGGTTGATTGTAGAAATCCCCATTGGTGTGATTGGCAGGTACGGGTGGTGTGTAGCTGATGGAAAGTTAGGTTGGGTTGGGTTTTGCATCATAATGCATTGATTTTTTATTATCTGCTATTCTCTACTAAAAGGGCCAAGGCCCAGTCTGACTCTGTATGGGCTGAGGCCCAAATTGCTTTCATAAGGGGAATCACACTAAGTTTTCGTAAACTCACCCCTTCTTTTTAAATGTTTTGAGTAATCCCTAGTTTGAGGACTTGGAGCCGAGGTGGACTCTATGGTGGCCATGCATTACTTCTTTCGTAAACTCCATTTTCTTTATCTGAACTTATTTTTAATTGGGTTTCTGTTATGTAATAAGGCCTCCGTAAATTAGTTTTGGATTTTGACTTTAATGCTGTTATAATATATTTTATGAACTGTCAAATATGGAGTTTTCCAAAATATAAATATAAACAAACGTTTTCCAAAATGATGACAAGCGGATCACAAGCAATAAATAATTAAACTTGGGATTTTCTTAGAACTACAAGTATTATGTTCAAAAGGTCACGTTTTTGAAGTCCACTAGTTTCGATTTTAGTATCCCAATATAACCTTCCGGGATTAATAGTATTTATAACGTTTTGGCAAGCATCATTAAATCAAGCCTGTTTCCTTAAATTGAACCAAAACTCGAAATTTTTAAACGATCACAAGTTTCTTTAATCAACCTTTCCCTCGTGACATACCGGATCCGGTCGTAACGTCTAGGCGGGTTTGGGGTGTTACATTATATATATGAGACATTTATATTATTGTAAGCGAGCTTTGGCCCAAATAATTGCTTAATGAGATTTTGGCCCAGTGGACAACGGTAAGTGGGTTACACACTAAGTTCTTGTAACTCACCCTCCCTTTCTCTTAACCCTTGTAAGTAACGCTTGATGATATGGACTTGGGCTATGGATGACTCGAGGAGGCCATACTTGTAAATGGTTTACTTGGACTTTAGACTTCTTCCTGCTATTTTATCACTTTACTATTTTGGGTTAAATGTTGTAATAAGGCCTCTGGTTTATTTTATATTGCTTTATGTGTAACACCCCAAACCCGGTCAATACGCCATGACCGAATCTGGCATGCCACAGAGGAAAACATTTTGAAGAAAATCGAGTTAATGATTAAATTTTAGTGAAAAACTCTTTGTTGTTCTATGTTTGTAGAAATCAAGTGTATAATAAGTTAAAAACTGATAATTTACTTTGAAATTCCGTAAATAAATCTTTAAAACATAGTTGTAAATCCATGGATTAGAAAACCTTTTATAATTTAAATGAAACCAAAGCGAATAGTTTGAAAACTGTTTCTAATTGAAATTTGGGAACTTGAGTTTTGGAAAATAGTATGAGTTATCGAAAACACTTAGGTTGTTAAATATTATCAAATGATTTATATTACCCGATGGTAACGTTTTGAAAACCATTGCGTTTTGTAGTTTAGAAAACTTTGCGCTCATATTATTTAATTAACCATGTAGTTTATTAAGCCATGATTAAAACAAGTCCAAAGCATATAAATAATCCAAAAAAACATAATTTGAAAGGCCTTATTACAAATCCAAATAAAGATGAAAAACCAAATTTAAATAAAATATAATACCCAAACCAAAATTCGTGTAAATCGAATTTTATTGCATGGCCTCCTCGAGTCCATCTGGCTCCTCATCCGCGATTCACGAATCACCTGAAAAGATAAGGGAGAAGGTGAGTCACCAAGACTCAGTGCATAAATCCTTCCCCCGGTTGATGCAACATACTTACACAATTTATAACCAAGCAATATATATATACAATGCACCCAATCCTAGCCATACATAACTCCTTTTTCTACCCCCGTGGTGGTACCAAACCACTGGTGGTGCCAAACCACTGGTGACCCAAAATCACGATATCCAATAATGTGGTGCCAAACCACTGGTGACCCAAAGTCACGAATAATCAAGTTGTGGGGCCAACCCACATGTGATACCAAATCACTGGCGACGATCCCGTAATATCAAATGTGGGCCAACCCAGCGTGGTACTAAGCCACTAGGACGAGTCGCTATGAGTCGCCAAACCTCCGGTGTCCCAAAGACACGAAATATGTGGTACCAATCCTTTGGTGACCCAAAGTCACGAATAATAAAGTTGTGGGGCCAACTCACGCGTGATACCAAATCACTTTGGCGACGATCCGTAATATCAAAAATGTGGGCCAACCACAGCGTGGTGCGAAAGCCACTGGGACAAGTCGCTATGAGGTGCCAAACCTCCGTGTCCCAAAGACACGAAATAATTGTAGTACCAAACCACCACGGAGGTGCCAAACCTCACAGTGTCCCAAAGACACGGATATCAAATCTTTCCTCCTCTCATGTTACCCATAACCATGCAAATATTATGCAAAACATGCCATATGCTCATTTATGTATCATATTGAAATATATATCACATGTCATGGTAATAAGTATCATATAACAAAACATATCGAAATGGACTTACAGAATCCTTGCTTATACCCTTTACGGTATCATATCAAGATCTCACGATTTCCAACTTTAATAACATGATTAGTATATTTAAAAATATATTACAAGTTATAAAGTGTGTAAGGTACACACACTGTCACTAACGCAAGTACTAACTTCCAAGACCCGATCTACCGCGTGACTAGAAAACCTTGTCCTACATTGGCCAATACTTAGATCATTACCATAGACCATTCAGCCAACAACAAGCCTTATTCACCATAGCCTTCTTGGCTTTACATCCATTTAAAGAATAAAGAACCAACATAAACCTTACCACTTGACTTACCAAAATCGATTGCTTCCAAAATCCAAAGAGTCTAAAAGAAATAAGTTCCTATGGTTAGAATCTTACTATCACATACCCAAAATTTGGCTTTTGCCCTCATGAGAAACGATAGAGAGAAAAGAAAAGGAAAATCGGCCAAGACACTTACCTATCTTCCAAAAAACCGATTATAGAGAGGAGAACCCAAAGATGATCCACTCTTGGTTGATATTTGACCAAACAAAACTAGAAAAAGAGGAGATTTCGACAAAATGGTTGATTGAAACTACAAATAGAATTCGACTAAAGTGGAAAAGAGGAAGAAAATAAAAGTAAAATGGAAGAGGGAATTTGGCAAAAAAGGAAATGAAGAGAATTTTGGCACAAAAGTTTGAGAGAAGAAAAGAAAAAGATGAAAGAGAGAGAAGATGGTATAAGAAAAAGAAAAAGGATGAAAGAAAAATGCCTTCAAAAGAAATAATATTTGGTACTCAAAAAGAAAGAAAACATGAGAGAAAAAGAAGAAAAGGGATACCAATATGGTCAAAGATGATAGCCAAAACAAAACAACATTTTCACCTAATGCCCATGACAAATTCAAGCTAAGGAGAAAGATTTTGGAGAAAAGGGAAAAGATGCACAAAATGCCAAGAATTTGGCCAACTATCTCCCCTAATCCCATACAATATTCGCCAACCCCTAGCCATCTATGCGTCTCACATTCATGGTCAAAATGACCATAAAAATATTTCCAAAACATCTCCCATACATCAAGCCTTATGTCCCCTTATCCTTCCATAACATCTTGATTCCATACCTTAATTTATAACTTGCCTTATTCCTTAGTCTACTATCCATAAAAGACAATAGTCCAACCTTACCTTAATTAGAGTTTGACCAACACATGCCATACCATGCAAAAATAAAAGTCACCTTATTGTCATCCATGGGATTCGAACCTAAGACCATTAATACACTCCACACTCCACTTGCCACTTTACCAATTGACTCATTTATGCTAACATTAAACACTTAAATTAACTTAAGCATCATAATCACTTGATCCACTTCACTAAATTCTCCATACTAAAAATTATTCTAAACCAATTAATTCCAAGCCTTCACAAGACTATACTAGGCACACAATAAAATCATATCCGAGCTATCACAAGCAACAAGATGATACTCAAATTTTTCCTAAAGCCCAATTAAACCCGAGAATTCATAGAAACCTCATAACCTTCCAAATCCACTTAACTAATAAATCCAATTTGCAAAAACACCATTCTCATATTCTTGAAGATTTTAAACACTCCTAAGCCCAAGGCCCAATCGACCCAATCCTACTATGCCCAATTTCGGGATGTTACATTATGTTTGACGCATTTTATATTTTGCTCAAATTGTTTTAAATGGGAAATTTTCTAAAAACTTAAATAAAGGTTTTCCCAAATCGATTAACAAATGGATTTCAAAATAAACTTTTACAAATATGATTTAACTCAAATTTTCTTTCAAATTATTAACGACATTTTCAAAAGTCGCGGATTTAAAGTTCAATTCCTTGATTTGTGATTCATCAATCAATCTCTCAAAAATACTTGTATTTTATCTACGTTTCCACAATGTTTCAAAATACTTTTGTAACTCTATTTCAAACGTCACATTTTCGTAAATCGTTTATTTCAAATATACATTCACAACCGAAAAGGTTTACTAAAGATAATTATGTTTTCACGTAAACACAAATTGCTTAAGTGTTTTGGGTTTTAACAAAGAGGCTGTAATTCTCAAACAAGTTTTTAACAATTGCAAAGATGGTTTTGAAAAAAAAAACACTTCCATGTGGCACACTTGGATTCGGGCCTAACTTCTAGGCCAGGTTTGGGGTGTTACAATCATACTCATAGCATATCATAAACTTGCACCAAATTCTCAAATAATTAAAGACATAACTTACTCATTTTCACCCTTACTAATCATACAACATAAATCGAGCTCATTTCTCATGAATTTCGTGTAGGTACCTGTATCACTTACAACATAGTCATAACTTTTCTCACTTTTGACACACTTTAAATTTCCCATTGAACCAGTTGGAATACCAAAGGATACCTGACAAGCCTCACACAAGAGGATAAAATGTTGATGCCATGTCCCAAACATGGTCTTACACTGGCTCACATATCGAGGCGAATGCCGTGTCCTAGACATGGTCTTACACTAACACACATATCACTCAAAAGTCATGGCTTGATATCCAATCTATTCCTAAAGTTCAACCGGGAGTATACCACATCATATTCATCATGCATTTTTATTAACAATAATCAAACATTTTATGTCATATCAATTGTTTAATGCATAATAATAATAATAATAATAAAGTTGTATTATTTACATACAACTTACCTCAGTATACAAAGTATGGACGGCTAGTTTGATTTAGTCCACTATTTTGGTTTTCCTCCAATCTAAGTCCGGACCCCGTTTTTCTTGATCTATAATGACACAATTTACTCATTTAATCACCACATTAATCAAAACATTTCAAAATTCCTACTTTGGCAAAATTACCGTTTTCCCTTAGACTTTCACAAAATTATGATTTTGCCCCTAGGCTCGTAAAATGATTTTCATCAAATTTTCTCATTAACCAAGCCTAGCCAAATCTATTTTAAGCTTATAGCTACTCACAAATTCAATTATTTCACACATTTACTACCTATTTTACAACCTTTACAAAAAGGTCCATTTTAGGTGTTTTCATGGAAACCCCTTTCACAAAAGTTGTTTATTTAACAACCAAGATTCATTTTCTTCCATAAAATTTCAACAAAAAAAACTAATGTTCTCTTGGGAAAACCCTAGACTTTCAACCATAGTGCAAAATAGTCCCCTCATTAGCTAGATTATGCTACAAGGGTCCCAAAAGTACAAAAATTATCAAGAATGACCATTAAAATCACTTACTTGCAAGGATTGCAAGCTGCTGAAAATTTCAAGCTTCCAAAACACCTATTTTGTTGATATTTTCAATGGAGAGTGTAACAGTCTAGTTTAGACCCTAGTCGGAATAGTGGTTTTGAGACCACAAATCTGAGTCATAAAATATTTTAATATTAATTTTTGTGTCTGCAGTATATGATTAAGCATGTGTGAAATTTCTGTGATTTAATTTGATCAATTATGTGCTTAATTTGAGAAAAGAATTAAATTGCATTAAATGCAATATTAGCATGCTATTTGTAAAGGTACCTATTTAATGTGGCTTTAATAATAAGGAGTCCTTATGTTCTAATTTAGCCATTGTAACATGGCATGGACGGCAATGGACTATTATAATGAAGTTTGCTTATTAAATTACAAAGGGCAATTTGGTAAAAGGTTTATTAATGTGAAATAAATAAAACATAAAATGAAAATCATGCATGTTCATCCTATCTTAGTGCCGAAATTAAAAGAGAAAGAAAAGAAGAAAACAAAGCTAGGTTCGGCCTTTGTTCATCTTGATTAAGGTAAGAGTTTTGATCAATTTTTGATAATTTCTACGTTTTTGTAATCGTTGCTTAGTGTGCTTCAAAACCCATGCTTCAATTTTGTGAATTGATGATGAATTTGAAATGTGCCATGGATGAATTCATGAGCTTTGTGAAGTTTTTTGATGAAATATGAAATATATGTGTTAGATTAACATGTTTTGTCTTTGAAGTTTTGATGATTTTGAGTATTTTGGACTTAATTGAGAAAATAATATTTTGAGGGACTAAATTTTGAAATAAATGAAATGTATGGACTTTTATGGACTACATGAGAATTCGGCTAAGCATGGGTGTATTGAGATTTTGTGTATTTTGTGATTTTGTGAAATAATGACTAAAATGTCAAAATGTGAAAATGTGAGGGTTAATTTGTAAATTACCCTAAATATTTGTTTTTGGATTGAATTGAATGATTTGGTGAATAAATGGATTAAATTTGAATATGTATAGATCAAGAACCGAAGAAAACAGACTTAGATCGTGGAAAGTCGAAAGTGATCGAATAGTCGAGTCCGTTCGTTAACCGAATCTGAGGTAAGTCTATATACAAATAAATGTATTTACATTGATATTTGAATGTTCATATGAAAATTTATCATGATGAATGTATATGAGATGATGAGTTCATGAAATTCGAAGAAGAATCGATGGTATAACAAAGTCCGAGAAGTCCCCGTACGAACCTAGGAATAGATAGGGTTACTTATGTCATGACATAGGTTTCCAATATGTGAGATCATGTAAGACCACGTCTGGGACGTTGGCGTTGATTCGAGATTTCGTGTAAGACCACGTCTGGGATGTTGGCATCGATATGAGATTTACGTTTAAGACCATGTCTGGTACATTGGCATCGTATTTGATTCGTGTAAGACCCTGTCTGAGATAGTGGCATCGATATCTTAGTACATGTAAGACCACGTCTGGGACGTTGGCATTGTACGACTATTCTGAGCATTCTGAGTATCCTATTTAGTTCTGAACGATTCAATGAGCAAGTCTGAGAAATGAATGACTATGTGAGTTGTATATTCATTTCAGGTATGTTTAATGTATATGCTTTGTATAGGCATGAAAGGTGAGTAAATACGTACATAGATGCAATGAGCTAAAATACGATATATGAATGAATGTGATAAGAGCAAATGATATGGATGGAGATATGATGATTGATAAACAATGGCTAAATAATGAGCCAATGAAGAATTATGAATTTGATTTTGAGATATGCTAATGATTCATGTATTGTTATGATAATGTGAATTATATGATAAGTTTATTTGTATATGGCTTACTAAACTTTTGGAAAGCTTACTTTGTGTGTGTTTACTCTGTTTTATAGATTGTCAAAGCTACAAAAGGGTCGGGAATCATCGAGGATTGTCATTACACTACTCAAATCACATTTTGGTACCTTTTGAAAATGTATAGATTTCAAAGTATGGCATGTATAGGCTAGTTGTTTTGGAGTATGTTTGAGACATGTATATAGCCATGTGATATGGCTAGATAAATGGTTAAGTTATGAATGTGTAGCTGACGTGTCTTTAACTAACTATGATCACAATAAAGGTAAGCGCACCTATCGTTTAATAGTATAGTTATGGTAAGACCGGTAATATCGTACCCACAAGGACCAAGAGTACTAGTAGTTAATATCTTTCAATTGTCTAGCCTAAGAATTGGGGTGATTTCTTTTTAAACTAAAACTTAATTAAGAGCACGACAGAGAATGAATTAGGAAAATACTTTTAGACAACTTATATGATAAAGGCAATACCCAAGGAAGAATCCACCTAGACTTCACTTATTACTTTTGATTCATATGATTTATTCACTTGACTTAATTCGTAGAAATCCCTGATTTATGTTAATATCTCTTTCAAGACTAAAAACAACTGACTCTAGGTTGATTAACTGAAATCTCTTTCTAATTAAAAGCCCTATTGTCGCATTAACTCGATCTATGGATTCCCCTATTAGATTTGACTCTAATCTGGCAGATTTTCGTCACCCTATTTCTAGGGTTGCAATCAACTCCGCTTAAGTGTTGATCTACTCTTAAACAACGACTTTGCTCCTCTGAATAAGCACATTTGACTTGAATTAATAACCTGAATTATCAAAACAAGAATAAGAACTCAAAATTAAGAATAAGAACAATTATTTATCTTATAAATCAAATAATAATAAGATCTATCTTAGGTTTCATCCCCTTAGGTATTTAAGGGATTTAGTTCATACTAATAGAGGTAAACATCTTAAAATAAGGAAAACTACAAAACATAGGAAAACCCAAAAAACTTCAAGAGAAATTGATAGGAGATCTTCAGTTTTGATGGAGATCCCTCTTCCAAGCTGCTCCCGAAGGCTGTCTTCGAGTATTTTCTGCCTTCTCCTCGGCATCCTCTTTTAGGTTGCCCCCTAGGGTGTTTATATAGGCTTTGGAACACATTTCTTGGCCCACAAGTAGCCTTTTCCGAATAGAATTAGACTTGGGTTCAGCATGGACACGCCCGTGTGACACGCCCGTGCGTGATGGCTTGGGTCGTGCTCGATTCTGCTAGTCATCCACGACCATGTGGTTTGCCCGTGTGCGGAAGTCCAGGCCGTGTTGATTTTTGAGGTAGGCCCATTTTGTCCCTTTTTGGCCCGTTTCTCATTCTTTTCGGCTCCCTAAGCTCTCCTGAGTGTAAAACATGAAATTAAAGGATTAGGAGCATCGAATTCATCAAATCTAATGAAAATTCATCTAAAAATAAGCCAAGCATGGGGTTAAAATATGTATAAATTGAGGTTTATCAGTAGCGACGTCTTATTGTAATATCCAGGATTTTGGGCTTGTGCATTATTGCTTAATTGTATGAAGTAGCATGCCTGTGTATGTTTGAATGTGTTGTATAAATTTTTAAGAACTTTAGAGTGTGGGTGAGTGCCTTAGAAAATATCAATTTTAAGTCTTGAAGTGGAGCCAAGCTTGATAGGCCTTAAGAGAATTTGTAGGAGAAATAGGACATAAAAATCAGCTTGGTAAAGTGGCAGGAAGGTGCCACCTAAGGCTTTGGTAAGTGACGCCACAGGCAGTGTGCAGGGCTTAGGTTCGATCAGCAAGGGAAGCAAGAGGGGAGTTTTATTTTACAGCAAGGAGAAACAGAGGTGGAAGGCAATGGGACACTAAGGGGATGAGCTTTAGATGTGGTCAATTTCCTTTTAAAACTTCGGCTAAGCTAGGAAGATAATTATTGATTTATTTGAATTATTTTGAGTGGGTAAAGAAAAGAGAAAATAGGAGAAAAATAAGGGAGCTGATAAGGGGAAGAGTGTTGGCCGGCCTAGAGACTCTCTTAGTGTTGGCCGAATGGCTTTTTGCTAAAATGCTTAGTGTTGGCCGAATGTAGGAACTAGGGATCTAGAGTATTAGATCGAGACTTTCGGGATTCAGTGAACACAATAGGAACCAGGTGTGTAGCCCTACACTAACTCCTAATAGATTAATGGTATGGATATTATGTATGTGTTAATAGAAATATGAAAAGTGTGGCTAAAGGTACCATTCAATCGCATGATGGATTAGTGCACGTTATCCATTAATGCTCTGTTAATAATATTATGAATATTGAACATGACATGTATGAGAATTTGTTACGAATGTGAATTAAGGGAAATTGCATTATTTCTACATGTTTGTATGACGCATGGGCATATGGGTGATATTAAAAGGGAAGTGATCCGGAGGTTTTTACCACAATATCCGTTACTCGTCACATAATCTGAATGTGGTGACTTATGTTACATATTATTATCTCGTGACTCTGTCACATTATCCGTGGCTATGCCATAATTTATAAGGGCGACGTGCAAGTCATCCAGAATGATCGCCTTCGATGGTGTGTAGCGGATGGAGGGTCGATTTAGTAATCCTACGGTGTGATTACCGGGTACGGGTGATGTGTAGAGGATGGATATTTAGGTTTGGGTTGGGATTGCATCATTACCTATATTTGCTATGCATATATATATGATTTGATATGCCTAAATCGATTGGGACTTTGTGTTGGTCGTTACACCGAGTCTGTTTGACTCACCCTCGTGGGCTAACATTTTTGCAGTGGCACTCAAGTAATGGACCCGGTCGGGCAGGACTTAGTGGTGGCCAATGCTCAGCTCAGCATTTATTTTATTTTGAGTCTTTTATTTAAATTTTTTGAGGTTATTTCGGGTTTTGCTTTGATGTAATAAGGCCATTACTATTAGACTGTTTTATGCATGCATTCTATTTGTTTTATTATGATACGATTAATATTAAATCAAGATTTAATAACTTTTTCTTAAAAATGAATTTTAAATGTTTTGACACCTAAACACCAACGAGTTTTAATTTAATGATAAACTTTAAAATAACTCAGCACTTCTTTTAACTTGTAGTTTTCAAATACGATAATAAAGTTTTAATTAATTGAACCGATTTCTCCTCAAAATGTTCAAATTTTCCAAATAAACAAACAAGCTTTTGAAATGTTTTACTCGAAGAGCATGCCAGATCCGGTCAGGGCTCGTGGGCCGGGTTTGGGGTGTTTCAGTTTGGTATCAGAGCCTGGTTTTAAACTCTTGGCCTTGGGTTTAAAGCCCACAACGTTTTCAAAAATTGAGCCCAAACAATTTTTGTGAAATTTTTTGAGATTGAGCAGGTTTTTTGGCATGACGCCTAAGTCTCCGACCCGAAGTCCACCAGGTAAGTACCCCTAACTGTTATATGATTTATTGTATGTATGTAGGTATAACGGGAACGTAGATTAGTATATTAAGCTATTGAACCCTAGGATTAGCTTACTTCAACACAAAATTACATAAAACTTTAAGGCCTAATTAAACAAACCTGTGAGTAAGTCGCTGAGTTAGGGTGTGGCTACCATTGTGCACATGTCTAGGATTGGATTCAGGGAGAGCTTGGTATTTAAGTAGTCCCAGTGACTCACCTCTTCACTCGAATCCTACCTGGTGCGTAGTGACGGTTCACCCTAACCAAGAGGACTTATCCACGGGCTAAACCCATAATTAAAACCCGAAAGGGACTAGCCATACTGTTTTATAAAAACCCTTAGTTTTAAAATCACCAAATTACCCTTTGATTGTAAAAACTATTTTTGAAAATTTTTCTGAAATATTTTCGGTTTGTGAAATTACCCAAATACCCCTGGTTTATAAAATTACTAAAATACCCTTGGTTTATAAAAATTTACCATACTACCCTCGAATTTTTATTAAGATTTTCTTACTTTACAAAAATACCAAAAACCCTTACCTTGTGAAATATCAAGATACCCTGATTTGAAGATTTACCAAAATACCCCTATCAGACAAATTATGAAAATACCCCTGGGTTTGGAACGGACGAAGATATTCGAGCGGTGAATGTGTGTAGTAGATACCATGGAATGAATGTGTTTCTCTAAATTAGGGTAGAAAACTTGAAACGAAAACCCTGAAACGATCGAAAGAACTACTATTAAACTCATTTACATAAAACTTCTTCGTGGGTAATCAGTGGAACAAAGACTAATGCATAAAACTTTCTAAACCAGATTAAATCGCGATCGTAGACATGAGTTCTAGAGGATGTGGTCGTAATGTGCGAGGGCACGGTAGAGGCAGAATGACCGTATCGAAACCGGTTAGGTCTGGTCAAGGGTCCGAGAATGGGGTACCACCACCCCCACCACCAGCTACTGGAGTTGAGCATCAGGACCAGACGGGGGATGATGTAGTATCACAGGCGATGCTGCTAGTTCTTGAGATGGTGGCTGGAGCAGGTGGAGGTATGGGAGCTCGAAAATCTGTACCCGAGCGACTCCGAGCCAATAGAGTTGAGGTATTCCGTGGTATATCCGGTGTGGCACCCAGTACGGCTGAGTATTGGCTGGAGGCGACAGAGCGAATTATGGATGAGCTGGATCTGACTGATGAGGAGAAATTGAAAGTAATAGTGTCGCTTCTCCGCGATGAGTCATATCAGTGGTGGCTCACGGTTCGGGATGGTGCTACAGCTGAGGATCTCACTTGGGAGTATTTTAAGGCAGCGTATCAAAAGAAGTATGTTGGGACTAGCTATGTTGATGCGCAGAGAAAGGCATTTCTGGGGCTGGTGTAAGTGAATAAGTCCGTAGCGGAGTACGAAGCGGAATTCTTAAGGTTGAGCCGGTATGCTCGAGGAATCGTGGCTACGGAGCATGAGCGATGTGTCCGGTTGGAGGACGGACTGAGGGATGACCTGATGTTGTTGATAGCTCCACGGCGGGGCGGGAGTTTCGTGGTTGGTAGAGAAGGCTAAGGTATCCGAAGGGATTAAGGAATCTGTGAGACGAATACGATCGAAATAGGCAAAAGAGAGGTTTTGGATCAGCAGGGTCATCCAGGAATGTTCAGAAGAGGCCTAGAGTTGATGGGCTGAGAGGTTAGGAGGCTGTTAAGGGAGGACAATACCGTACTCATGCTCAGTGTGGAAAGATGCACCTAGGAGAGTGTTGGAAAAAGACAGGAGGATGTTTTAAGTACGGGTCCAAGGAACACATGATTAGGGACCGCCCTATAAAAGCAGATGGGAGCCACCAACAGTCGAGTTTCAATCAGTGGAAGAGGTGGGACAGTGAGCCACCAGTGGTCGTGGTCCGGTTGGCAGAGGTAATGGTTCTGGAAGAGGACAGGGAACACCGGGCAGAGGTGTTGGTAGTACAGAGGCAAGACAGCTAGGTCTGGTGTATACAGTTCACTGGAGAGAGGATGGAGACGCACCGGACATCATAACCGGTGTGTTCCTTATAGCTGGCAAGCATTACTTTGCTTTAATTGATGTTGGTTCGACCCACTCTTATGTTGCATGTAGAGTAGTTGAAATACTAGGCATAGCTTTTGAACTGTCTGATAGGGAGATGACTGTAGTAAGCCCGTTAGGTCAAACTGTAGTAGTGAACAAGATATTTCGGAATGTTTCTCTCTAGAGATTCAGAGAGTGATATTCCCTGCTGACTTGATGGAACTACCTTTTGGAGAATTTGATCTCATTCTTGGCATGGATCAAGCTAGTGGAACATCAAAGCTATATTGGATTGTGCAAAATGGGCTTAATGGAGTTAAGGACCCAGGGGATGGGGAGATAATTATGATAGGAGAAAGAAGAAATTACTTGTCTAACGTAGTTTCAGCATTAAGGGCTGATAAGATGGTTGGAAAAGGGTGCAAGGCATTTTTGACTCTCATTAGTGCGTTGGATGCAAAAGAAGGGGGAGTTAGTGGAGTTAGAACAGTAAGGGAATTTGTGGATGTTTTTTCGGAGGAGTTACCAGAATACCCTCGAACAGGGAGGTGGAGTTCGGAATTCATTTGCTGCTGGGTACAGCTCCTGTGTCAATTGCCCCGTACAGAATAGCACCAAAGGAGTTGGTTGAGCTCAAGGCTCAAATCCAAGAGTTGCTTGATCGTGGGTTTATCCGACCTAGCGTGTCTCCATGGGGGGCACCGGTCTTGTTCGTGAAGAAGATGGACGGAACTATGCATATGTGCATTGATTATCGCCAGTTGAATAAGCTAACCATCAAGAACAAGTACCCGTTGCCAAGGATAGACGACTTGTTCGATCAGCTCAAAGGGGCCGCGGTGTTTTCAAAGATAGATTTATGGCCTGGATATCATCAGCTGAAAGTGAAGGAAGCAGATATCCATAAGACAGCTTTCCGGATGAGATACGGCCATTATGAGTTCCTAGTAATGCCGTTCAGGTTGACGAATGCCCTAGCTGCGTTCATGGATATGATGAATCGGGTTTTTCAACCTTACTTGGATCGGTTCGTCGTTGTGTTCATATACGACATCCTAGTGTACTCCAAGTCTGAGGAAGAACATGATGAGCATCTCCGGATAGTGCTACAAGTGTTAAGGGAAAAGAAGTTATATGCCAAATTCAAAGAATCGTGAATTTTGGCTTAAGGAGGTTGCATTCTTAGGACATGTGGTGTCCGCAGAGGGATAAAGGTGGATTCTAGGAAGATTGAGGCGGTGCTAGATTGAAACCACCTAAGTCTGCGGATCGAGGTTCACGATTTCTTGGGATTGGCAAAGCTACTACGAGAAGATTCGTGGAAGGGTTCTCATCAATAGCCGCACCTTTGACAAAGTTGTTGAGAAAGGAGGTACCTTTCGTGCGAGACGGATAAACAACAGGAGAGCTTTGAGAAGCGTAAGAGGTTTTGGTCAAGCTCCAGTTTTGATTCAACCTGAGGCGGGGAAGGATTTTATGGTGTATTGTGACGCTTCTCATACAGGTTTGGGATGCGTATTGATGCAGGACCGGAAATTAGTCACTTATGCATCTCGGCAATTAAGGCCACATGAGGTTAACTATCCGACGCATGATTTGGAATTGGCGGCAGTGGTCTTTGCTCTTAAGGTATGGAGGCACTATCTATATGGAGAAAAGTCGGTGATCTACACGGACCACAAGAGCCTTAAGTATCTCACGACTCAGAAAAGAGTGAACTCGAGGCAATGAAGGTGGGTGAAGTTATTGAAGGACTACGATTGTTCCATAGAGTATCACCCGGGCAAGGCGAATGTGGTAGCAGATGCCCTAAGTCGGAAAGTAGTGTCGGATCTGAGGGCGATGTTTGCACATCTTAGCTTGTATGACGATGGAAGTTTATTGGCAGAGTTGCAAGTTAAGCCGACATGGTTGAATGAAGTGAAAAAAGGACAGTTGGCAGATGATGACTTAAGTGCTAAGTTGCAGCAAGTGCAGAATGCGGGGTTAGAGGATTATGGTGTTAACAGCGATGGAGTATTGTGTTTCAAGGGTAAGGTCTGTATGCCGAAGAACGAGGAGTTAAGGCGGAGAATTCTTCAGGAATCGCATAAGAGCCCTTATGCTATGCATCCTGGAGGTAATAAGTTGTATAGAGATCTAAGGGAACAGTTTTGGTGGCCTGGTCTTAAGCGGGAAGTTACAGAATTTGTAGGGAAGTGCTTAACGTGTCAGCAAGTTAAGGCTGAACACCAGGTTCCGTCAGGATTGCTTCAGCCGATAAAGATTCCGCAGTGGAAGTGGGAAAGAATCACCATAGACTTCGTTAGTGGGCTTCCCCTTACGCCTACTAAGAAAGACTCGGTATGGGTGATAGTGGATCGATTGACAAAGTCCGCGCATTTCATAGCAGTGCAGGTTGACTATTCTCTGCAGAGGTTAGCAAGGTTGTATGTGGCAGAAATTGTGAGATTGCATGGAGTACCGGTATCGATTATTTCAGATAGGGATCCAAGGTTTACGTCTCGGTTTTGGAAAGCACTACATCAAGCTTTAGGCACCAGATTGGATTTCACCACGACATTTTATCCGCAGTCGGACGGTCAGTCGGAGCGAGTGATTCAGGTGTTAGAGGAATGCTGAGGGGCAGTGTGATAGACTTCAAAGGAAGTTGGGAAGAATATTTGCCTTTAGCGGAATTTGCTTATAATAACACTATCAAGCCCGATTCGGATGGCACAAAGATGAAGCACCAGATGGACGGAAGTGTCGCACTCCTACGTGTTGGACAGAATTAGGGGAACGTCGAGTTTTGGGTCTAAAGATTGTGGCAGAATCCGAAGAGAAGGTTAAGGAAATTCGGGCACGGTTAAAGGAGGCATCTGATAGGCAAAAGTCATATGCAGATCTCAAGCGGAAGGAAATAGAGTTTGCTGCGGGAGATCAGGTGTTTCTTAAAGTTTCGCCTTGGAAGAAGGTGATGAGATTTGGTCGCAAAGGGAAGTTAAGCCCAAGGTTTATAGGACCTTATCGGGTATTGAAGTAAGTTGGACCAGTGGCATACCAGTTAGAGTTGCCTCCGGAGTTGAAGCAGATGCACGATGTATTTCATGTTTCTATGCTACGTCGTTATCGATCGGATCCATCTCATGTAGTGCCAGTTGAGGAGGTGGAGCTAAGGCCAGATTTGTCCTACGAGGAAGAGCTGATTCAGATTTTGGAACGAGATGTGAAAGTGCTACGGAGGAAATTAGTTCCTCTAGTCAAAGTGTTATGGCGTACTCATGGATCGAAAGAAGCTTCGTGGGAGCCGGAAGAAGCAATGCAACAGCAATACCCTCACCTATTTGAGTAAGGTAATTTCGAGGTCGAAATTATTTTAAGGCGGGTTGAACTATAATATCCGGGATTTTAGGCTTGTGCATTATTGCTTAATTGTATGAAGTAGCATGCCTATATATGTTTGAATGTGTTGTATAAATTTTTGAGAACTTTAGAGTGTGGGTGAGTGCCTTAGAAAATATCAGATTTTAAGTCTTGAAGTGGAGCCAAGCTTCATAGGCCTTAAGAGAATTTGTAGGAGAAATAGAACATAAAAATCAGCTTGGTAAAGTGGCGGAAGAGGCGCCACCTAAGGCTTTAGTAAGTGGCGCCACGAGCAAGTGTGCGTGGCTTAGGTTCGAGCGAAAAAAGGGAAGCAAGAGGGAGTTTTATTTTGCAGCAAGGAGAAAGCAGAGGTGGACGGCAATGGGACACTAAGGGGATGAGCTTTAGATGTGGTCAATTTCCTTTTAAAAATTCGGCTAAGCTAGGAAGATTATTTTGAGTGGGTAAAGAAGAGAGAAAGTAGGAGAAAAATAAGAGAGCTGATAAGGGGAAAAGTGTTGGGCGGCCTAGGGACTCTCTTGAGGTGATTTTCAGCCAAGTTAGTACGGGAGGAGTAGCCGAATTTTGTTAAGGGGTTTTATGTGTTTCTATGCCGAAATTTAGCCCTCCTCTTCACTCTTTTCCTTTTCATACATGAACCATACCAAAAACGCCTCTCTTTCTCACTTGATCACCAATTCCGAAACTCCTAAGCCTCACACTCTCCCTCTCCATATTTTTAAAGGCCGAACCATAATATCATTCTTCCTTTTCCATTGAAGCAGAATCTCCATTGTTTTCCTAAGCCATTGCTGAAATTTTTCCACCTCATCTCTTCTCAGTTTTTGGCCGAATAGCAACCAAGTAAGAGATCTCTTTCGATCTCTTCTCAAATCGGTTTGGATAGGTAAGTCTGCTATGGCCGAATCTCCACTATTCTTCCTTATTTCCTCTCTATCGACATGTGTAGAACAAAAGCCGGAATTCAGCATTTGTCTTGACTTCTAATCAACCATACAATCAGTTTCTTTTAGGATTCCCGGGATTTCGAAGCAGTAAACCAGGAGCATCTTTTCCTTGCCAATAGTTTTCGGTAAGTCAGTGGTAAGGGTTCTAGTGATTCAGATCTGTTTCTTATTCGTTCAAAAGCTGAAAATTAACCAGTTAAGTGATCTAGTGTTTGGTCGATTGCAAGGGGGAAACATCACGAAGTTTCGGGATTTGATTAGTAACCAATCGGTAGCAAGGTAAGGATTTTGGTTGTGATAATCCTTCAGGATTTGACTGCTTAGCTGAATGGCTTTTTGCTAAAATGCTTAGTGTTGGCCGAATGTAGGAACTAGGGATCTAGAGCATTAGATCGAGACTTTTGGGATTCAGTGAACACAATAGTAACCAGGTGTGTAGCCCTACACTAACTCCTAATAGATTAATGGTATGGATATTATGTATGTGTTAATAGAAATATGAAAAGTGTGGCTAAAGGTACCATTCAATGGTACAGTGGATTCAGGTACGTTATCCATTAATGCTCTGTTAATAATATTATAAATATTGAACATGACACGTATGAGAATTTGTTACGAATGTGAATTAAGGGAAACTGCATTATTTCTGCATGTTTGTATGACGCATGGGCATATGGGTGATATTAAAAAGGGGAAGTGATCTAGTGGTTTTTACCATAATATCTGGTGACTCATGTCACATAATCTGAATGTGGTGACTTATGTCACATATTATTATCTCGTGACTCTGTCACATTATCCGTGGCTATGCCACAATTTATAAGAGGCGACGTGCAAGTCGCCTCGCATGCGATCGCCGATGGTGTGTAGCGGATGGAGGGTCGATTTAGTAATCCCCACGGTGTGATTGGCTGGTACGGGTGATGTGTAGAGGATGTATATTTAGGTTTGGGTTCGGGATTGCATCATTACCTATATTTGCTATGCATATATATATGATTTGATATGCCTAAATCGGTTGGGACTTTGTGTTGTTTCGTTACACACTGGGTCTGTTTGACTCACCCTCGTGGGCTAACATTTTGCAGGTGACACTCGGTAATGGACCGGGTAGGCAGGACTTAGTGGTGGCCAACGCCATTTCAAAGCATTTATTTTATTTTGAGACTTTTATTTAAATTTTTTGAATTTATTTCGGGTTTTGCTTTGATGTAATAAGGCCATTACTATTAGACTGTTTTATGCATGCATTCTATTTGTTTTATTATGATACGATTAATATTAAATCAAGATTTAATAACTTTTTCTTAAAAATGAATTTTAAATGTTTTGACACCTAAACACCAACGAGTTTTAATTTAATGATAAACTCTAAAACAACTCAGCACTTCTTTTAACTTGTAGTTTTCAAATACGATAATAAAATTTTAATTAATTGAACCGATTTCTCTTCAAAATGTTCAAATTTTCCAAATAAACAAACAAGCTTTTGAAATGTTTTACTCGAGGAGCATGCCAGATCCCGTCGGGGCTCGTGGGCCGGGTTTGGGGTGTTTCACTTATGATGCTTAGTTTTGGTATGTTTTGGTGGTTAATAAAATGGTCATAATAATGGTAAGCTTATGGATGCATAGTAAGCATATTATTGATGGTAAGTTGTGGATGAGTTATGTTTAAAAATGTTTGTGAATAAGTTGAGCTAAATGGCTTATAAGTTGGTGTGATTGTTGAGCTCATAAGTGGTTAGAAATGATGAACATTTTGGTATGTTTTGGTCGCCAATGATGCTTGGATTGAATTGGTATGTTGCTTGTAGGATAACCAAATGTGTGGGTGGCATTTTGGCTTTGAAAATTGCCTATAATTGCTCCACGGTTGAGCACACAGCGCGTGTGGCTCGACCGTGTCCTCGTGGTTGAAATTTAAAACAAGTCAGACTCGACCACGGGTAAGACACGCGGGCGTGTGACTGGCTGTGTGGATCAAGTCAGTAGCGACCATGGGCTAGACACACGGGCGTGTGACTGGCCGTGTGGTGCAAGTCAGTAGCGACCACGGGTGAGGTACACGAACGTGTCCACGGCCATGTGGACAAGTCAGTATGTATGCCCTATTTTGACACAGCTAAGACACACAGGCGTGTCTCCTGCCCATACGGGCGTGTGACCTTTGTAACGTTTAAAAATTTTTAAATTTCCAAGAATTTTTGTATGTGTTCGATTTAGTCCTAATCCTATTCTAAAGCATGTTCAAGTTCTCGTAGACCTACTTAAAGGACACTTTGATGTGATTTGTTAGATTTTGCTATGGAATGTCAGTAAAAGTTTTCGATTGTCTACTAATGCCTATTTACATTTCAAGCATATACTCTTACATCTTTCAATTACTTAAACTCTTATCTTTCCATGCTTCTATACTCATTTTAATAGGCAATTTTGACAATTTTTCCTTTATCTCATATCTGATAAATCATAATTTGCACGAATACAACATGCTATGTCATAACTCAATCTAGCCCGAAAGCCAATCACAAAATCGTCAATCGAATTTACTATGTATTTCATACATCACAAGTATAAGCCCATAATCACAAGGTTTTCATAAAATCATTCTCGTGGAAATCATGAACTCACAATTTCATGAAGTCAATGCTTATAAACTTTACATACATACCTATACCAATTTGTAGTACTCACATACTTTTTCTCTTCTTTGACATACCCGTTGAATTTCCCGTTGAACCATTTGGAATACTATAGGATACTTGAGAATCTCGTACATATAGTACTGTATCAATGCCATATCCTAGTTATGGTCTTACATGTAATATCGTATCGATGCCAATAGCCCAGCTATGGTCTCACACAAAGTCTCACATTGATGCCATATCCCAGATATGGTTTTACACGAAGTCTCATATCGATGCCATATCCCAGATATGGTCTTACACGTAATCTTAGTGACCCTAATTTCATGACATTTGTATCCTATCTATTCCTAAGGTTCAACCAAGATTTTCTCGCTTGTCGAACTTTGTCAATTATGTTCAAGGATTCGATCATAATTCATACAATATTAAAGCATTTAAAACATAAATAAAATAATGCGTTATTTACATACGAACTCACCTCGGCATCAAAATGGCAAAAGGACTTAATCGTCAATTACTCGTTTTTCGTCCGTTCTAGGTCCGAACCTCATTTTTCTTAATCAATAATATCACATTTAACCCATTTATTATTCACATTATTCAATTCAGTCCAAAAATCACATTATGAAAAATTACATTTTTGCCCCTAAAGTTTCACATTTTTATAATTTAGTCCCTAGGCTCATAGAATGAAATCTATCCAATTTCTTTAATAAAAAAGCCTAGCCAAACCATTTTCATAACTATAAAAGCCCATAATTTCCATTAAAACACACTTTTACTACATTTTTTACAACTTTTATAAACAAGTCCCTTTAGGCATTTTCTCTAAAAATCACTTAGTAAAAGTTGTTTATCACACCTTAAACAAAATACATGCATGTCACATATGGGTAAATTTTTAAACATGAACCCTACTTCAAACATCAAAATACATGCATGACACATATGGGTAAATTTTTAAACATGAACCCTACTTCAAAATAATGGTAGCAATAGGTAAACTGGGTTACGAGGACTTCAAAAATGTAAAGAGTATTAAAAATGGGGCTAGCATGCACTTACTATCAAGCTTGAAAAGTGGCAAAACCCTAGATATGGAGCCCTTATGAAATTTGGCCAAGGTAGAAGAAAGATGAGTCAATTTTGGCTTTATTTTCCCTTTTTATTCTTTTATTAACCAAATGACCAAAATGCCCCTAGAGCCTTTCTTTGAAATTTTTCCTAAACATGTCCATTTTTGTCCATAAATATAGAAATTAGTCAAATTTCTATTTAAGGACCTCCAATTAAGAATCCATAACTATTTCATACTTAAATTTTCTAAAACACACATTTTGCAACTTTTGCAATTTAGTCTTAAAAGTCAAATTGGACACTTTACCAATAAAATTTCCCAACGAAACTTTCACACAATCAAGAAATCATATCATGAACCTTAAAAAATCATAAAATAAATATTTCTACTTTAGATTTGTGGTCTCGAAACCACTATTCTGACTAGACTTTATTTCGGGTTGTTACAACTTCCCCCGTTTAGGGATTTTCGTCCCTGAAAATCTTACGAGAAAAGAGATTAGGGTAACATTCTTGTAGTTTCCTATACCTTATCGAGGAGTCCTCTTCGAGGGAAATACTTCCAGAAGCACTCTGTCATTGATCTGGAATCCAATATCTTAAATCATCAATCACTTTCACCCCTTTTCCTCCGAATCACAACTTAATTCTGCCTCATATATCTCTTTCCAAGGCAATACTTTTGGAAGCATGCTATCATTGAACGGGAATTTCATATCCCCAATTTTCAAATTCACATACATTTTTTGACAATTTGAAGTGGATTCTAAACTGCCACGAATCACATTTACTTTCTGTATGTTTTCTGATCGGATAGTCTCAGAAACATATAACTCAACAAATCTATCAGCTTACATACCCGGTCAACAGAACATCTATTTCAAATAACTGTACAGTTCATTACTCCTTGAATAAACAAACGAGCTACTACTGAGTCTCGTTGAATGAACAAACGAGCTACTACTGAGTCTCGTACAACCTTTTCTGCATAAGCTCTGGATAATTCATTGCACGAATTCTATTCAGAGTAATAATAACAGAAATCAAAATCAAAATTTATCTCACACTGTACTAATTCAATTTACCACTCACTAAAAAAATTCCTGAGGTTCTCAATCTTGCAAAGAAAACATCATTTTAGCTTCTAACTTAGATAGATACAGACCGTCATCAATTAAGATTAATCATGTATTTAATACTCACAAAATATTCAAAGGCTTTCCATTCAAGCATTTGCAACTAGATCTGCTTTCCCAAAGGTTAATCGATAACTACTCATAATCTTTCAATAGTTTGATCCATCTATGTTGTTTTAAATTCAAATCCTTCTGTGAAATTAGATACTTTAAACTCTTAGGATCAGGAAACATATGACATTTTTCTTTGGTCAACCAACGCCATCAAATTCTTAACACAGACCTAAGAAGTGGCCGACTCTAAATCACTCGTCGGACAATTCCTTTCATGTGACTTCATATGTCTGAAAGCATAAACTATCACTTTACATGCTTGTATTAAAACACATTCTAATCCATTCAATAGTGCATTACTGAAAAATCACAAATTCTTTACTTAGTTTAAACTGGACCCAGAATCAGTGCTTCGGTTAACAATACCTTCAACTATTTTCAACTTTGCTAACATACAACAGACCATTCAAACTTTCACAAATGTTATAACTTTATCAATTGGAACAGCTCTAACTCATAACAACATCATTTTATTAAAACAAATCTAATAGGTATATCTCTGTACCATACCTTCTAGAATATGAATTCTTCCTTCAAACTGTCCGTCTATTCACCCATGAATTTACAAGATTTTATCCTCTTACCTGTGGATAAACTTAAATGCATATACCTCAAATTATTTTTCAACTAACCAGCTCGCTCAGATAAAAACAACTGATTCGATCTCAAGTATCAAATAATATCATACCAAATACTTCCTTCTTCATGCTGTTAAAACAGCTTAAACATATAAATTTTCAAAATTTCCTCACATGCTAGTCCAAAAGATCTTTACAATCATATTAGCTCAAGGAAACAAACATCTTGATTGGACTCATTGACCTTACTCAAACTTACCTGGGAGAAGAAAAGCATTGTATAATTTGAGCTTGAGCTTCTACTATATATACCTTTACCGATGTCAATTTCTTTCACAAAAATTAGAGAAATCTAGATACTAGAATCACTACATTCCTATTATCAAACCAGATGTACAATCATGATAGACATAGTTATCACAAACCAAAGAACACACTTTAAAGATGAGCCATGATTGATAGTTTATGACACATGGATGATAAGAAAATCGAGATAAAGAAATCTAAGATGCAATACCATACTGGAAGTTTGAGAACATAACTCATGTGAAAATAATAAAGATCTTGACGATTCCTCAGAGAAAATCAGAGGAAAAATAATGCTTATACGCTCTAGGATCAATTGTAATAGAGATAATATGTTTTCCAAATATGTACATAAAATAAAGCTACATCCAATAGAAATAGAAGAATATCCTCACATAAATTTTCACCATCAACTTTTGTTCTCAACATAATAGAATAGAACCCCAAAGGGAGATAAGATATACTGATAATAAACCAACCAGACTATCAGTGCTTTCCTTTATCATTAGAGTTAGGTAGCATTCTCACACGATATAAATTTCGTCAGAGAATGAATAATTTCATAAACCCCAAAGCGAAAACGAATATATAGAATACTCATGAGAGATCATCATAATCTATTCAATTATAACAATTACACAAAGACATCTTTTCAACTCACGTATCATTTCTCTGACCAGTTCTGTCATCATTAGTCCCATATTATTCCATTCACTAATGGAAATCAATCCAGAAGAAATTCCAACAAATACATACTTTAGACACCATACCTAAATGAGTCGATTAACTGAGACTAACTTTTTCTTTAACCGTGACATTGCGAAATCTGAATAATCTTTAGAACAATCTAAGTCTCTTCCAGAACTGTATTCACTTGCCAAACTATTCTTATCTCTGCTCGTATTAATAATTACTTCACCACTAAGCTTTTTAGTTTCACACTTATGAGCTTATTCAATATAAATATCGTGAAATTTCATTATAAAATACCATATTGGTAAGAGGGTGAGGTTGTAAAGCCTCTAACTAGTCTCTCATATATACACACATGTAACCAACATTCATCATCAACACCATATCTTCACAATCATATAGTTCACTTTAAGCTAATCAACATACTTATTTATGTTACACGAGCCTTCTGATTATCTTTATTCAAAAAAGTGTACTTAAACATACATTCCATAAATTTTGAGTAAGTTTACTCATCGTATTCACTAAATCAAACAAGTTAGGCACATAACATCATATAAATGCCAAACAAACATGAATGAGCTTATCACAATATAAACTTTCATTTCATTTAACCTTTCTATATTTCAAGAATAATTTCTATTGAACTATTGTAATTTCGATGGATACTCGGGTAGTATACTCAAGGTATACATGTCAACAGTCCGTCAATTCATATTCAAAAGTGCCCTTTTGGCACATATTTATAGAGTACACTCTTGAGCCACATATTACATAACAGGACTGCTAGTCTAGGCTAAATCCTTTTGGCAACGTATGCTCTAAAGGCTTACTCTGGATTACCCGCTGGGCTAAATCCATTTCATAACATATGCTCGAGAGGGCTTAATTTGGGATTGCCGTTCCGAGCTAAATCCTTTTTGCAACATTTAAAACGTTTTATCCATTTCATAAAATCACCATAATCCATTGAAATACAACGTTCAATCGAAACATGACATTTTATCCATATTTCACAACTTATGGTCATTTCATTTTGTACATGATCACATACACATTTTCAAATACCTTAGTATCACTTTTAGCATTTTCAAAACTAGCTCGGTTGGAAAGCATCTCTGCCTCAACAAAGCAATTTCATCAGAGTCGGGAGATATCACACTATCACAGATGGTAATATGGCATGTATAGCTAGACTCTTACAAATGCTAGGTTAGTTTGAGAATCAACTAAACCATAGCTCTGATACCACTAAATTAACACCTCTTACCCATATCTGACGTCGAGATAGGGTACAAGGCATTATCAAACTTATTCACAAACAAACATTCAAAATCGAGACATAAATTTCCACTCAAATTTAAAACTTTTCAAACACATTCATATTGTCCCTAAAACAAGCCTACGAGGCCCAAAACATTCATTAGAAGTGGTTCGGGACTAAACCGAAAACTTTGGAAACTTTTGGAAAACTTAGAAAATTTTTCATGAAAAAGAGGTCACACGCTCGTGTGGGTTCGGGACACGCCCGTGTGACCCTAAGAAACATCCGTGCTTTAGGCCGTGTTCAAATTAGGGAGCATTCTATTTATGATGTGTGCTTAGGCCGTGTGATCGATTGAATTTTCATAATTTTTCATAAAATAGGTGCAGACTTCACAAGGACAGGGCACACGACCATAGTCAAGGTCATGCCATCCACACGGTTGAGACACATGCCCGTGTCTCTGCCCATGTGCTCATTTCTGAGCATTCTATTTTGCAACTATTTAAGGTGCAGGGGACACACAGCCAGATATATGCTCGCGGGGCAGACCATGTGTCACACAGCCTAGACACACACCTGTGTGTCTACCCGTATGGATAATAAAAAGGCCATTTACCAAGCCATTTGTCACCCTTATTCACACATACACTCACATCAATTCAAAGGCACATAACATTAATATTTACGCAACCAAAGCATCCACATTCATGGTTGAACCGTATCAACTTTATATATTTATCTAACATACTCACTACATTTATTAAGCCCTAAAACAAATATACAAATCCCACATTTATTAAGCTTCATTAATTTCTATCTAGTTACCAAATTATACTCAAATTCCTCATCTCATTAATAGGTCACAATTCCCACATCACACAATCATGCCATAAATCACATTTCCAAATATTTGACATTCACCAAGCATACCATGATCATATCACCATAGAAATTGACACATATGAATATACTTAGGCTTTCAACCATGTTGCCAACATAAGCCAACTTACATGGCCAAATAGCAAACAAGCCTTTGACGATTACAAGCCAACATATTGGCTACAATCATAAAGACACATATAACCAATTGACTTAGTCCCTATACATGCCATAACTCGAAATACTTAAATTTATATATACCCAAAATGGTAGCTTGATAGTGTGATAGAATCTCCGGCGATATCCATTTCGAGCTAGCTTGTTAACCCTATAAAACATGGGAAAGGAAGGGGGTAACCTATATAGCTTAGTAAGTTCATATGCAAATAATAAACAACATTAATTATACATTTTCATATGAATAACATGACATATATTAACATAAATGACATTAAGCTTAATGGGCACATCTTGCTCAATCATAAGAATAACATATCATTTACCATAACCAACAAAACATTTCCAACCTCACATAAAACATACACATTAATTATGAGCATTTACATTTCAAGCATATATTCTTACATCTTTCAATTACTTAAACTCTTATCTTTCTATGCTTCCATACTCATTTTAATAGGCAATTTTGCCAATCTTTCCTTTATCTCATATTCGATAAATCACAATTTGCATGAATACAACATGCCATGTCATAACTCAATCTAGCCTGAAAGCCAATCACAAAATCGTCAATCGAATTTACTATGTATTTCATACATCACAAGTATAAACCCATAATCACAAGGTTTTCATAAAATCATTCTCGTGGAAATCATGAACTCACAATTTCATGAAGTCAATGCTTATAAACTTTACGTACATACCTGTACCAATTTGTAGTACTCACATACTTTTTCTCTTCTTTGACATACCCATTGAATTTACTGTTGAACCATTTGGAATACTAAAGGATACTCGGGAATCTCGTACATATAGTATTGTATCAATGACATATCCCAGATATGGTCTTACATGCAATCTCGTATCGATGCCAATAGCCCAGCTATGGTCTTACACGAAGTCCCACATTGATGCCTTATCCCAGATATGGTCTTACATGAAGTCTCATATCAATGCCATATCCCATATATATTCTTACACGTAATCTTAGTGACCCTAATGTCATGACATTGTATCCTATCTACTCCTAAGGTTCAACCGGAATTTTCTCGTTTGTCAAACTTTGTCGATTACGTTCAAGGAGTCGATCCTAATTCATACAATATTAAAGCATTTAAAACATAAATAAAATAATGCATTATTTACATACGAACTTACCTCGGCATCAAAATGGCAAAAGGACTTAATCGTCAATTACTCGTTTTTCCTCCATTCTAGGTCCGACCCTCATTTTTCTTGATCTATAATATCACATTTAACTCATTTATTATTCAAATTATTCAATTCAGTCCAAAAATCACATTACGGTAAAATTACATTTTTGCCCCTAAAGTTTTACATTTTTACAATTTAGTCCCTAAGCTCGTAAAATGAAATCTATTCAATTTACCTAATAAAAAAGCCTAGGAGAACCATTTTCATAACTATAACAGCCCACAATTCCATTAAAACACACTTTTACTACATATTTTACAACTTTTACAAACAAGTCCCTTTAGGCATTTTCACTAAAAATTACTTAGTAAAAATTGTTTATCACACCTTAAACAATCAATATCTTCCATCAAACATCAAATTTCATGCTGTAACACATGAGTAATTTTTTAAACATGAACCTACTTCAAAATAATGGTAGAAATAGGTAAATCGAGTTACGAGGACTTCAAAAATGTAAAGAGCATTAAAAAAGGGGCTAGGATGCACTTACTATCAAGCTTGAAAAGTGGAAAAATCCTAACTATAGAGCCCTTATGAAATTCGGCTAAGATAGAAGAAAGATGAGTCAATTTTGGCTTTATTTTCCTTTTTATTCTTTTATTAACAAAATAACCAAAATGTCCCTGGAGCCTTTCTTTGAAAATTTTCCTAAACATATTCATTTTTGTCCATAAAAATAGAAATTGGTCAAATTTCTATTTAAAGACCTCTAGTTAAGAATCCATAACTATTTCATACTTAAAGCTTCTAGAACACACATTTTGCAACTTTTTCAATTTAGTCCTAAAAGTCAAATTGGACACTTTACCAACAAAATTTCTCAACGAAACTTTCACACAATCAAGAAATCATATCATGAACCTTAAAACAATCATAAAATAAATATTTCTACTTCGAATTTGTGGTCTGAAAACTACTATTCTGACTAGACCCTAATTCGAGCTGTTACAATATCTCTACCTCAATTTGGACCTAGTTGGGGCGACATAATTGGGTAAGACCCATCACTCTCCTATTAATACCCCAATGATCAACATTTTAGAGTGAATCCTCTCAGCTCTAAACTCTAATACACTAAGCAATCACATTGGGTTCCTCTACCTATCTCGGTTCTTGATCCTAGAATGGATGAACCGATTTTCTCATCACAACCTCTCTCTTCCTCCATCTCCATTAATACCATGTATCAACAATTATAATAATATACTATTTGAAATTATATTGTTATATATAATTTCATACATAATTTTAATTATTAATTAGTGAATGTAAATTGTTCATTAAATTTAAATATTGTGAGCATTAAATAACTTATTGTAACATTATTTATATTTTTAAATATCTATATCAATTTCAATAGTGTATTTAATTTGTAAAAATAGTTATAAACTTAAAAAGATCTTTTCAAAATGATTTTAAAATTTACTCAGACTAATTATGTAACATTGTTTGTTGAAATATTGAATATAAGATAATTAAGACTTATTATGAAAATATAACTTGTAGAACACCATGAAAGATTATATAAAAAATTGGAGAGATTTATGTTAGAAACTTACTTTCTATTATTGCCACATGTCAAATTTTAAAGTGTAGAAACTTAAGAACCTAGTAACATATATGATACAATAAAAACATAGGTTAATTTTCTCTTAAAGTTCAGACTCTTCTTAGAATCTTAGAAACCTGAGAAAGTGGCCATAATAAGATTACACTCTATATTATAGCATCTTGATATTGTTCAAGAATATAAGATTATGAACTAATCGGAATATTGAGAATCCAAACATTGTAATCTTATTTGAAATATAACATTATAGGTTGTATGTAATATTCAATCAACGAGACGCCCATAAATGTTAAAAGAATTTTCTTACTATAAATCCTGTTTTATTTTCATGTTTTAACACTAGCCACTCTTCTCATATTTCTCTCTTCCCTCTTTGCTCATTTCTACTTGTACGTTGTTTTTCTATTTTCATTGTTGTTTGCTTACAAACAATAGTAAAAACATTTGAATTAAAGAAAATAATTATTTAAATAAATAATAAATAATTACATCAAAAATAAAAAATATCATGATATATTATTTAATTAGTAAAATTACAATTTAACCTATTTTTAAAAGTTTTATGGAAATGAAATAATTTAAACTTCAATTATGTACCATTCTTTTTCTAGTATCCTTAATAATTATTTTTTATTCTCACATGCCCATTATAAAAGTAATTAAATCTAATCCCATATCTCACAACTGATTGTAATATCACTACTACAATATTTAATCTCAAGTTATAATAACTAATTTTATTACTATTGTCGTTTTCATTTCATTGAAATCAATCTTATCACAGTCAAACTTTGCCTTACCAATGTTTTATAGGAGGCAAAAATGAAAGAGATTGGTGAAATAGGGTGCCAGAAAAAATATGACAGTAAAGAAAACCGAATCCATTAATTAGAGGAGCTACCTGTAATAACCAAATTTGCCTGGCCCCTTAAAATCCAGTACAAATCCAACAATAATACAATGTCCAAAACAAATCAAAAAAATAGCCCAAAACCCACTGAATTAATCCAAACCAGGGATCCATTAAAAACCCAACAAAAAAATCTGTCAAACAGCCCATTTTAACCTTGTTTTTACAAACCCAAAATTAAGCCCAAAAATAATAAAAACAGTCCATTTGAATGTCCAAATACAAAACCAACACCAGACCTAAATTTAATACAAATTACAGGGCCCATTTACAAACCCAAACCCAAGCCAGCCCAAACCCAAATGACCCACTAAGCCCAATTCCAACCCCAAACCCAACAAGACCAAATGCCCAGAAACCATAGCCCCTTTAGCCCAAACATTTTAGCCAACAAAGAACCCTAGTCCCTTTCTAGTGCCGCATGCCTCTTGGTCTCCCCGCGTCCCTCACACGCGTGCCTCGCCTCGTTTCGGCCACCACGCGCATCGGTTCCTGTACCCACGCCTCTGACGGTTGAAGCCCCCAGACGCCTCTAGCTTCCCATGTCTCGGTAACCAACGTCTCGCACGCCGACGCCCTGCCCATGCCCTGCAAACAACACGCAACAAACAGAGAAACAGAGGCAACAATGACAGAAAAACATGGAGCAAACAATAGAATAAGAAATAAGTTGTGTCTTTTGGTTATAAAGCCATTCGAAAACTCAGTGTAGGGGTTCTTTTTTCCCGCTTTTCAAGAATGAAAAATCAAAGCAAAGATAAAAGAGTAAAACATTCAAAATAGACCTCTTTTTACGCATCATCAGCGATCAGAAGCAAGAAACTTTGAAGGTTGATTTAATTTCTGATCTTACTACCCACTGTCATCTTTCCATTTATTTTTATTTATTATTTTCAAGCTTTTTAAAACAACAATAAAAAGAAAAAATGAAATTACTCGAACCTTGGGATCTAGCCATCTGGAGCTTCCCATCACCGTCGGCCAAAACCGCAGGGCGATAACGCCCATATTTCGCGCGACCGTCGCTCATCGTTGGGTGTTGGCACGATGGGCGATGAGATTGAAGCCCAATCGTCGAGCAGAGGGGGCGAGCTTTGGGATTTTTTTTCAAGTATGAAAAAAATGATTTCTAGAACAATTTTTTTTATTTAAATAAAATTTGAAACGACGCCGTTTGGGGGGGTAGGATCCGCGCGTCGACCCGCTTGGTGACCCGAATCCGCGCCCTTCCACGATAAAAGGATTATTTCGAAATCAGTCCCTATGCTTTCGATTCGTGTGTAATTCAAATCCGGTTGGAATCTTTGCGTTTGAACTAACAGGGATATTTACTGATTTGGTCCTTGTTAATTCATGCGTTTGAACTAACAGGGATATTTACTAATTTGGTCCTTGTTAATTCATGCGTATTGTATTTTGCCCCTGTGATTGCACTTTTGATTTGTCGCCTTTTAGCCCCCCCGATTTTGTTCTGATTTTCAATGTAATCCTTGTAGTATTTAGTTAATTATCGATTTATCGGTTTCTCTAATTGTTCTTTTTAATTAATATTCAGTATAAAATGTTTCAAACGTTTTAGCTATTTATTTTATTCACATATTATCTTTATTAGTTATATATATATACTTTATATATATGTGCGATATTTTTATTAAACTAGTTTTATAAACATATTCTGTATTATTATATATGCGTGTCTATTGTGCGTATAATTTGTTTTTAAATTGTATCTACTTATTCTACTCCTATTTATATATTTTTTTATATATATGTACATTATCTTCACACTAAGTTTATTTATTTATGTACATGTGATTCATATTAAAATCGCCTTAATTCATATATCTATTCTCAGTTGCATAGTATTTTGGTGCATATGTTTTTTCTTATAACCCTAATTTACTCATTTGTGTTTTTATATTATCGCTATACATATTGTTATTTTATTTCTGCAAGGATACTTTTGTTTTGTTATTGTATTGTGGACAAAATCTCCAACTTATTTATGGAGGATCATTCATCCAAGCAAACCAAACAAACACATTTAAAGTCCACTTTAAAATCGTTTATTTTAAAAGTTTTTTCAAAATAAGGCAATATTTGTGTGTTTAGAAGTTCGAAAGATTACATCCTAACGTGCTGGGTGTCGATTTTTTTGTCCAACTAAATAACCAAATATCCTTTTCATACGCTTTGAAGATCAAAGATGATCTCGGTGTCAGAGTATGAATGTGTTATACCCTAACGTGTTGGGTATGGTACTTTTATTCCTTTGAAACGAGTTAATCTTGAGAGTCAATCCCAATTTAGGTAACCCATTCTTAATATTCTTTTTACCCTAAACATTTTCAAATTTTCAACATTGGGACAACATCAATCAATTTGGTACCAAGTTTGGGCGTTATGAGGGTGTCGAATCTTTCCTCGCACGTAACCGACTCCCGCACCTATTTTCTCGAACACTTGTAGACCAAAAGCTCTGTTTTAATAAACCAAAACGTTTTTATTAAAACAAGGTGATCCGATCACACCTCGAACAAAAGATCGGTGGCGACTCCCTATTTTTAAAGTCGATTCCTGTTTTAAAAAAAAATGGTTACGACACTACCTTTTACTGAAGGATGATACTAGTTTCGCAAAGTCTTTATCTTGACAGTCAGCTCAGTACCCACCAATTTATATATTTATGTATAAATGTATGTTATCCAAGAAACCAAAGTCATACATTTCTTACGGAAGTAGTTTCAATGCTAGTTCAACAGTTTTGTTTGTATGGACAGCAGTGGGACTGTTGGAAAAATATGATTTTTGGAATCTTTGAGGTATATTTTTGATTGGTAAATGGAGTTTTGAATAATAAAATTATGACTTTATGTTTACCTATAGATCTTTACAACGGGTTATCATATGCTCAAAATGATTGAGTAATAAATAAGAAATTGATGCTCAAAGTATGTTACTTTAAATATACAAATATGCATTAAAGGAGTCTTTAAATCTGTCTTAAGAAAACTGTGAAAACATGCCTCAACATCTAGTAAAACTCTGATTCTCTTATTCAATTTCTGATTTTTTTTTTCAAGATCTTATTTTAGATCTGATTTTTTAAATAAATATAAATATTTATTTAATTTATTTTGATATTTTTTCGCTAACATGTTTTCTCGTATAGAAATTATATGCCAAAATTTTCTTCCATAAAGGCTAATTGGAGCCTCCTCTCTCATGGTATGATAATATTGTAGCCATAAGCTAATACTCTTGCCCACAGTGAAGACATTGGTATTGTCAACTCCATTTTGTACGTATCAATGATTATCTAGCTATGTTGATTAGAGAAATATATAAAAAATAAACATGTATGCATTGGGTTTTTTTTTTTTTTTCATATATATATGAAATAACGAAAATAATGGAAATTTTAAAAATTAAAAATTATTTAACAAAATAGACTACTTTGAACAGTAACAACATGAAGATGGTATTTGGAGTGGTTGACTATGAAGTCTGCTCCTCCAACTGTTGACTTCAATATTATATTTTATTCAATTTGCATGCAATTTTAACATGAATCTATTGGGTAAATGGGGAGACTTTTCGCTTTAAAATTGTATAAAAAAATATAATACTCAAGTTAGCATGCGGAGGAGCCGACTTTAAAGTCAGAACCTCCAACTTTCGACTTTCACGAAAATTGGTTATGGTAGATGTCGGGTTCACCATCATCACTATTCAATTTAAACCATTTTACTGAATATTTTGTTATCACATCTATTTAGGAAAAACAAACATTGGGCATAGTTGCAAGAATATGGGAGTAGCTATGGGAACAATTAGAAATGCGAGTGCAACAACAATAATAAACACAAACACAATGCAATTGTTTAGGTAAGATTTTCTATGTTTACGGTTTTATCTAGAGAGACAATACACTATTTTTAATCTTGTACAAATAATAATATAAACACTATCACATATCGATATATCAACCTTACTTTTATATTTAATATCTAGATCTCTCTCTATTAAATTTTCCAATAAAATCTAATTTGTAAATCAAGAGGCTCGCTTATTTACTTATAAAATACACTTACAATAATAAATTCCCAATGAATAGAATAAATGCATAAACTCTTCCTACAAAACTTATACAGTCTTGTGAATATATGATATTCCGATTTGCTAACATTAGATCAATTATTATCTCAATCCCCATCAAAGTCCAAGATAAATCATAGATCTTCAAAATAAACTTATTAAATCATTTGATCCAATCTCCTTAAAATAAGGGATTGAATTCGATCTGATTTTTAGTTTTTATTTCTTCTTAAATATCAATCTTCAATGATGGATTAGCAAAAGTTATGGACAAACTATTTTTGGTATTTATCGAACACTTTGCAAGCACCTTAGACGAGAATCGAGGAGCAATCGAAGGAGGGCCAAAACAGGCCCGACTATGGGACGAGCAGATCTCCGATGTCAGAATAACATGATGGTTTTTTGGCAACGAACATGGCGGCGACATCATGATGTGGAGAATCAGCACGTCATGACAATTCCTAATGTTATGCAGCCATGTTTTGTACAGGTCAACATGACTTCTTCTCCCAGTTGTACTTTGATTACTTTAGGGTTATTTTAGTTATATATTCACACGAATTTCAGCCTATAAAAGGGCCTTTATGACCCTGATTTAGACGTGCCAATCAGTAAAAAGTTTTTTTTTAGGACGACAAAATGTAATCGTATATGAGTTTTGGTGAGAGTTTTGTGGTAACTATGGAGAGAATTTTGTTCCCGAGTTAGGTTCGAAGTTTGGGTTTGTACGTTTAGTACATTTAGGTTTATTCATTCTATATTGTACTTTTGTTTGTTTACTCATTTAATAAAAAGCCGAAACCTCCTTTGCCCTTGATTTTTATTCTCTTCGGGGGAATTTTCTACGTAAAATATTTGTATGTTTGATCTTCTGAGGTGCAATTATAAATGTTGGGGACACTATTCTCATAACTTTCTCAACAATTTCCATAACTTTTTTTCATGTTTCGTATATACCCAAACAAAAACCTTGTTCGTTAATAGAATAGCTTCCAATTTATGAGATGCCCAAAAAATATTAGCCGAAGAGAATGATGAAAAGAAAATAAAAGGTCTAATTTGATTTTAGTCCTTATAATATTCAAACATTTAAAATTTATTGTATCTACTTATAATTCCATGAATTGAGTCCCTCTACTCTTTTAATTTAGTAATCCAAATCCATTTAATATTGCCAAAGGAGTTAAGTTAAATGGATTATTGAGAATTTTCTTTAAAAGAAAGTGCTAATATGGCCAATATAAAGCCTTATGAAAGCTATGTAAGTAAAAAGAAAAAAATCACTCCACTCCCATGAAACAATGCAAAATGATCTTACATTCTTAAATTCAAATTTGAAAAACTTACAATCACAATTGAAAATTTTTATTTGCTTATTTGATCTTCTATGCATGTAATATTGAACTCGTGAGAAATTTTAAAAAAAAAAACCTCATAATAAAACTTAATTGAAGTACTTTAGCAGTATTATAAATTGAACGTCAAATATTAAATCAAAGTAATATTGGAACTAAATTTCATGATAAAAAAATACTGGGACTAAATATTAAATGTGGAAAGTACACTTACTTAAAATAGAATTAGACCAAAATAATGATGGTAATAAAAAGTTGAAAACGTAGTCACATTGACCTTGTAGCTTAACCAAAGAAGTTGGGATGGGGTAAAAAGGCAAAGGTGAAAATGGAGAGTCTGGACCATGACCCACTCTGTCGCTCCTGTCCTCGAATTGCTCGCCATTCCCAAAAGCGACACGCCATACGAGGGCTCTTCCTTTTCTGAAAATAATATATAAGTAATTTTTTTTTATCATTACATTAAATGTTGTATATTATAATAAATTTTTTCAAATTAGATTAATTAAATTTTATTTATTTTTAATTAATGTATCAGAATTATATTCATTAATAATACATATAATTATATATTGCTAGTATCTGTAATTTTTAATAGGGATAAATTTTAAAATTATACATGAATTTGGATTTTCTGTGTATTTTTGTATATTAACTTTAATTTTGTGTAATTTTATATATAAATTTATGATTTAATCTAATTCTCACAAATTAGTAACACAATTATTAATATAGTATCATTTTATGTTTATATATTATATATCCAAATAATTCTATTTATCCAATAAAAAAATAAATTGTCGTCTTTAAATATATATAATTGAATTAAAATTAAATTTTTATGTATATATTTGAACAAAATCAATATTTCATATATATAATTACATTAAATTAAAATTCATATATTAAATTATACATTAAATTAAAATTTATTTATAATTTTGAAATTTACCGCTTTTTATTATTCCCAAAGGTCAAAATTTTCAAATTTTAAAAAATAATTAGATATATTAAATGTGTATTTCGAACATGGGGCTGCTCAATAACTCAACAACTCCTCTGACTCACTTTTGGGCCCTTCTTTACTTTTTGATTCCTTTTTATATTCAATTATTTAAGTCATCATTCTTTTTTTATAGTTTGGTAATTGATACAACAGTGTTTTTCAATCATAGTACAAAATATCACTAATCCTACGGTTCTTAAGGGGTCTGAGTTTCGACTTTCAAGGCTTTCATGAAGGAATAGACAGTAGAGTAGAGTCTGAGTAGTTTATTTATTATGTTTGATGACAACATCTAATGGTGGGTTTTTTGTTCAAATATGCACTCAGTCAACCATTGCTTGTACGAGGAGCTTAAGTGTATGAACATGGTAATCATGCATCAATGGGGGGAATCCAACGGTTGGTAGACATGGTTTCTGATACATTCGTGTAACACACCCAATGTAGAGGGTGCATGAGGTGGGAAGGAGTCGTGGTCATTTATGGGACTTAGGAAACAACTGGTAGGGTCGAGTCTCTGCACCTACGTTTTTTGTCTTTTCTTTCCACTCTTTGTTGCTCATCTTTTAATCCCCCCCTTCCCCAACTCTCTCATTATCACCACAACCACTCTCCCATCTCTCGCTATCTTTCCTAGTCTCTGTCTCAGTCCCCCCTTGAACGCAGGCGAGACTCCTGGGGGTGGGGGATAAAAGGGTGAAACACATACACAAGGACTTAGTTACAAGTTGCAACCAACAAATCCGTGGGAAATTTGTTTTCTTTTGAATATAGTTTTAATTGGGATGTTGTAATGGAGTTACTCTTTGAGGGGAATGTTGTCTGACCCGAGGATGCTTCTATGAATCCATTTTTCCTTGCATTTGAT
The DNA here is from genome assembly GCA_025503065.1 of Gossypium bickii. NCBI lineage: Eukaryota > Viridiplantae > Streptophyta > Magnoliopsida > Malvales > Malvaceae > Gossypium > Gossypium bickii. The sequence continues at coordinate 98,321,171 of CP106712.1, forward strand.
GATTCTTCTTATGGATCTGATTGTTGTTGTAATGGAATAAGGGATTGATGTTTGTGCCAGCGCCGTCGGACCAGGCTTCATTCCCCCCCAATTGCTGCTCCTAAATGGAACTTCCCAACAAAGGCTATGTTCTACATCATGGACTGCAGCATGTAAAAGGTTTGATTTTCAGCTTAATTAATTATTTTGATTTTTCGGTGTTACCTCTTTTTTATTTTCCTCTTTTGGGAAGATTTATTTACATCATTGGGTACTTTGTTTTGTTTTAAGAGCAATTACGGTTTTTTTTTTTTTTTTTTTTTTTTTTTTTTTTTTTTTTTGCAGATTGGTGCAATGATAAGGGCTTTGACCAATTTCCTTTTCATCATTAACCTTGTTTTTTTTCTCCTGTGAATGCATGATGTTGTTTTTGTCAGTCCAAACATACCTTTCTGGTTCATCATTAGGCAGGTTTTTCCCATGATGGCTTCCAGTATCCGATCTGTCTCTTTCAGATCTACCTTTAAACTTCGGTAGATTATTATTATTATTATTTGCTAATCTCTCTAGGGTTTCAAGGTGGAGAAGGTTGGTTGCATCTTCCCTCAAAGTGAAACCTTTGGAACAATGCTTGGTCTGAGAAAAGGACCAAAGGTAAAATGGAAGTCAAATTCTTTCCCTTTCTTTTAACAGTTTGAAATTCCCATTGAAGTAATTAAGTGCATGTAATAACCTAATATAAATGTCCTTCACTTATACACACATACACATGGTTTTTTTTTTTTTTTATCAGCTTTCTTACCTGCTTTGCATAATCACTAACTTAGATTCTGTCTATATATAGCTAGCTAGGTGGCTAGAACGAATAATGGAGTTTTCATTTTTAAAGAAAAAAAGAAGAAAAAGGTTTTGGTCCCATGACATGTTAATCTAAAACCCTAAATTTGATCATAAAATGAGGTAATGAAAATCCAGGCCCAGGGTTAGTTTCATCTTACGAACAGGGTTAAGGAGGTTTCCATGAGTGACTATCAGTTGAATGGAAGGCTGATTTTGCCGATGTTGGGAATTAGTGAAAGAACAAAAAAGGAGGTGTATAAATTGTTCACAATAAAATTTCCATAAGTTGCTATTTGCTTTACTCATGGGATGCCAAGGAACACAACACATGAAGAAACAGTTGATTAGAAAGATTGGCAGGCTTTACTTATATGACATTATTTCTCCCATTCGCCTTGCTTCCCACCACCTGATAAGGTGCGTTTTATTCACTTTTAATCTTACTTTATATTTCTAATTAAGATAATTTTGTTTAGATTTTAAATATTGTATAGAACTCATAATCTGGTTATAAAATGTAATATCAATATGACTAATTCTTAAGTTATTTAACATTACGAGTGTGATCTAAAATTTTAGATAATTTTACATTTTACTTTTATTATTTTAATCAGTTTTATCCTAAACCAAATTCAAGTTATTATATTTTATTCTAAATATTAGTTTATTATTAATATTATATTTTATTCTCAAAGTCTTATATTTAGTAATAATTAAAATTTTTATCGGTTAAAATCTCTGTCTTCTTTCCATATTGTGCTTATAAAAAATGTTTATATATTGATTTAACCTCAAAATTATAGACAATTATGATAGTATTCAATTCAAAGTTTGATTAAAATGAAATTAATGTATAAATACTTGAGTTTATATAAAATACTGCATACAAGCAAGCTATAAAATTATATTTTCTTGTGATTTGAACTTCAAATTTAACCCATAACATTAAGATTAACTCGATAGATATAATATATTAAGGGTTAATGTTTATTACAAATATCGGTGTATAATTCTATATATTGCTAATGAATCAGATGATATATTATTTCAAATTTTTAAAAATAAATTTATTTGTGTTCATTTAAATAATGTATTATCCTAGTTTATTAAGTAACGAAAGAAAGAATTATTTTATTTTTTCTTTTAATTTGGTTTCTGAAAATTATTAAACTCTCTGGTATCTTCTTCTAATAAACCAAATACCATAAAATGATAAGGGGAACCCTAATAACTACTACATTAGAACTTGTGTTTGCTGCAACTTTTCATGCTCGACTCGAAACCCCAGAATTCCATTTTTGTGTGAAAAATGGCAGGATATTGCTGAAAACTCAATCTCTGTTAGAGATCAGTGAGGCCCAAGTTTATACGCATCCGTTTTTTCAAGCCCAAACATTATTTAACAAACTCAGGCCCAGAGACAACCTGGATGACTGCCTGAGCGTCAGGTGATGGAGAAAAATTAGAGTTTGGCAAAAACAGGCTCGAGCCCAGAAGCTCGCCCCAGCTTGAAAAAACTTGAACTCGAGATAACTCCGACTTTAAAGCCCGACTTTATAACTAAACAACCATAATAGACATTAATAATTAATATAATTTTATGGTATCGCTTAAAATATACATAAATGATAATTCTATATTTTTTGAAAATATTTTCATAAACATTGCATATTTTTATTACAATTTTATTAAGAGGAGAAGTAATTAATAATAATTTTTTATGTTAAATTATAAAGTGAAATAAAATTTTAAAGACATTAATTTAATATAAAATATTTTTAATACTATAATTATATATGTATAATAAATATATAAAATTGATAGTTATTAAAACCTATAAAATTGAAAATTAATGATAACATAATAATATATTATATCATTATTATCAAAACTAAAACCAATTACCTAACCTGACCTTAAATTGATATAATAAATTAGTATATTACTAATATATTATTAATAATATAATATATAACTATTACTAGAAATATAAATACATATATAACTATTATTATAATATAAATTATAATAAAATATATGATATTATAATGTTTAATCATCAATACATTTGTATATATATAAATTATTAATATTTATATGATATATCATTATATAATATTGTGGGACTAACTTTTAAATGTACAAAAAAATATAAAGACTTAGAGCATATTTCACCTAGTATAATAATGTAATGCCCCAAACCCGGTTTAGGTGTCCAGACCAAGTTCGAAGAGTTACATCAACGCTAGAAATCCATAGTCATAAACATGAATAAAATAAAGTCATTCAACATAATAACAAACATAGTAATCAACCAATCATTCATCCATATTAAAAAGTGGTATAACTAGAGAATACTGATATTTCTAATATTATAACTAAAGTAGTGATAAAGTAGATTGACTGAGCTTCCACAACGTCAACCCGTTCAAACCTGTGAACCACCTATAATCCAATTAACCACAATGAGTTGTAAACCCAATGTCTATAAGAAACATGTGTACTAAAGTACAATTATATAAATGAATCTCGAAACTCAGATTCCAATCAGAACTAGAAGACCTTAAGTACAGATTTACGTATCAGATAGATGGCAAATCAATTCCAGTTCAGCTACAGAGCATATCAAAAACAGACGCAGTTAATCCTACCCCATCCGCTACACATCATCTCCGACCATCCCCACACACCATTTAGGGCATTGAATACCCATCCATCCCTGCACACTGCTTAGTGTCGGTACGACACCTTTCAAAATATTTGTAGCTTAGCTGCCAGATCAATAGGCAAATAAACACTCGGTTCATATATATACATGTTGTAGCCTAGCTACTAGATCAGAACAGATCACTTCCTTCTTTACCCGGTTCCTATCCAATGCAAATGCAATTTACAGATATCAAAATGTATGCATAGTCATTGATTTGAGAATTAGTTGTATAATAATTTGATGCTGATCCATACGATCTAATTCAGGGCATACATATACGTTACGGGCGGCTTACATTCGTGTTAATAATTCTTACAGCCCAGAAAAGAATTCCAAACTTGACCCACACGCTCGTGTGGCTCCACATGCCTGGTGCACGCCTGTGTGCCCAGCCGTGTGTCTCACACAGCCTGACACACACCTGTGTTGTCTACCCATATGGTCCTAAATCATAAATAGTGAGTCACACGGTCTGGACATACGCCCATGTCTCTAGCCCGTGTACCCTCTAATCACAAACAGTGAGTCACACAGCCTGGACACACGCCCGTGTCTTTGGCCTGTGTGCTCTCTAATCACAAACAATGAGTCACATGGCCTGGACACACGCCTGTGTCTCTTGCCCGTGTGGCTCGTATTTGCTGAACAGTGGGTTTCACGGCCTAACACACAATTGTGTGGCGTCGATAGTCATGTTTTTCGACGTCCAAAATTCACAAAAACACGGGTTTTCAATACGCACCTGGTATAGATTTAACGTAGAAGTAACAGAGAACACTTTGAAACCTAAAACGACAACCAATTTACCGATTCAGAAGAAACAACCACTTCAACTGCTAAGTTAACAATCAAATTAACTGCGTCGAAAACTTTGACACAAAACATCAAAGTAAAACTATTCACTTACCAACACTTTAACGACGATCAACCGAAACTAAACCGTTGGAGGCCTACTCCTTTTGATATTCTCACCTAATAAAGAAGCAATTTGAACAATTAATAGAAGTTTTAGATGTCGGACAAAACCATCGCTCAAAAATGAAACTTTATGAAACCAATATAGTAGAAGGCAACCATAAGAGAACACAAAACACCTTTAATTACAGTAATAAGCAATAGGTTAACCTCGATTAAACCCAGGAGAAGAGTCTACGGAAGTAAGCAAAAGAAAATAAAAGAAAAATGGAAAAAAAATGGGAAGAAGATGAAGGAAGGGAAAAAGAAATGGTAGGCTAAGGAAAAAAGAAAAAAGAGAAATTTATTTAATTCAAGTGAACTAATACTACGGAGAGCAGAAAGAATGTTCTCTCATTACTCACACAATTACTCGAACCCATGACTAAAGGAAACACAACGTATAACCATCAAACTAGTAGGCTCATTCTTAACATAGGTTTGCACAGAATTAAATTTAACTCAGCGGCCCAAGAGTAGGGATTAGTTAAAATTGAATAACAAAACTTCTAACGATGCGACTTAAACTCCCAACCTCAAACACAAAAGCAGAGCACATAACAACAGATACAAAAATTTAATTATGACAGTTTCTAACAGTTATTCAATCAAATTTTTGGGGCATTACAAATAATAAATAATAATATATATAGTAAGTAATATATAATGTTTTACTATTATACATAACTAGTATTATAATATTGATTATAATAAAAGATATAATATTACATGATACTATAATATTTAATCATTTATGCAAATATATAAACTATTAATATATGATATGATATAACATTATATAATATAGTAGGAGTGCTAACTTTCAGATATACGAAAAGTTTAGTGACTTAGAACATATTTCAAATAGTATAATAATAAACAATAATGTGTAATATGTAATATATAATGTATTACTATTATATATAACTATTATTATATTATAGATTATAATAAAAGACATAACATTACATAATATTATAATGTTTAATCATTAATGCGCATATATATGAACTATTAATATATTATATACTATATGATATGATATAATATTAGATAGTATAGTAGGAGGGTTAATTTTCAAATGCACGAAGATAGGGACTTAGACCATAATTCAATTAGTATAATAACAAAAAATAATATATAATAATTAATATATAATATACTACTATTATATTATAGATTATAATAAAAGATATAGTATTGCATGATATTATAATGTTTAATCATAATGCATATATAAACTATTAATATGTTATATACTACAGATATTATAGAGATATATATATACACTATAGATATGATATATATAACATTATATAATATAGAACGAGAACCGACTTTCAAATGTATAAAAAGTATAGGGACATAGAACATATTTCAATCAAGATAATAACAAACAATAATATATAATAATTAATATGTAATGTACTATTATTATATATAACTATTATTATATTATAGAACATAATAAAAGATATAGTATTACTTGATATTATAATGTTTAATCATTGATGTATATATATATGTATATAAACTATTTATATATTATATACTATATATTATGATATAATATTATATAATGTAGTAGGAGTACTAACTTTCAAATGTAGGAAAAGTATTGTGACTTAGAGAATATTTCAACCAGTATAATAAAAAATAATATATGATAATAATTAATATATTATGCATTACTCTACTATTATAATATGTGATATAATATTATATAATAAGATAATATATTTTATAAGTATTAATATAATAACTATTTTTATATTATAGATTATAATAAAAGATATAAAATAAATAGGTATGTGTAATTTAGTATATTAAAATTTATAATTATAACTAAAAATTCATAAAATATTATTAAAAATTTAATATCTTAATAAAATATTATTTATGTAAATTAGATTTTAAATTAGACTTTAACTTCAAATTGTATTTGGATATTGGTTTAATTTCTTTTTATATTGGACTTGAAATTTGGGTTATAATTGGTTTGTTTTGACTTTGGATAATAATGAGTATATTATTTTGGTTTGGTCTTATATAATATATTTGGGGTTTGGAATAAATATTTTAGAATATGCGCATTAGGTTTATAAATTTAATAAAAAATAAAAAAAACTATTTAATTGTTAATATAATATAAAAATGAACAATAAATGAAATTTACATTAATTCATATAATATTATAAAATAATAAATTTTACATACAATAAGCACTTTAATTATTTTGTATAAAATAATTTTATTGAATATATATAATTTATGTTTTTATAAGACAAATTTGAATTGCGTTGTCATTGTATAAAAGTAAAATAAATTGTCATATTCAGAATTACAATGTTTATAACTTATACAATTCAAAATTATCTGAACTTTTTAGAGCTTGCCCAACTCGATTCTAGCCTGAATCCGAAAAATTCAAGTTTGAAAGGGCTCAAGCCCGAGCCCATAACAAATTTAAACTTGAGAAAGCCCGAAAAATTCTGAACTTGAGAAAATTCGATTTCAAATTAAGCTTGATCCAAGCTTTCCTATTTGCCAGCTTTAGGAACAAATAACTGCCTATCATCATCAAGCAACAACAAAAACTAACTCTTACTTTATTTTGATTTTACGTATCAAAATTAAGTCAAAATATGATTATATACATGATATTTAATATTTTAAAAACACTTTTTAACGTGTTGATTGAGAATTAATTCAATTAGCACTATTGTTGTTGTACTAATTTGAAAATCAAGAGATCAAATATGCTTATAGTTTATGAGTAGTTTAATATACATGCGCCATTGAAGGTTATTACGCTGTATGTGAATTTATACATTTTTAATTCATTAAATACTAAAATTTCATAATTTAAATATATATTTTTGCTAATTAAATGAGAATTAGTTTAATTTACACTCAAGGCCAAATAGAATTGAAAAAAAAATTGAGAGAATAAAATAACTTTTCAAAAATAATGAAAATAAAAAATTGAACTAATACATAAAACTATTAAAATAATATATAAATTTGGAACTATATAAGAAAGTAAACACAAAATATATTTGTCACACCCCAGAATTGACGAATCTAATTGAGAGTGAGAAAATGCATATTAATTTTGTTTTGGCGCACCATGATAGCATGATCTGCCACTCGACTGGTTGGTTGGCGAGATAGAGTATTGGTGCATACTAATGTTAAAGTAGTCGTTAGTTGGCGGTATCTAAGAATTTAATTGTAGAGTAACTTCAAGTGAAGAAAGAGTATGCCCCAGAATTTTGTTTGAGCTAAATGACCTATCAAGCGTATGAGAAAATGGTAAGAGACTTAATTGTCTTTAGGACCACGCCATACGTGAATCACTGCCAAGGTGTAGTACGTACGGTTTGCTTGAACATTGTTCAAGCTGATTCTTGCCATAGGTTTAGTTGGGAGTTGTTGGGGTTCTGCAGCAACAAAAGCAAAGAACAAAACGAAGTAGTGAGGTGTATGAAACATTGCTTATATGCGAAAGCAAACCAACTAAATAAATCATCATAGCAATATGGTTGGCCACTATTCAACAGAGTCAATTGGATTGATTTGACCCTTTCCATGATTAGTCAAACAGTAGCTGTAACAGTTCGGTTTATACCTTAGTTGGAATAGTGGTTTTGGGACCACAAATCTGAGTCTGAAAAATATTTTATTATTATTTTCTGTGTTTACAGTATGTGATTAAGCATGTGTGAAAGTTTCGTGAATTGATTTTACCGATTGGTTGCTTAATTTGCATAAAGGACCAAATTGCAGAAAGTGTAAAAGTGGCCTTCTATTTGGTTAAATGCTGAATTGATGTGTCTTTATAAAGAAGAGGTCCTTATGTGGTTATTTAACCATTGAATGCCTTAAATGACAAGTATGGACAATAGTAAGTGGAATTTATAATGAAAGCAATAAGGTTAAAATAGTAAAATGTGTATTAATGTTAATTAGAATGAAACGAAAGTATGAAATAGGCCATTATCATCTTTGTTTGCCGAAAAATTGAAGAAAGAAAAAGGATTTAGAAGCTTTCTCATATTCGGACATTACTAAGCTTGATTAAGGTATGTAATTTATTCGATTTTTGATAATTTTTACGTTTTTGTGATCGTTGCTAAGTAATCTATCAAGTCCATGTTTTAATTTCTAAATTTGATGAAGATTTTGAGATATGCCATTGATGATTTTGTAAGCTTTGTGATGATAGTTGATGAAATATGAAAGATATGTGATAGATTAATATGTTTTGTCTTTGAATTTTTGATGAAATTGAGTATAATGGGCTAAATTGTGAAAAAGAGAAATTGAAGGAATAAAATGTGAAATAAATGAAACATATGGGCTTATATGAAGTGTAGTAACATTTGGCCTAGTATGGGTAAAATGAAATTATGTGTATTTTGTGAAATAAGGACTATAATGTTAAAATATGAAATGTGAGGGCTAATTTATAAAATGCCCTAAATATGTGTATTTGGATTGAATTGAATGATTTGGTTAATGAATAAGCTAAATTTGAATGTGAATAGATCAAGAACTGTAACAAACCGGTTTATACCTTAGTCGGAACAGTAGTTTCGGACCATAAATCTGAGTCAGTATGATATTTGAATATTATTTTCGGTTTCTTTGATAAGTGGTTAAGTATGTGGTAAAGTTTCGTATGTTAATTTGTCCGTCTGTGTGTTTAATTTTACAAAAGGATTGAATTACATTAAATGTGAAAGTTGCTTGCTATTTGTTAAAGTTCCAATGTGTTGTGGCTTTGTAAAGGTGAAGGCCTTATGAGGCAAATAGACCACTATTTAGTTGGTGGATGAACAAAGGACAATTATGCCCTTAATGTATATTTGTTTCAAATATTAATTGAAGGTTAATAAGGTAAATAGATTAACAATATGTTTATAACAAAAACAAAACATGAAAAATGGCCATTTTCTTATCATCTTTGACCGAAATTTAGAAAGAAAAGAAGGAAGAAAATCTAAGCTAAGTTTCGGCTACTATCAAGCTAAATTAAGGTATGTATTGGCTTCGATTTTTAATAATTTCTACGTTTTTGTAATCGTTGCTTTGTCTACTATCAAGCCCATGTCTCAATTTTGTGAATTGATGATGTTTGTGTAAAATGCCATTGATGATATGTTGAGCTTTGAGATAAGTTTAGTTGTTAAATGAAAGATTTGAGCTAGATGAACATGTTTTGTTCTTGAAGTTTTGATGAATTTAGCTAAGTAGGGCTAAATTGTGAAAATAGTAATTTGAGGGACTAAATTGCAAATTTGATGGAAAATATGGGCTTGTATGTTATATATGTACATTCAGCTAAGCATGAGTGTGGGTTGATTTTGTGAATTTGATATTTTGAGAAAAATGGACTAAACTGATAAATTGTGCAAATGTGAGGGTTAATTTGTAAATAGACCTAAATGTGTGTCTTTGGATTGAATTGAATAAGTTAGTGAATAAAAGGGTTAATTTTGAATATGTATAGATCAAGAACCGAAGAAAACAGACTTAGATCGCGAGAAAGCGAAAGTAAACGAATAGCCGTTTCTGTTTCTACTAAGCCGAATCCGAGGTAAGTCACTATGCAAATAAACGTACTTGTATGAATTTGTAAATGCTCATATGACTAATAATGATAATGAATGTTTATGAGAGGTTGTGCATATGAATTACGAGATAAGGTCGATATAGCAACAATGTCCGAGAAGTCCCTTCGAACCTAGGAATAGATAGGATTAGCTATGTCATGACATAGGTATCTGTTCTGTTTTATCATGTAAGACCACGTCTGAGACGTTGGCGTTGATTTGAGATTTTGTGTAAGACCACATCTGGGATGTTGGCATCGATATGAGTTTTACGTGTAAGACCATATCTGGGAAGTTGGCATCGATATAAGCTTTACGTGTAAGACCATGTCTAGGACATCGACATCGTATTGATTCGTGTAAGACCCTGTCCGGGACAGTGGTATCGATATCCAAGTGCATGTAAGACCTCATCTAGGACGTTGGCATTGTACAACTATTCCGAGCTTATTGAGTATCCTACTAGATTCCTTACGGTTCAACGGGCAAGTTTGTGATCCGAATGGCTATGTACATAGAGAATTCGTTTCAGATACATTGATTTATACACCAAGTGTGTATATAAGGTAAGTATCTAGATGATCTTACTATGATGAGTATGTATATTGGGATAACAATATGATATGTGAAAATAAGCATGAAAGAGCTTTGTATTTGTAAGACTTTTGAGTTGATGAATGTGGCAAATATGGCCAAGTACATGAATCCAAGTATATATGTGATATTTTATTAAGTGATTTAGATGTGCCAATGTACCTATGAGTATGTATATGCCTTATATGCTAAGTTTGTTTGCATTATGACTTACTAAGCTTTTGGAAAGCTTACTTCGTGTGTGTGATTTCTCTGTTTTATAGGTCGTCAAAGCTACTAAAGGCTCGGGACCGTCAAGGATCGTCATCACACTAATCAACTTGTTTTTGGTACATTTTGGAAATATATTTTGCTAGATATGGCATGTATAGGCTAGTCTTTTGTATTTATAAATGAAGTGAATTTAGCTATGTGCTTTGGCTAGATATATGTTGATATTTTGCTTAAAGGAATTTGTAATGTGTGAAGCATGTTTTGGCATGGTTAGATGATCCATGAAATGGTTAAGTTTTGAGTTAGTAAATGAATGAAATATGCTTGTGATGAGATGAATTATAGTCTTGTAATTTGACATGTTTGGAACTAGTTTTGAATGCATGAATTGGTTGGTTTAATTGGTATGCTCTTGCTTGACATATGTGTATGAAATGAGTTGGTAATTCTTGCTTGTAGGTATGACCCAAGTGGGTGGCATTTTGGCCTTGAAAATGGCCTATAATGTCACACGGTCGTGGCACACGGGCATGCGTAGTGACTGTGGGCTAAGTCAATAGATAGCATAAGGATACACGGCCTTGGCACATGGTCGTGTTTGCTATCTAGTAGCCGCGTGTGATTTTTGGCAGATCGACACACTACCGAGTACACGGGCGTGCTTAATGGCCGTGGAAGATAAGTCAGTTTCAACCACGGGGAGGACACACAAGGGTGTCCAGCAGCCGTGGGAGGCACATGGTCTGCCCACACGGGCGTGTAACCCCTGAAACTTAGAAAAATTTTTAAATTTTCGAGAATGTTTGTATGTGTTTTGGTTTAGTCCCGACCCAGATTATAAGCATGCTCAAGATCTCGATGACTCATTTAAGGGACATTATGATTGAAATAGACGTACATTTGTATGACATTTCTGTATAAGTTTCTGAATCTGTCCGGTAATACCTTTAACCCTAGTCTGGCGATGGTTATGGGTTAGGGGTGTTACATTTGGTTGGTATCAGAGCTACGGTTTAGCCGATTCTCAGACTAACGTAGCGTGTCAGAGTGTAGCTATACATGCCATATATCTGAATCGTGATAGTGTGATGAATCTTGACGTATAAAATGTGATTTCTTTATAGCAATGGATCCCAAAAGAGTCGTAGTTGACGATGTAGAGAGTAATGCGCCTACTCCCGCGCAAGGGACAGGGCCTTCTGATTCGAGACCAGCTACGAGCAGTCAAGAGGGAGAAGCTAAACAAGCTTTCTTTTAGATGATGAGTGAGTGGTTCACTCAATTTGTAAAGAATACCCGATTGTTTCACAACCCCCATCCCCGGTTAATCCCCCTCAAGCATCCGATATACCTCTGACTGCAAATCTAAATCTGTGGAATAAGCCTCCAGTTGACAAGATCCGTAAGTATGGGGCTGAAGATTTTGGGCTACTAATAATGATAATGCTAAAAAAGTTGAGTTCTGGTTAGAAAACACGATCCGGGTATTTGATGAGATGTCTTTGACTCCGGAAGAGTGTATAAAGTGTGTTGTATCATTACTTTGGGATGCAGCATATCAATGGTGGAAAACTTTGATTTCTGTTGTTCCGAAAGAGTGAGTTATATGGGACTTCTTTCAGATCAAGTTTCGAAAGAAATATATCAGTGAAAGATTCGTCGATCAGAAACGAAAAGAATTTCGGGAACTAAAATAGGGCCGAATGACTGTTTTTGAGTATGAACGAGAATTCGTGAGACTGAGTCAGTATGCTCGAGAATGTGTATCATCTGAAGCTATAATGTGTAAAAGATTCGAAGATGGCCTTAATGAAGACATTCGTTTGCTAATCGGGATTTTAGAAATAAAAGAGTTCGTTGTACTCGTTGATCGAGCGTGCAAAGCTGAGGCACTTGGGAAAGATAAAAGAAAAGCTGAGTCTGAAGCTCGAGATATGAGAAAGATATTTCAGAGTAAATCATTTCAGTCTGCTCCCAAAAGATTCAGAGATAATCAAAGTCGTTCTAGAGATAATGTGGGACATTCAAATAGAAATCAATCTAGACCGCAAATGAGTACTAAAACTCCAACAAATTCAGTGGCTAGGATTGGTAATGCTCAATCTGAGAGACCTAAATGTAAACATTGTAGAAAAAAGCATCCAGGAAGCTGTAGATTAAACGGTAGAGCTTGCTTCAAATATGGACCGCTTGATCATTTTATCCGTGATTGCCCTGAGTCTGTCAAGCCTGGGGCTGTTCAGAATCTGATATATGATACTGCACCTGTGAGAGGTAGACCTTCAAAGAATGTAAGAAATGTCAATGGTAGCCAGAGAACTACGAGAGACAATGTTGCCAAGTCTGAAGCTAGAGCGCTTGCCAGAGCGTATGCTATTCGAGCTCGTGAGGAAGCTTCATCACCAGATGTTATAACGGGTACTTTTACACTTTATGATACTTCGTGATTGCATTAATAGACCACGGTTCTAATGATTCGTATATATGCATGAATGTAGTATAAAGTAAGACTTTGCTGTCAGAGTCTCATCGAGTTGCTATAAAAGTATCGAACCCCTTAGGTAAAAGTGTCCTTGTTGACAAAGTATGCAAGAACTGTCCGTTAATGTTTTGAGATATCTGTTTCCCTGCTGATCTGATGCTTTTTCCATTTGATCAGTTCGATATTATTCTAGGTATGGATTGGTTGTTTTTGCATGATGCTATTGTGAATTGTAAAAGAAAGACTATTGATTTAAGATGTCCGGATAATGAAATTGTACGGGTTGAGTCTAATGATTTGAATGGATTGCTTGCTGTGATATCTGTTTTGAAAGCTCAAAGTTATGTGAAAAAGGGTTATGAGGCATATTTCGCTTATATGATTGATTCGAAAGTATCTGAGAAGAAAGTCAAATCAATGCCTATTGTTTGTGAGTATTCTGATGTGTTCCCTGAAGAGTTACTGGGTTTACCTTCGATTCGTGAAGTTGAATTTGGTATTGATTTACTGCCTGGTATTACACCTATTTCGATAGCTCCGTATAGAATGACACCAACAGAGTTGAAAGAGTTAAAGTCACAGTTGCAAGAATTAACCGATAGAGGGTTTGCTAGACTGAGTTTCTTACCTTGGGGTGCTCCTGTTCTGTTTGTGAAAAAGAAAGATGGCACGATGAGAATGTGCATCGATTATCGTCAGTTGAATAAGGTGACTATAAAGAATAAATATCCATTGCCCCGAATAGACGATTTATTTGATCAGTTAAAAGGAGCTACTGTATTTTCTAAGATTGATCTGAGATCAGGATACTACCAGTTGAGAGTTAAGGTTCAGACATTCTAAAGAGTGCTTTCAGAATGAGGTACGGAAATTATGAGTTCTTAGTTATGCCATTTGGACTAACTAATGCTCCTGCTGTTTTTATGGATCTGATGAATAGAATTTTTTCAGACCGCATACCTAGATCGATTTGTTGTGGTATTCATAGATGACATCCCGATTTATTCACGTGATGAAAATGAGCACGCTGAACATTTGAAATTTGTGTTGCAAACTCTAAGAGAAAAGCAATTGTATGCGAAATTTAGCAAATGTGAATTTTGGTTACACGAGGTTAGTTTTCTGGGACATATTGTGTCAGCTTTTGGAATTTGTGCTGATCTGAATAAGATTTCTGCTATTCTGAATTGGAAACCTCCAAGAAATGTATCTGAAGTCCGTAGTTTTCTGGGCTTAGCTGGTTATTATCGTCGATGTAACACCCCTTACCCGAGACCGCTGACGGAGTCGAGAACGAGGCATTACTAGACTTAACTTACTAAATCAGGGCATAAAAATTGAAACTGTCCATCTGCGTCATGTTCACTAAATTGACTATAACTTGAGTTACGAAACTTTAAATTTAGATCCGTAAATTTTCCCTGAAACTAGGCTCATATATCTTCTTACTAATTTTTTTTCCAGAATTTTTGGTGTGGCCAATTAGTACAGTTTATTAGTTAAAGTCTCCCATGTTACACAGTTTGATAGTTCTGACCCCTCTGCACAAAAGATCAATTATCTCATAATATACAACTCTTTTGCGTACATCGTTTCTTTCATATAAAAATAGACTCAACAATCTTTAATTGTATATCTCATTCACACCATAATTCCATTTATATGATATTTAGTGATTTTTCAAAATCACATCAGAGTTGCTGTCCAAACTGTTCCCTTGCATATAATTACATGATTTCTCTATAATAACTATCAACTAGGCATTACAAAACATCCAAAACATGCTCTTAATTAGCCATTTTAATAGCTAATTATTACCAAGCATTTACAAGTCAATCTTAAGCCATATCATAAGGTCATACACACAAAATGGCTAAGTCCCTATACATGCCATAACTTAAAACATTCGAGTCACAAAATACCAAAATAATCCTTTGATAGTGTGTAACGATCTCCGACGTCCTTTCAATCCCCGAGTTGGCTTGTAATACTATAAAAAGAGAGAAAAGAATGGGAGTAAGCATTAAGCTTAGTAAGTTTGCATGTAAATAAATAACAACATTCATAATAAATTATTTTATTCTTTTCTTATCAAGATCACTTAAGCTTTTAACTCAATGTACTTAAAATTTCATTCTTATTTGTACCTTTTAACATGAACTTGTCTTACCTTTCCTTTGGTATACTCTTTGAATTTTCCCGTTGAACCACTTGGAATACTAAGGATACGCGGGTACCTTTCCTTATGAAACTTAACCATTGCCATGTCTTGACATGGTCTTACATGGTATCCTTGCCTTATGAACTCACCAATGCCATGCCTTGGCATGGTCTTACATGAGACCTTTGCCTTGTAGAAACTTATCAATGCCATGTCTTGACATGGCCTTACATGATTTCCTTAAACCCTAATATCATGACATTTGTATCCTACACATTCCTAAGGTTCAATCGGAACTTTCTGAGATAGCTTTTCCGTTAATTCATACTTGAGTCTTTGAATGATAAATTTATAAAATAAATATGTAAATGCTGGAATTTAATAGTATGAAATGTAAAATAATAGAATATTGCATTTATTTATCAGAACTTACCTCGAAACAAAATACGATAAACTATATCGATTTAGTCCACTATCTTTTTCTTTCCCGATCTAACTCTGGATTTCGTTTCTTCTTGATCTATAATAGAAAATTTAGCTTATTTAATACTCACATTTACCAAAACAAATCCTTAACTCTAACTTTGGCAAAATTATGATTTTGCCCCTAAACTTTTACATATTTACACATTTACACATTTACCCCAAAGCTCAAAAATTAAACTTTCTCCCTTATTCTTATGTTTTATGACATGCTGATCATTTTTCCCTTCTATGACAACATCAAATTCTCACTCTACCATGTACTTTTGAACATTAGGTATTTTTACCGATCAAGCCGTTTTACTCGTTTTTACTTAAAATCACTTAGCAAAAGTTGTTTAACATAATTTTAAACTTCATATTCCATCATAAAACATCAAAATAAACACATTTCACCCATGGGTATTTTTCCAAATATGAACCTAGCATGAATTATTGATAGAATAAGCTAAACCGAGCTACCGGGGCTTTAAAAATGTAAAGAACATTAAAAACGGGGCTTGGAATCACTTACTATGGAGCTTGAAAGCTTGAAACAAACCCTAGCTATGGTGAACCCTTGAAAATTCGGCCTAATGAAGAAGATGAGCATATTTTGCCATCTTTTTCCCTTTTAATATCTTTTTATTACCAAATGACTAAATTACCTTTCATTAAAAACTTTGGTTCTTTCTACCTATATATGTCCATTTTTGTCCATGAAAGCCTAATGGTATAATTACCATTTAAGGGCCTCTACTTCAATTATGCTCTTCAATTAAATCCTTTAACGTCTAAACTCATATTTATCAACTTTTGCAATTAAGTCCTAATAGGCAAATTAGACATGCAATTCATGAATTTTTCTATCGATATTCTAACACATGCATCTAATCACTCGATAAATCATAATAATTAATCGTACTTTTCTATCTCGAATTCGTGGTTTCGCAACCACTATTCAGTTTAGGCCCTATTTCGGGATGTTACAGTCGATTTGTGAAAGGTTTTTCAGTGATAGCTACTCCATTGACTAGATTACTTCAGAATGATGTTAGATTTGAATGGTCGAGATAAATGCCGGAGAAGTTTTGATCGATTGAAAACTCTCATTAATGAAGCTCCAGTGTTAGTCTGACCAGAATCGGGTAAAGAATTTGTTATATCTGATGAATGCTTCGTAAATGGTTTGGGATGTGTTTTGATGCAGGAAGGCCAAGTTGTAGCTTATGCCTCGAAACAATTGAAGCCTCATGAAAAGAATTATCCGACATATGACCTTGAGCTTGCTGCAATTCTGTTTGCACTTAAGATCTAGCGCCATTATCTGTAAGGTGAGAAATGTCATGTGTTTTCAGATCATAAAAGTCTGAAATATTTGATGACTCAGAAAGATTTGAACCTGCGTCAAAGAAGATGGTCAGAGCTGTTAAAAGATTATGAACTCGTGATAGATTATCATCCGGGTAAAGCGAATGTTGTTGCTGATGCTTTGAGTAGAAAATCATTGTATGTATTACGTGCTCTGAATGCTCAGTTGAATTTGTCTGATGATAGTTCTGTGTTAGCTGAGTTAAAAGCGAAACCATTATTTATACAACAGATATGTGATGCTCAGAAATTTGATAATGAGTTATTAGTGAAACAAGCTCAGTTCAATTCAAATTCTGAATCTGAATTTCGAGTTATTGATGATTGCTTGAGATTTCGAGGTCGTATCTGTGTTCCGAGAAATCTGAAGTTGATTCAGCTGATTTTAAGCGAAGCACATAACAGTCGTCTATCTGTTCATCCGGGAAGTACGAAAATGTATCATGATTTGAAATGACACTATTGGTGGTCTGGTATAAAACGAGACATTTCTGACTTTGTGTCGAAATGTTTAATCTGTCAACAAATGAAAGCCGAACATCAAGTTCCGTTTGGGTTGCTACAACTGATTTTGATTCCAGTGGAAATGGGATAAAGTGACAATACATTTTGTTTCTGGATTGCCTTTGACTCCGAGAAAGAAAGATGCAATTTGGGTCATAGTTGACCGATTGATGAAATCTACCCATTTTATTCCGGTGAAGATCGACTATTCACTTGATAGATTATTTGAGCTTTATATTTCGAAATTGTGAGATTGCGGGGTGCCACTATCACTTTGTGCGGATAGAGATCCGAGATTTACATCACGATTTTGGAAGAAATTGCAAGAAGCTTTGGGCACGAAATTACACTTCAATACAGCTTTTCATCTACAAACAGATGGTTAGTCTGAACGAATTATTTAGATTCTTGAAGACATGTTGAGATGCTGTATACTTGAGTTAATGGGTCGTGGGAAGCGATATCGCCATTGATTGAATTCGCATACAACAACGGATTTTGATCAAGCATCAAATGGCACCTTATGAAGCTTTGTATGGACGTAAATGTCATTACACCTCTGTATTGGGTGAGCTCGGTGAAAATACGCTACATGGGGTTGATTTGATAAAAGATTCTAAAGCAGAAAGTGGCCCGATTCGAGATTGTTTGAAAGCAGCATCTGATCGTCAGATGTCTTATGCAGACTTGAAACGAAAAGATATAGAATTTGATATCGGCGACACAGTATTTCTAAAAGTGTCTCCGTGGAAGAAAGTGCTCCGATTCAGACGTAAAGGCAAATTAAGTCCGAGGTTTATCGGGCTGTATGAGATCATTGAACATGTTGGGCCTGTTTCATATAGATTAAAGTTGCCCTCTAAGCTAGAAAAGATACACAATGTATTTCATGTTTCGATGCTCCGTAGATATCGATCTGTTCCGTTACATGTTATTACCCCATCCAAATTGAAATCGATCGGATATGACATAAAAAGAGGACCAATCCGTATCTTAGCTCGTGAAGTGAAAGAGTTGAGAAAAAGAAAATTCCGTTAGTAAAAGTACTATGGAATCGACGTGGAATAGAAGAGGCTACGTGGGAGCCTAAAGATTCAATGAGACAGCAATATCTGAATCTGTTTAACGGTAGGATTTTCGGGGACAAAAATCCCTAAGGGGGGAGAATTATAACAGTCCGGTTTATACCTTAGTCAGAACAGTGATTTGGGGACCACAAATTCGAGTCAGTATGATATTTGAATATTATTTTATGTGTCTTTGATAAGTGGTTAAGCATGTGGTAAAGTTTTGTATGTTAATTTGTCCATCTGTGTGTTTAATTTGACAAAAGGATTGAATTGCATTAAATGTGAAAGTTGCTTGCTATTTGTTAAAGTGCCAATGTGTTGTGGCTTTGTAAAGGTGAAGGCCTTATGAGGCAAATAGACCACTATTTAGTTGGTGGATGAACAAAGGACAATTATGCCCTTAATGTATATTTGTTTCAAATATTAATTGAAGGTTAATAAGGTAAATAGATTAATAATATGTTTATAACAAAAACAAAACATGAAAAATGGCCATTTTCTTATCATCTTTGACCGAAATTTAGAAAGAAAAGAAGGAAGAAAATCTAAGCTAAGTTTCGGCTACTATCAAGCTAAATTAAGGTATGTATTGGCTTCGATTTTTGATAATTTTTACGTTTTTGTAATTGTTGCTTTGTCTACTATCAAGCCCATGTCTCAATTTTGTGAATTGATGATGTTTTTGTAAAATGCCATTGATGATATGTTGAGCTTTGAGATGAGTTTAGTTGTTAAATGAAAGATTTGAGCTAGATGAACATGTTTTGTTCTTGAAGTTTTATAAATTTAGCTAAATAGGGTTAAATTGTGAAAATAGCAATTTGAGGGACTAAATTGCAAATTTGATGGAAAATATGAGCTTGTATGTTATATATGTACATTCGGCTAAACATAAGTGTGGGTTGATTTTGTGAATTTGATGTTTTGAGAAAAATGGACTAAATTGATAAATTGTGCAAATGTGAGGGTTAATTTGTAAATAGCCCTAAATGCGTCTTTGGATTGAATTGAATGAGTTAGTGAATAAAAGGGTTAATTCTGAATATGTATAGATCAAGAACCGAGGAAAACGGACTTATATCGCGGGAAAGTGACGATGAAGCGAATAGCTAGTTTCGTTTTACTAAAAGTGAATCCGTGGTAAGTCACTATGCAAATAAGCGTACTTGTATGAATTTGTAAATGCTCATATGACTAATAATGATAATGAATGGTTATGAGAGGTTGTGCATATGAATTACGAGATAAGGTCGATATAGCGACAATGTCTGAGAAGTCCCGTTCGAACCTAGGAATAGATAGGATTAGCTATGTCATGACATAGGTATCTGTTCTGTTTTATCATGTAAGACCATGTCTGGGACGTTGGCGTTGATTTGAGATTTCGTGTAAAACCATGTCTAGGATGTTGGCATCGATATGAGTTTTACTTGTAAGACCACGTCTGGGACGTTGGCATCGATCTGAGCTTTACATGTAAGACCATGTCTGGGACATCGGCATCGTATTGATTTGTGTAAAACCCTGTCCGGGACAGTGGCATCGATATCCGAGTGCATGTAAGACCTCGTCTGGGACGTTGGCATTGTATGATTATTCCAAGCTTCTTGAGTATCCTACTAGATTCCTTCCGGTTCAACGGGCGAGTCTGTGATCCGAATGGCTATGTACATAGAGAATCCGTTTCAGATACGTTGATTTATACACCAAGTGTGTATATAAGGTAAGTATCTAGATGATCTTACTATGATGAGTATATATATTGGGATAACAATATGATATGTGAAAATAAGCATGAAAGAGCTTTGTATTTGTAAGACTTTTGAGTTGATGAATGTGGCAAATATGGCCAAGTATATATGTGATAGTTTATTAAGTGATTTAGAAGTGCCAATGTATCTATGAGTATGTATATGCTTTATATGCTAAGTTTGTTTGCATTATGACTTACTAAGCTTTTGGAAAGCTTACTCTATGTGTGTGATTTCTCTGTTTTATAGGTCGTCAAAGCTACTGAAGGCTTGGGACCGTCAAGGATCGTCATCTCACTAATCAACTTGTTTTTGGTACATTTTTGAAATATATGTTGCTAGATGTGGCATGTATAGGCTAGTCTTTTGTATTTGTAAATGAAGTGAATTTAGCCATGTGCTTTGGCTAGATATATGTTGGTATTTTGCTTAAAGGAATTTGTAATGTGTGAAGCATGTTTTGGCATGGTTAGATGATCCATGAAATGGTTAAGTTTTGAGTTAGTAAATGAATGAAATATGCTTGTGATGAAATGAATTATAGTCTTGTAATTTGACATGTTTGGAACTAGTTTTGAATGCATGAATTGGTTGGTTTAATTGGTATGCTCTTGCTTGACATATGTGCATGAAATGAGTTGGTAATTCTTGCTTGTAGGTATGACCCAAGTGGGTGGCATTATGGCCTTGGAAATGGCCTATAATGTCACACGGTCATGGCGCACGGGCGTGCCTAGTGACCTAAGTCAATAGATAGCACAAGAGTACACGGCCTTGGCACACGGTCGTGTTTGCTGCCTAGTAGCCGTGTGATTTTTGGCAGGATCGACCACGGCCGGAGTACACGGGCGTGCTTAGTGGCCGTGGAAGATAAGTCAGTTTCGACCACGGGGAGGACACACGGGGGTGTCCAGCAGCCGTGGGAGGCACATGGTCTGTCCACACGAGCGTGTAACCCCTGAAACTTAGAAAAATTTTTAAATTTTCAAGAATGTCTGTATGTGTTTCGATTTAGTCCCGACCCAGATTATAAGCATGCTTAGGGTCTCGATGACTCATTTAAGGGACATTATGATTGAAATAGATGTACATTTGTATGACATTTCTGTATAAGTTTCCGAATCTATCCAGTAACGCCTTTAACCCTAGTCCAACGATGATTACGGGTTAGGGGTGTTACAAGAACCGATGAAAATAGAATTAGATCGGGGGAAATCAAAAGTAGTTGTATAACCGTTCGTTTACGTTCTTTCCCGTATGGGGTAAGTCTATATACAAATAAATGTTTTTGAGTTGATTTATTCATGATTATATGAAATTGAATTGTGATGAATGACTATGGAAGATGTAAATGTGAAATCCGAGAAAGTTTTGACAATGAGTCAATGTCTGAAAAGCCTAGTACGAACCTTAGGAATAGTTAGGATACATATGTCATTACATAGGGTTCTGATATGTGTTATCGTGTAAGATCACTTTTGGGACGTTGGCATCGATTTGAGTTATATTTGAAAGACTATGTCTGGGACATCGGTATCGTATTTGATTTCATGTAAGACCACATCTGGGACGTTGGCATTGTACGAGCTTTCCAAGCTATCTGAATATCCTATTTGATTCAGAATGGTTTGAAGGGCACTCTGAGAAATGAATGAATAATCGAATGTGCAATCAAATTTCGGTACGTATGTATGTATATGAAATTTGGCAATGAAAGGTGTGTATGGAAATGGTCATTTGAAATGTGAGCTACATTACATGATATGAGATTATGAGCAAGTGAATATGATTAAATGAGTTATAAGAGTAATATGACTTGAAAATGTGTTATGCCATGAATCATATCTATGAAATATCTTATAATTGTTCTATGTGATAAGTTTATTTGTATATGGCTTACTAAGCTTTTGAAAGCTTACTTTATCTGTGTTTGCATTGTTTTATAGATTATCGAAGCTACAGGAAGCTCGGGGATTATCGAGGATCATCACCACACTATCAAACTATATTTTCGTACCTTTTGAAAATGTATACATTGAAGTATGGCATGTATAGGATAGAAATGTTAAGATAAGTTTTGGTACGTGTTTATGTATATATAGCCATGTGATATGGCTTGTTAATGAATGTAAATATGGTAAATTTAGTCCATGTTATGTGATTAAAAATTTTCTTTCAAAACACAGGCGTGTGACAGGTCGTGTGACTTTAGTCAGTTTTGAACATGGGCTAAGACACGGGCCAAGGCATGGCCATGTGAAGCACACGGCTAGCCACACGAGCATGTGCCCTGTTTTGAAAGAAAATTTTTATGAGTACTGTAAAGTTTCGTATGTGCTCGGTTTAGTCCCGAACCCTCTCTAAAACATGTTTAAGGTCTTGTAGACCTTCTAAAGGGACAAAGTGATTATGAATGATGATGTTTAGTTGATGTGAAATATATGTTTATGAAATGTTCTGATATGTCTAGTAATACCTCTTAATCCTAGTCCGGCGATGGATACGAGTTAGAGGTGTTACAGTAAATTTTGTGGAAAAATCAGGGGATTTGGGTTAGATAAATATCGTCACTTTTCAAGTCCATAGTAAGGGGTTAAGAAGTTATATCTATGGGGAAGACATCTCGAATGACTTTATTTTCTACTTTCTGATTTTGTTTCTTCTCTCTCCAACGAAAATGTTTTCTTCTTCCTCTTCGTTAAGCTAGAGCCAAGATTTCGTTTAATCTATGGATGATCCAACCTTATGGTAAGTCTTAAAGCTCTGTATGTCACAATTATAGAAAGGGAAAGGTGTTAAAAGTAAGGTGTGATTGGGAAGGCCCTGCTTAGGGGAGCTATATAATTGGAACGATAGTAAACTATCTGTAATGGGGATTCTAATGGAAATTTTATGATCTATAAAGTAGTTGTTGTTGTCGGATCGGGACGGATGATCGAAATTGAAGCTCTGGATCAAGGTAAAGGTGAGTCTCTAGACTTATCCCCTACACGTTATCTTGTAATGATTCTTTGCATGGTTGATGTCCATATAGATGAGTATATATTCGTGAAGAGTGGCAATATATATGTATGCTTGCGTGTTTTTTGTGAGATAACTACATATGTAGGTACTGAAGTGCATGATATGTTGTATGAAAATAATGATGTGTCAAAAACATGTATGGGAAGTATGATTTTCATTAAGGGTATGGGTGGAAAATATCCATGTTGATTTATTTGAGTAGTGCATGTCAAAGTATGGCTGGCAATAAGGGGGTTTGGGTGGAGTGTCGGAAAAATATGTGATACAATAATGGACCCCGTGATGATACTTTGGTGACGTCCGCCGGGACAGTAAACACGAAGGCTAGTATGGCAAAATGTAGTCCACCAGAGAGCGAGAAACACGAGAAAGGCCAGTATGGAAATTATGTGAAAAGACCATGGCCATTACAAATTCTAGAAATGGCAGATGAGCCGCACTTGCTTACTTGGGTTTCTGCGTGTCCCTAGGGCGATAATGGGTAAACCTCAGACTATGCTGAGTTTAGGCAAATTCATATTGTCAAATACAATGGTTGGTACGGTGCCTTGGTGGCAAACCAAGCCAAGCCTTTGTGGAAAATTCTCTAGTGAAGCCTTTGTAGTGAATGCTCTGTGAAGCCTTTGTGGTGAACTCTCTGTAAAGACTTTGTGGCAAATTCCCTAAAAAGACTTTCGTGGTGTATTATTGAGAAAGCCTAAGTGGCAGAGTATTCTAGAGAATACTTGTGGCAAGTTTTCTGGAAAATCTTTATTGTGAAATCTACAACGCCTAATCGACGAGTTGTTAGTTTGCCTTTTCTTGAGACACGGATATGCTTTTGAGTCATTTTATAAAACAATTCTGTGAGTATCTTTGGTGATGAACCCGCCATTGCGATCTGCTAGGACAGAAAGCTTCGTATACCCAGAATCATGAATGGTGTAAGTGTTTGACAAAACTGGGTATTCTCTTGTTTGTGTCGAAGTCATTTAGGAATTCTTTTGGATAACCAAACATATTATGTTCCTTGAAATAAAATTGTCTTTTAAATATACTTAAAGATACGTTGTACCTAGTATTCTGACTGTAACACCCCTAACCATCTTCATCGTCGAATTTGGATTACAGAGTAATACGACACATATCAAAGCAATTTATTCATTAAACAAATCATTTAATAAATTAAATAAAATCATTCAAATTACATTTTATTTATGTCAAAATCACATTTATGACCTTAAATCAAGCTTACGAGGCTCTAAAAATGGTTTGGGAACAATCCGGGACTAATTTGAATCAACATAGAAAAAATATGGAAAAACTTGAGCATTTTGGAAACAGGGGTCACATGGCCGTGTGTAACACGCTTAACCCGTATCCGTCGTTGAACTAAGGTTAAGAGGCATTACCGGACATATCGGATCATATCACAAATATTTCACTAACATCAAATATTCACAAACATTCTCAGTAGCGGAATATACACATAAAGTCCCTTTAGAAGGTCTACGAGACCTTAAACATGCTTTAGAGAAGGTTCGGGACTAAACCGATGTCATACGGAAACTTTATAGAATTTAAAAAATTTTTCTTTCAAAACAGGGCACTGCGCCGCTGTGTGGCTAGGTCAGTATACACACACGCCGTGCCTTGGACCAAGTCTTAGCCAGTGTGCAACATCGACTTAGGTCATACTGATGCGGAACATGCCCGTGCTTCTTGCCCATGTGGCATCCTGACTTGCTTCGAATTGCAACCTTGAGAGACATGATCGAGACACACGCCTGTATTAGAACACATTTCGAACCATTCGATAACTATGGCCGAAAATCATAATCTCTTTATTTAACTCAGACTGAACCAGAACTGATGTTTCGGTTGAAAATATCTTCTTGCAAAAGAAAGCTTCAACAATCGAACTAACTTTAATTTACCACAACATTTCTCAAATAGAATCATTTTGATAGATATAATTTTGTATCAAGTCTTCAAGAATACAAATTCTTCTTCTAGACTATCATTCAATTCATTCAGGTACGTTCAAAGTTTATTTCTAGCTCGTAGATAGATTCATCAGGTACGTTCAAAGTTTATTTCTAGCTCGTAGATAGATTCAAACATATATAATCCAATTAACTTTTCAATCAGATAATTCAGATCATACTAACTACTGAATCTGTCTTTTCGAAGAAATCTTTCTTCTCAGTAGAAGGATAAACCCCAGACATATCATTATACAGATTGATCTTGATCTTCTATCATTTTCACTTTTATCAATGTCGAACCTTCATGAGAACTAGAAAAGAGTTTATAATGAAGCTGTCTCATATATTAATCATCGAAACTCTGAATTATACTGAAATTACCTTAGCCAAATAGAAATCATTGGGCCTTACTAAGAATAATGTCTCAACCCTATAATAGATATATTCCTGGCTATTAATGAAGCATTTGAACACAGAAAAAGAATCAAATATGATTTAAATAGCAACCATTGCAGAAACACAACTTCTATAACTTTGAGGAAGGTACCACTGTATTCTCACATTTCAAGCAAGAAATTATAATCATAATAGACATAGTCATCTCTGTCAAATAGAGATCTCTTGCAGATAATCACATGGAATCATAAGAAAACCGGAATAGCAAAATTTCAACATTTGGAGTTACACAGGATATTTGAAAATTACAACCTATATAGAATGATATCAATTCCGATGATATCCCAGAAAATGTCTAGAAAGAACAATATCACTCATAAATACTGGAATCCACAGTAACAGAAACAATATAATCTTCACGTATATTCAACAGAATAATAACCAGTAGAAACATAATATTAGCTTCATACAGATTTTACCGTCGACTTTTATATCCACACAATGGAATAAATTATCAGAGAAAGATATAACAACGTCGAACATAACCCAAACAAAGCAACGATGCTTTCATCTATTAATTTGTTTAGCTAATGTTCTCATACGATAATACTTTCTTTTTGAAATTAAACAGTCACATATATTTCTGAGGATAAAGGTACACATAGAATGCCCAAAAGGAATCATAGTAACTGCCCGACTATAACCATTGCATTCAACCATCATTACAATTCAATCATTATTCAACTGCCTAATTATGTCATCAGAAATTTTCACATTATCCCTTCATTAACAGAAGTAAATTCAGAAAAGCTTCCAGTTAATACTTTCTTTAGATAACATACATGAATAGGTCATTTAGTTGGAGTTAACTTCTTCTTTAACAGTGACTTTGCATAATTTGAATAGGCTTCAGAACTATCCAATATCTCTTTTAGTACTGTCTTCATTTGCTGGTTCATTCTCTTTTCTGACTACATTACTAATCTTTCAAACACGGACTTCTGTAACTCCACACTCGTGAGCTTATTCAATCCAAATCTTACAGATTTCATTGTAACATTTTACTGATAAAGGGGTGAGGGTAGTAACACCTCAGATTTAACTCACACATAAATGTACATAACACATACTATTACGAATAACCAGTTTATTACTAATTTCACATTCTCAAAGCATTTAATAATCATTTGCTTATAATCACTTTTGTACTTAACACATAGTTCATATGCCATATACTCATATGGTTATAACATTTATCAATAGCAACATATCATATACTCTGATCCATACCTTTATGAGTTTCAACTCATCACCAATACATTTTCACTCAAACATTTGAGTACAACATTCCGTGCTATCAAAATTAGCTCGGTTGGAAAGCATATCTATCTAATCAAAATAATTTTCGTTAAGGTCGGGAGATATCACACTATCACAGGTTAAATATGCCATGTATAGCTAAACTCACATACGTTATGTTAGTCCTAGAGCAGACTAAACCATAGCTCTGATACCAATAAAATGTAACACCCCAACCCGTACCCATCGTCGGACTAAGGCTAAGAGGCATTACCGGACATATCAGATACATCACAAACATTTCACTAACATCAAATATTCACAAACATTCTATAGCGGAATATACAATAAAGTCCTTTTAGAAGGTCTACAAGACCTTAAACATGCTTTAGAGAAGGTTCGGGACTAAACCGATCTCATACAGAAACTTTGCGGAACTTAGAAAATTTTTCTTTCAAAATAGGGCACATGCCCATGTGGCTATGCCGTGTGTGGCTTGGACCATGTCTTAGCCCGTGTGCAACACTGACTTGGGTCACGCGATCTGGTACATGCCCGTGTGGCATCCTGATTTGCTTCGAATTGAAACCTTGAGAGACACGATCGAGACACACGCTCGTGTGCTCAACCGTGTGGGCAAATATAGGCCATTTGCAAGGCCAATTTGCCGCCCGAAATTGGGTCATACCTACAAGCATCAAACAAGCATAAATTCATGTCCCATAGGCAACCAAAAACATACCAAATCATGTACAATTTGACCCGTAACAACATCATTCATTTCCATATACAAATCCAACTCAAACTTACCAATTCAAAGTACCAAAATCATTAGCCAGATAGTGTGATGCGATCTCCGCCTACTTCCAACCCGAACAAACATCCGAAAATCTATAAACATATGAAAAACACACAGAGTAAGCTTTGAAATCTTAGTAAGCTCGTATCTTAATAAACTTAACGTAACAAATAATTTCATTACAGTGCCATAAGTATGATATACTATCTCACACGCCAAAACACAACTTTTCTCAAGTTTATAACATGATTTCATATCAAAACATCACCATTCAATAATATACTTACTTACTTACTAACTTTAGCTTTCACAAGCTTATTCAATTCGAATCTCATATAACATTCAATTCTCACTTTCATATAGCCAAATGAGCACATTTTGGGAAATAACATATTTAATCACATATCTTTCTCATATGAATCACATATCATCATTTATACCTAAATTCACCTTTCATTCATATAGTATCTGACAATTTCACATATGCCACTTTATAAATCATATCTTATTCATTTGTTCATGTTTCATTTTCACATATTCACATATTTATTTGCATATACATCACATAACATTTTTTGCACATATATACTTACCTTTCATTATCAAATACTGTATACATTTCAACGTACCTGAATCGGAATGTCATTCACTTAATCACTTATTTCTCGAAACGCCCGTTGAATCATTTGGAATCAATAAGGATACTCAAATAGCTCGGAAAGCTTGTACAATGCCAACGTACCAAACGTGGTCTTACATGTAATCAAATATCAATGCCACTGTCCCAGATAGAGTCTTACACAAAATCATATACGATGCCGATGTCCCAGACATGGACTTACACGTAATCTCTAATTGATGCCAATGTCTCAGCCATCGTCTTACACGATATGTCAAATCGTCACCGACGTCCCAGACGTGGTCTTACACGAAATCATATCTCGGAATCCTATGTCATGACATATGTATCCTCTACTATTCCTAGGGCTCATACAGGGCTTTTCGGACATCGTCACATTATCAAAACTTTCTCGTATTCATATATTCTGCTTCTCGAACAATTCAATATCAAAATAACATATATATAGCTTATTCAAAATACATACATTAGCATTACCATTCGACATTGAATTCAATCATACAATAATGTGCATTTATAACATGATTTTGTAATGTCTATTAAAATATGAACTTACCTCGATCGTAGTAATGACAAACTAAGTCGACTAATCTGATATTTTGACTTTCCCTCGATCTAGATCCGAATTCCACTTTTGCCAATCTAATTAATATCAAATTTAACTTACTTATTCAACATTTCATTCAATTTTCATCCAATAACATATAAATGGGCAATTTGCATTTTAACCCCTAACATTTCACATTTTTGCAATTTAGTCCCTATTTCACAAAACACAAAATATTCAAAATTTCACCACACCAATGCTTGGCCGAATTTGACTAAGGTCCCTAGCAGCCCATTTCTTTCATTTACTTCACATTTTGACCCCTTAATTTGCAAATTTCACAATTTAATCCTTGATAAGCATTTTTATTAAAAATCACTTAATAAAATATGATAATCTAGCATCAAACTCTCATAATCCATCATCAAACAACAAAAAGTTTAAATATTCATCAATGGCATTTCAAAAAATCATCAACCAATTCAAAAATTAGGGCATGGGCTAGCTAGAATACGAAGCAACGATATCAAAAACGTAAAAATTATCAAAAACCGAACAAAATCCATACCTTAATTCAAGCCAGAAGTGTGCTGAACTTTAAAACTCAACCATGGCTTATTTTCTCTCCACCATTCGGCCAAAGATGAACATGCATGGCCATTTTTTTTGTTTTTGTTTATTATATTACATATTATTTCTTAATTTACAAAACTAACCTTAATGATTTTAATGATAAAACTTATAATATAAGCCCATTACCGTCCATGCATATTTTCAAGGGTGAAATTACATCTTAAGGACTCCACATTATTAAAACAATAGCAATGTAGCACTTTAACAAATACCAAGTCACTTTTTCATTTTACGCGATTAAGTCATTTTATCAATTTAAAAAACCAATCGATAAAATTATTTCAGGAAACTTTCACACATATCAATCCTTATGCTGTAAACACATAAAATAATATAAAAAATAATTTTATGCCCTCGAATTTGTGGTTTCGAAACCACTATTCTGACTAGGGTCTAAACCAGGTTGTTACACCGTGTGACATAGCCTAAGCTGTGTGGCTTCAAACACGTAACAGCCTGATTTTGAGTCTAATCAGAACAGTGATTTCGGGACCACAAATCTGACACAGTAAAAGTTATTTTTATCATATTTTTTTTCGTGAAAATTTCATTCAAAAATTTTGATGTTTAGGCACTCAATTTAGTTAAAAAAATTCCAAAAGGTGCAAAATGTGTGTTCAAGAAGCTAGAGGTGTCTAATTGCTATGAAATTTTATATTGGAGGACCTTAAATGGTAATTAGACCATTATACTAGGATGAAAAAAAATGGACATGGCTAGGTGAAATTTCAAAGTTTGAAATTAAGGGCATTTTGGTAAAAAGGTAAATAAAGACAAATAAAACTAATAAAAAGATGTCATCTTCTCCAATTTAGTCCCCTTGTGCTGACTTTAAAAAGTCACCATAGCTAGGGTTTTTGGCCAAGCTTCCAAGCTCGATTGTAAGTTCGTCATTGTCTCGTTTTTAATGATTTTTACGTTTTTGTGAATGTTGTAACTTGATTTAGCTATTTCAAGGACTAATTTGAAAGAAAATCAAAGTCTAAAATTTTACCCATGTTAGATATTTGTGTATTTTGATGTCTAATGGTAGATTATGCAAGTTTGATGTTGGATAAACAATATGTACCAAGTGATTTTTGATGAATATGTTAAATTAGGACTTATTTGTAAAAGTTGTAAAATATGTGTGAAAATGTGAATAAATGAAAAATGTGGGCTGTTATGAGCATGAAATAGGTTCGACTAGGCTTGGGTGTAATGAAATTGAATGAAAATCATTTTATGAGCCTAGGGACTAAAATGTAAAAAGTTTAATAGATAGGGGCAAAAATGTAATTTCTGCCATAGGTGTTTTTGGGATTAAATTGATTAATGTGATAATTGAATAAGCTAAATTTGATATTATAGATTAAGAAAGATGAGGTTCTGACCTAGGCTAGGGAAAGAACAAGATTGTGGACTAAATCGAACTATTATCCATTTTGTACCGAGGTAAGTTCGTATGTTAAAAAATAAGCTTTAGAATAATTGTATTTAAATGCTTTAATATTGCATGAATTGTATGTTTGATTTTGTGAATGAGTACAATCCTACGAATGAGTCCGAAGATGAATCGACAAGCAAGAAATCTCATTTGAACCTTAGGAATAGGTTAGGATACAAGTGACATGTCACTAGGGTCATTATGTGTTATGTGATTATGTGATCCGGTCTTTGGTCTCAGACGTCGTACAGTGGTTGAGTATCTGCGGCATATGTTGCGAATACTTGATAACTTGTGTGAGCAGCACTGTGTAGCTACGTCTTGAATGACAGCTTGTGTGAGCAGGCTCGTCGATAGCTCGAGAGCGAGCGATTAAGTAATATGAGACTTAGGTAGCTTTGGCTACATATGTGGCACTTAGTGTGCAAATTTTCCCAAGTATCTGAAGTTGTTATTCTGAATGGTTCACGAGTATGTCAAAGATGAGAATATGAGTAAGTTCATTTCGAGATGGCTCAGGTATGTACATAAAGCTTATGTTTAATAAATATGTGAAATGATGAATATGAGGTAAGTTTTTATGATGGAATAGATTATGATCATGAGACCATAGTAAGTCTACATTTAATTATGTTATAATAGTTGAATGTTATATGCATGGTAAGGTTGCTTATTTCTTGCATACGAGCTTACTAAGCTATATAGCTTACTCCGCTTTTTTTTCCATGTTTTTATAGTGTCGCCAAGCCAATTCAGAATCGGAGATCATCGGAGATTGAGATCACACTATCAAACTCTCATTTTGGGTATTAATGGTATTAGCATTTTGAATGTATGGCATGTATAGGGACTTGGTCATTTTGTTATATGTGACATTGGTAATGTGGCCAAATGTATTGGCTTATATTGGTTAATGATTTCATTTTTGTATATGGCCATATATGTTGGCTAATGTTGGTTATGAGTGTATTCATATGTTGATACGATTCATGATTATGGAATCTTGCATGAATTGTAACAGTCCGATTTATACCCTAGTCGGAACAGTGGTTTGGGGACCACGAATCCGAGTTCGAAAAGTTTTTAAATATTATTTTCTGTGTTAATTATATGTGAATTAGTTTGTGTGAAAGTTTTGTATAAAAATTTGATTGTTTGTGTGCTTAATTTAATAAAATGACTCAATCGCGTAAAGTGTAAAAGTTACAAACTATAGTGAAAAGTGCCTATATGGTAGTGGCTTTATTATATGGGGTCCCTAAAGGCTAATTATCCCATTTAAAAGATAGTGGATGGTACCTAGTCAAAAATGGCCTTGAAATTGTTGTTATAGAATATTATGTTATAAGGTTAATAAGGTAAATTAGTAATAAAACATAAAATGCATGTTATCATATTTATTTTTACTTAGTGAAAATGCATAAAGAAAAGAAGAAAAAGCAACATTGGCCAAGGAGAAATTTGGTGATTTAAGGTTAGTTTTTGATCGCTTTTTCGATAATTTCTACGTTTTTGTAATCGTTGCTTGAGAGCTTTAAAACCCATGTCTCAATTTCATGAATTGATGGTGTTTGTGTAAAATGCCATTGATGCTATGTTGAGTTTTGTGATGTTTTATGGTGTTAAATGATAGATATGTAATGGATGAACATACTTTGTTCTTGAACTTTTGATAAATTTAGCTAAATAGGGCTAAAAGAGAAAATGGTAAATTGAGGACTAATTTGTGAAATTGATGAAATATTTGGACTTGTATAGTCCCTAGGGATATTTGGCGAAGCATGAGCATGGGTGGATTTTCTGAATTTGGTGTTTTGTGAAAAATGGGCTAGATTGATCGCGGGAAAGCGAAAATAAACGAATAGCCGTTCTCGTTCCGATAAACCAAATTTGAGGTAAGTCACTATACAAATAAACGTACTTGTATGAAATTATAATTATTCCTATGACTAATATTGACAATGGATGTTTATGAGAGGATTGTGCATATGAATTCCGAGATAAGTTCGAATATAAAAAGTGTACTAAGCTATGTTTAAATGTTGTGAAACAAATGGTTATGATGTCATTGAATTATAGATGCCATGTGAGAAATGGATTTTTGTAGCACTAAGTGTGCGTAAATGGAAATGTGACCGAGATGATTTGCACTGTGTGTGTGACATATTATAAGCTTCGACTTTGTGGATGGCAATCGTGTGTATGATATACGGTTTAAGATCGGTTTATTATAAATGCACTAAGTGTGCGATATCATTTAAGCTTCGGCTATGAGTTGAGGCACTA
Source organism: Gossypium bickii (assembly GCA_025503065.1). Classification (NCBI taxonomy): domain Eukaryota; kingdom Viridiplantae; phylum Streptophyta; class Magnoliopsida; order Malvales; family Malvaceae; genus Gossypium; species Gossypium bickii. Next base: position 98,354,897 of record CP106712.1, read on the forward strand.
AGTGTGCGATCGTAATTAATGAATAACACCATGTGTGCAAAACAATAGAAGCTACGACTTTAATGAATAACTTTGTGTGTGTGCGAAATAATATAAGTTTCGACTTTGTGATTAGCATAATCTGTGTGTGCGATATTGATAGAAACTACGGCCTTAACAATTAGCACCATGCATGCGTAAAAGACAAAAGTTTTGGCTTATTGAATATGCACCGTGTGTATACGATACCAAAAATAAGTTCGGTTTAGCATAGTGGCACTAAGTGTGCAATAATGATTATGTTCGGTTATGAAATTGGCACTAAAGTATGCGATACATTGCTAATAAACAAAGACTGCTGTGTGTGTGCTCTCCTTTTTCGATAACGACACTAAGTGTGCGATCACGTTATTTGATTTGCACTAAAGTGTGTAGAGTTACGGATCCATTAAAACATTAACCCACTAATGGAGAATGCAGAAATATTATTTATGTAAATAATGCATGATATCTTGGTAACATAGTACTAATGAGGTAAGTCGCTCTTACTTTACGAGATTAAAGCAATGAGATGTAATTCATTAATCTATGAGCTTGTCCGAAAATGAATATATGGTATGTAAGTATGAGGTAATACCAAGATATTGAGTAGCATGAATGGTGAGTAACTAAGTGTTGATTAAGGTATGTATGATAGCTATGTGGATAATGATAGTTTTAAGAGTTGAAAGAATAGATACTTGAGTATGGGGTTGAGATTGATAATGAGCTAAAGAAAGAATGAAATGAATCTGTTTTGTGTACATTGATTATGCAACAAATGTGCATATAAGGTAAGTGACCAGGTGTTTTACTATGTTGGATTGGAAATATGTTACATGAAAGCATATATGAAAAACTATGTGTTTGTGGTTCTAGAATTGATAAATGTGGTAATTTGGCCAAGAATATGAATCAAAGTATAAATGTGAGAATTTTACCTTGTAGAAGAAATATGCTAATGTGGTTATATGTTTACATGCTTTACATTTGTGTATTGACTTACTAAGCTTTTGGAAAGCTTACTCTGTGTGTGTTTAATCTGTTTTATAGGCCGTCAAAGCTCACTAGAAGGCTCGGGACCATCAAGGATCGTCATCACACTACTAATATCATTTTGGTACACCTTGGATATGTATCTGACTAGATATGGCATGTACTGAGGCTAGTTCTTGTGATGATTTGTAAAGTGAACTTAGCCATGTGATTTGGCTAGTTATGTTTTGGCATCATGCTTAGATGAATGTGAATTGGAAAGTTGTTTTGGCATGATTAGTTGATATATGACATGCTTGATATGTGTTGGTAAATGATGCTTATAGGTATGAACCATTTGGATGGCATTTTGGCCTTGTAAATGGCCTATAATGTCTGCACTTTGTGGCACATGGGCGTGCCTTAGGCGTATGGGTAAATTGGCGGGATGCGACCTAAAATCACACGGCCTCGACACGAGTGTGTCATCTGGCCGTGGTGTGCAAGTCAGTAGCTAACATAAAAGTACACGAGCGTGCTTGGTGGCCGTGGTGGGGAAGTTAGTATATAGACACGATAGGACACACGGGGGTGTCTAGAAGCCGTGGAGGGCACACGGTCTCCTCCCACGAGCGTGCCTCCTCTATATTTTAGAAAAGTTTCAAATTTTCATGGAATTTCATATGTGTTTCAGTTTAGTCCCGACTCGACGTCTAAGCACGATTAAGGTCTTGAAGACCCGCTTAAGGGACATTATGTCTGAGAATGATGATTGAATGTATGATTTAGTCTGTGAATGTTTCCGATCTATCCGGTAACGCTCCTAACCTTAATCCGGCGACGGACACGGGATAGGGGTGTTACATGAATTGTGTCTATAAATTAAGATGTTGAAGTATGTTAGATGTTAGCATGTGGATGTGATGTTGATACCTTGGTTGTGGATGTTTTGGTTGCCAAAGTATGCTATGAATTGTGTCATTGAATTGGTGTAAGTGTAGGAGTAAATTAAGGTGGCAAATGGCTTGGTAAATAGCCTTATTTTTGTCCACACGGTCTGCCCCATGGGCATGTGTTTCTGCTGTGTTTCCCCTGCACCTTAATTGTTGCAAAACAAAATGTTCAAAATTGAGCACACGGTGTGTGCTACACGGCCTAGAACACGGGCGTGTGTCTTGGTCATGTGAAACCTGCACTTAATTCGAATTAAATTAATTTACTACACGGCCTAGCACATGGGCGTGTGGCACGACCATGTGGCACAAGTCAGAGAGCACCCTAATTTGAATGCGGCTTGAAGCACGGGCTTGTCCCAGGGTCACATGGTCGTGTCCTTTGGGCCAAACGGGCGTGTGAGCCCTGTAGTTAGAAAACTTTTTCTAGGTTTCGTAAGAATATCCTGAGTTCTCGGTTTAGTCTCAAACCACTTCTAAAGTATGTTTTGGGCATCGTGGGCTTGCATTAGGGGCTTTATGTTCGAATATGAATGGTTTTAAATTTGGACGAAAATTTATGACTCAGAATTGTGTAAATGCTTGTGTTGTAAGTACAGTAATGCCTCGTACCCTGTTTCGACATTGAATACAGGTAAGGGGTGTTACATTTAGTGGTATTAGAGCTACAGTTTAGTCAGTTCTCGGACTAACATAGCGTGTGTAAGAGTCTAGCTATATGTGCCATATATGAATTTTAATAGTGTCACGACTCCTAGCAATTTAAACTGTGTTTTCATATAGTAAATGGATCCTGACCGAGAAGTGGTTGATGACGTTGAAAGTAATGCGCCGGCTCCCGCCCAAGTGACCGCGCCATCCAAAAATTGACCTGTGACAATTGGTCAAGGAGGAGAGGCTAGGGAAGCCTTCTTCCAAAGATTGAATGAGTTGTTTGCCAAGTTTGTTCAGACAAATCCGGCCATCCAACATCCTCCACCCCCACCTAACCCTCAACCGGTTCCTATAGCTCCTCAAGGTATGGAAATGGTAAGACTGAACAAGCCTCCAGTCGATAAGATTCAAAAGCAAGGGGCTGAAGAATTTAAAGCAAATGTCGATGATGATCCTGAGAGGGTAGAATTCTGGCTTGAGAACTCTATCTGGGTATTTGATGAGCTTTCTTGCACACTGGAAGAGTCCTTGAAATGTGCTATATCACTCCTAAGGGATTCGGCATATCATTGGTGGAACACTTTAGTATCAGTAGCACCAAGGGAAAGAGTTACTTGGGACTTCTTCCAAGAGGAGTTCAGAAAAAAATATATCAGCGAACGATTTATTGATTAGAAACGCAAAGAGTTCTTGGAGCTGAAACAAGGTCGAATGACAGTTACTGAATATGAGCGAGAGTTTGTTAGAATCCGTAAGTATGCTCGGGAATGTGTTTCAATAGAGGCTATCATGTGTAAGAGATGCGAAGACAGTTTGAATGAGGATATCAGACTATTAGCTAGGATTCTGGAACTGAAAGAATTTGTTGTGCTAATTGAGTGAGCTTGCAAAGCCGAAGAGTTGAGCAAAGAAAAGAGAAAAGCTGAGTTTGAAGCTAGAGACTCGAGAAAGAGGCTAATGAATAAGTCATTTCAGTCTTCGTCAAAGAAATCAAGGGATATGCATACTCGTTCGAATGCTTCAGCAGGGTATCCAAACAGAGATCGTGGGAAGCAATATTCAGGTTCTGAGGCCCAAACTACGTCTATAGCGAGCGTTGGTAACGCCAGGTCTAACAAGCCTGAATGCCAACACTGTGGTAGGCGACACCCCGGTGAATGTAGGATGAACAACCAGGCTTGTTTTAAATGTAGCTCCCGAGATCACTTCACTCGGGATTGCCCTGAAATGGTTGAAAATGTTAATTTTCAGAATGCAAGATCGAGTAACACTGTTTCTAGAGGGAGACCAATGAGAAATACAGGAAATGAGACTAATAGTAGAGGTGTATCTAAGGATTCAGTTGTGAGATCGGAAGCTAGAGCACCTGCTAGAGCTTATGCCATTTGTACTCGCAAGGATGCGTCCTCCCCTGATGTGATCACTGGTATATTTTCTCTTTATGATATTAATGTAGTTGCATTAATTGATCTTGGATCGACTCATTTCTATATTTGCATGAATTTGGTATCTAGTAAGAATTTACCTATTCAGTCCACTGAGTTTGTGATTAAAGTGTGGAACCGCTTAGGCAAATATGTATTAGTCGATAAAGTTTTCAAGGGTTGTCATTTGATGATTCAGGGTCACAGTTTTCCGGCTGACTTAATGCTTTTGCCATTTGATGAATCTGATGTGATTCTTGGAATGGATTGGTTGACACTACATGATGTAGTAGTAAATTATAGATGAAAAGTTATTAAATTTCGGGTTGAATTAGATGAGCTGGGTGAATTGTTTGTTGTGATTTTGTCTATGTCGGTTCAGAGGTATGTAAGAAAAGGTTGTAAAGCATTTCTTGCGTATGTACTGATCATGAAAGTATTTGAATTGAACATTGAATCGGTACCGGTAGTTTGTGAATATCCGGATGTGTTCCCAGAAGAGTTGCCAGGGTTACCACCGGCCAGAGAGGTGGAGTTTACTATTGACTTGAAGTGCAGGGGGTGTACCTATATCAATCGCTTTCAGTATAGAATGGCTCCAACTAAATTGAAAGAATTGAAGTCTCAGTTACAAGAGTTGACAGATAAGGGTTTTGCAAGACCGAGTTTTCCCCCTGGGGTGCACCAGTATTATTCGTCAAGAAGAAAGACGGATCCATGAGACTTTGTATCAATTATCGTCAGCTCAACAAGGTTACGATAAAGAACTAGTATCCTTTATTGAGGATTGATGATTTGTTCGATTAGTTAAAAGGGGCAACAATATTTTCAAAGATAGATTTGAGATCCGGCTATTATCAGCTGAGAGTTAAAGACTCGGATGTGCCGAAAACCTCATTCAGAACGAGGTAAGGGCATTATGAATTTCTTGTTATACCTTTTGGATTAACTATGCTCCTGCTATTTTTATGGATTTGATGAATTAGATCTTCTGACCGTATTTGGATAAGTTCGTGGTTGTATTTATTGATAACATTTTGATTTATTCTCGGGATGAGTCTGAACATGTCGAACATTTAAGAATTGTGTTGCAGATTTTGAGAGATAAGAGATTATTTTCTAAGTTCAGCAAAAGCGAGTTTTGGCTTCGAGAAGTTGGATTTTTGGGACATATTGATGCAAGAGATTGTATTCAGGTTGATCCGAGTAAGATTTCGGCAATTGTTAAAGCCAAAAAATGTATTAGAGGTTAGAAGCTTTTTGGGCTTAGCCTGCTATTATCGGCGATTTGTTAAGGGTTTTTCGATAATCGCTACTCCTATGACTAAGCTATTGCAAAAAGATGTTATGTTTGACTGGTCCAAAAAATGTTAGCAAAGCTTTGGGAAGATGAAAGCATTATTGACTGGGAACCTGAATCGGGAAAAGATTTGTGATTTATAGCAATGTGTCACTGAATGTATTAGGATGTGTGTTGATGCAAGAGGGCAAGGTAATAGCCTATGCCTCAAGACAATTGAAATTGCATAAGAAGAATTATCTGACGCACGATCTAGAATTGGCTGCCATAGTGTTTGCTTTGAAGATTTGGAGACATCATTTGTATGGTGAGAAATGTCATGTCTTTTCGGATCATAAAAGCTTAAAGTACTTGATGACTCAGAAGGATTTGAATTTGCGACAACGGAGATGGCTTGAGCTACTAAAAGATTATGAGTTGGTAAATGACTACCATCCCAGAAAGGCGAATGTAGTCGCAGATGCTTTGACCAGAAAGTCTTTGTTTTCCTTGAGAGCTATGAATACGAGGTTGACTTTATCTGAGGATAGTTCGATTCTAGCTGAGTTGAGAGCTAGAACGGTATTCCTTCAGCAAATTTGTAAAGCTTAGAAAAGTGATAGTGAATTGCAAGCCAAAAGAGCTCAGCGTGAATCGAGTAGTGATTCAAACTTTCAGATTGGTTCTGATGATTGCTTAATGTTTCGAGATAGGGTATGTGTATCGAAAAATGATAATATTATTCAGAAAATTCTTCATGAGTCGCATAATGGTTGTTTTTCTGTTCATCTGGGAAGTACGAAGATGTATAATGATTTGAAGAAGTTGTATTGGTGGTCAGGTATGAGATGAGATCTCTCTGAATTTGTATCGAAATGTTTGATTTTTCAACAAGTAAAAGTCGAACACCAAGTACTTTCGGGTTTACTTCAGCCAGTAATGGTACCCGACTGGAAATGGGATAGAATTACGATGTCGTAACAGATTTGCCTCTGACTCTGAAAGAGAAAGATGCCGTTTAGTCGTTGTTGATATATTGACGAAATCTGTAACACCCCTTACCTGAGTTTGATGCCGGAACAGGGTACGAGGTGTTACGTAACAGAAACACATACTATCATACATTTTTGGGTCATAAAAGATCGTTCAAATTTAAAACTTTTAAAACTGTCTTAAATTCCCTAATATGAGCCTACGAGGCCCAAAACACACTTTAGAAATGGTTCGGGACCAAACCAAATTCTTTAGAAAACTTTGGAAAATGTCACTAAAAGTAGGGGCACATACTCGTGTGGAAGGGTGACACGCCCATGTGACCTAATAACATGGCCATGTTGAAGGACCGTGCAACTCACATGGTCTAAGCATATAGGGACACACCCGTTGTAACACCCCTTACCCGTATTCAATGCCGGAATTGGGTACGAGGCATTGTCGGACTCATCTTGCTTGAACATACAACTTTAAGATATAAAATTTCATTCCAACTTAAAACTTTTAAAACATATTCATATCATTCTTATTATGGGCTTACGAGGCCTTACACATGCAAACGGAGGGTCCCGGAATCAAACTGGGAACTTTTGTAGACTTAGAAAAGTTTTGCCTTAACAGGGCCACACGCCCGTGTGAAATGGAACACGCCCGTATGGGCAGGCCGTGTGGTAACACACGCCCATGTCCCTAACCTGTGTGGAATTTATTTTCCATTTCGAACCTATAGGGGTTTTCACACAGTCGGACACACGTCCGTGTCCTCCACACGGCCTAGACATGCCCGTGTCCTCACCCGTGTGTGAAAACCTGGGTATTCTGTTTATGACGTCAGCAACCTTATAAGGGGCACACGGCCTAGCCACATGCCCGTGTGTCTAGCTCGTGGTCAACACTGACTTGCAACAATAACATACAGGGGACACACGACCCAGTCACACGCCCATGTGCCTACCCTTGTGGACAAGAACAAGGCTATTTGCCGAGCTCTTTTTATCACTCAAACCCCTACAACATAAATCACATTCAATCATTAACCAAGCAACTCAATTATGCATACACATTCATGAATAACCTCGTCTTTCCATATATTAATAATAAGGAGCCATTAAATATGGCCATTTACAAAAGAATTCATCTTTAAAGGAGCCAACACACTTGGCCAAAATAAAAAGACATTTCACTAAGTCTAGCCCTTATACATGCCATACTCAAAATGTTAAGCCTACATATACCAAGATGAGCTGATAGTGTGGGTGATCTTCTGATTATCTTCGTAACATTGTAACACCCCAAACCCGGCCCAAAACACCACAGCCAAATCTGGAATGTTACGGGAAAAGAGATGAAAACGAGTTGTTATTTTTGGAAATGGGATTAAACTTTAAATTTGGAAAAACTGCCTTTGCAAGGGTTTCCATTAAGCAATAGTAAGTAGCCGAAAATCTAAAACAGATGTCCAAGTTGTATTAAATTTGATTCGTTGTTTGTGCCGGTTTTGTGAGAAAACGTTTGCTTTTAGGTAATTGAAACTCATTTTATGTTTCCATGTCAAAAATATTTTAGTGTCATATTTTTAAAAGTACTAAATAATAAATCCAGCTTAAAACCATAAAATTCCAAATAGTTAGAGTGGCCTTCTTACAAAAAGCGAAATAACCCAAAGTAAAACTAATGATTTAAAATAAAATGTACTGAAAACAACTCTCGCATGGCCACCTCGAATCCCCTCAATTGACCTATCGAATCATGTGTCAACTGCATTGTTTTTAGAAAAAATAGGGTGAGTCAAACCGACTCAGTGTGCAATTATACAACACAGTTTCCACAAATGGGCTTGGCCCCACAACCAGATCAACCAGCATACCATGAGCAAAACAGAAATGCAATATGATGGCCCACCCAACCTAGTATCCATCCGCTACACACCACCCGTACATCCATCCAATACAAACCTGGGGATTACTAAATCGACCCTCCATCCGCTACACACCTCTTTGGTGGTCTATGTCGACAGACACACCGCTCAAAGTCTACTTAGTGGTCTAGCCACTAGTCCACGTGATTAAATCACAGATATCCACGATGAGACACAAGGTCGTCATCAATCCACAATGAGGCTCGAGGCCATCATTAATCGTGACAGAGTCACCCACTTATAGATATGCACTTCCCCTTTAATTAATACACATATCCCGAACCCTATGCACATGCAGCATAATATAAGAGATGGCAATACATGCATCATAATATAATGAGATGGCATAGAAACCGATTATGAACACATCTGTATACACATATACCACATGCTAACATGCATCCATAAGCATTTATCCTCAATTTCGATGTAGGTAGTATACTAACCTGGTTACCGGATTACCCGATGTGGGTAACAACACCACCATAGCCACTATTTCGGCTACAACACATAATACACATATACTTTATTAAAGCCATTAAAAAAACAGTGCGATAACTACACACCTGAAAACCTGAAGAACTAGACTATCGATCCCCCTAACATCCTCACTCGAAGAGACTACAGTGATCTGCTTATCTTTTTTCGACGCTGGCCCACACCCGGTGACCAATCTAGAACCGCTAAAACTGACCGCTTCTTGAACTTAGGGGTAAGGACGTCGTGTCTAACCCCTCCCTTCAATTGACTGGTACTCAATTCCATCAAATGAGATCTTGGTCAGAAGACCCAGTTAAACATTGAATCAAATACTAATGGAAACCAAAAGAACACTTTGATTGAAAGGACACCTTACCAAAGTCGACCCAAATCCCGAAGGCTACTCGCTTGAATCTAAAGGTTGTCGAAATCCATACATAAACCATGTTAGATTCGGCTTCACTGCTTATGAACAAAGGAAGTGGCCTTCGGCCAACGCTATAATCTTCTTACCTTGATTGATCGAATCCCGAAAGATCCCTACACCCCTATCGCTGGCTTCAACAAAAGAGACACGCAGTTAAGGCCTCATATAGATTCGGCCATACCCAAGAACCAAAGTCAGGCTTTTGGTTTCGGTAACCAAAGAAAGAAAAAAAAAGAAAAAGATTTACACGAACCAGAACCCTTACCACTTCTACTAACCCGATTGAGCGATTTGACCAAAGATAAATGACGGCACTTCCCCTAAAGATCAACACTCGAAAAGAGTCACCACTCAAGAGAGATTTGGCTTGAAGAATAACAAATGATGAAAGAAAAAGAATGAATGGAGATGGCTAGATGGTTCGGCTATGGTTCCACAAATGAGAAGAGTTCATTCAGCTACACCCAACAAAGAAACAAATGGGTTGTTCGGCTTTTGAGAGTGAATTAATAGGTGGAAAAGAGGAAGAGAGGGTTAAGGTTTAAGAAGTTTCGACTATGGTGAAGGTGGAGGATGTATTTCGGCTCTTTAGAGAGTGAAGGAATGAACTAAAGAGAAGAGAAGAAAAAGAGAAGAAGATGGATGCTTAAAGAATTCGGCAAGAGGGGAAAGAGGTAAACAAAATGCCCAAATGGTCACACCTACCTTCGGCTTTTGGTCACATGGGAGAAAACAATTGAAGAGCTTTTGACTACACTTTCGGCAAAGAACTAAAGATGAGAAAAGCTCAAAAATGACATTCACAAGCTACTACACATCCTATTTCGGCACACCCCCTTCATGACCGAAAATGCCACCCCTTAGAACCCCACATTTGGCCAACTCTCACACCCCTCTCCTCATCCCTTCGTTCTCTCCAAAATTTCCTCCCCATCACTCATTCAAACAAGTTTGAATGATTCAAACTCCTACCCCCTCATAGCGCAGATATTTGAGTTGTTGACTCTATCAACACCTCACTCCTGCAGTGTCCCAGCCGGTCTCCAACACCTCCCCTCCAGACGCCAAAAATAAATCCTCAAAATGCTGTCCACATTGCTCGAACCTCTTCCCCCCTTGAACTCCCTCCTTGCAGCGCCAACCCTCCTTGCTCCTAGGCGTCACCTGACCACTCCACCACTCCACTTGTTGTGTCCCTACTCACCACATTAAATCCCTTAAGGCCTAGCTCCCCTAGCTCTCCCCTAAAAGCTTAGAACCCAAAAAGTTCACTAAGGCTCCTACCTAACCCCAAGGTTTCCCCAAACCCCCAAACATACTCAAACAGTCATGCAACACACAAGAGCACATAAACACGAGATAAAAATTACCAGACCCCTAAATCCCGAATGTTACAGTTCTACCCCCTTAAAGAAATTTTGGCCTCGAAACTACCTCGTCAAAATAGATGATGGTATTATTGACGCATTGCCTCCTCCGGCTCCCACGAAGCTTCCTCTGAACCATGGTTCCACCATAATACCTTGACTAAAGGAACTGATTTCTTCCGTAGTACCTTCACATCTCGCTCCAAAATTTGAACTGGCTCCTCCTCATAGGACAAGTCTGGTCTTAACTCAACCTCCTCTACTGGCACCACGTGAGACGAATCCAACCGATAACGTCTTAGCACCGAGACGTGAAACACATCATGCATCTGCTTTAGCTCGAGAGGCAAGTCCAATTGGTACGCTATTGGTCCCACACGCTTCTCAACCCGATAAGGCCATATAAACCTGGGGCTCAGCTTACCCTTACGTCTGAATCTCATCACTTTTTTCCACGGTAAAACTTTCAGGAACACCTGATCACCCACTGCAAATTCTGTCTCTTTCCGCTTAAGATCCGCATACGATTTCTGCCTGTTTGATGCTTCCTTCAATCGAGTTCGGATTACCCTAACCTTTTCTTCTGACTCTGCCACCAACTCCAGACCTAAGACATACCGCTCACCTAACTCTGTCCAACATGTAGGTGTGTGACACTTCCGTCCATACAATGCTTCACACGGCGCCATCTGAATACTTGATTGATAACTATTATTGTACGCGAATTCTGCTAAAGGCAAGAACTCCTCCCAGCTACCTCTGAAATCGATGACGCAACCCCTCAACATATCCTCTATTACCCTTTCTGACTGGCCATCTGTCTGCAGATGAAATGCTGTGCTAAAGTCCAACCTGGGGCCCAAAGCCTGATGCAATGCCCTCCAAAATCGCGACGTAAATCTAAGGTCCCTATGTGATATTATTGGCACTGGCAACCCGTGTAGTCTCTCACGCCAGCCACATACAGCTTTGCCAACCTCTGCAGAGAGTAATCGACACGAATAGGTATGAAATGCGCTGATTTTGTCAACCGATCCATGATCACCCACACTGAGTCTTTCTTAGTGGGCGTAAGGGGAAGCCCACTAACAAAGTCCATAGTGATTCTCTCCCACTTTCACTGCGGAATCTTCACCGATTGCAGCAGCCCCGAAGGCACTTGGTGTTTAGCTTTAACCTACTGACACGTCAAACACTTCCCCACAAATTCCGTAACTTTCCGCTTCAATCCAGGCCACCAAAATTGTTTTCATAGATCCCAGTACATCTTACTCCCTCTAGGATGCATAGTGTAAGGGCTACTATGTGATTCCTGAAGAATCATCTACCTTAACTCCACATCATTTGGCATACAAACCCTTCCACGAAAACACAAAACCCCGTCGCTGCTCAAACTGTAATCCTCCACTCCGCCATCCTGTACTTGTAGAAGTCGAGCACTCAGAACCTCATCCACCAACTGTTTATCTTTTACCTGACTTATCCATGTCAGCTTCACCTGTAGCTCCTCTAATAAACTCCCGTTGTCATATAGGCTAAGATGCGCGAACATCGCTCTCAAATTCGATACCACCTTCCGGCTTAGTACATCTGCCACCACATTAGCTTTACCCGGGTTATATTCAATCGAGTAGTCGTAATCCTTCAACAGCTCTACCCACCTTTGCTGTCTCAAGTTCAGCTCCTTCTGAGTCAGCAGATACTTTAAACTCTTGTGGCCAGTGTAGATCACCGACTTCTCTCTCTACAGATAATGTCTCCACACTTTCAAGGTGAAAACCATAGCGCCTAACTCGGATCATGAGTGGGATAGTTAACTTCATGTGGTCTTAAGCGCCGAGAGGCATAGGCAACAACCTTCTCTTCCGCATCAAAGACACAACCTAACCCCATATGAGAAGCATCACAATATACCGCATAAAATCCTTCCTCAAGCATAGGTGAATTAGAACCGGAGCCTCTATCAAAACCATTTTTAGCTTCTCAAAACTCTCCTACTGCTTGTCCGTCCACACAAAAGGTACCTCCTTCCTCAACAACTTAGTCAAAGGTGCAGCTACTGAGGAAAAACCTTTGACAAATCTTCTGTAATAACCTGCTAACCCCAAGAAACTACGATTTTCTGCCATCGACTTAGGTGGTTTCCAATCCAGTACTGCTGCAATCTTCCGAGGATCCACTCTTATCCCTTCTGCCGATACCACATGCCCTAGAAAGGCAACTTCTCTCAACCAAAACTCGCACTTACTAAATTTAGCATATAGTTTCTTCTCCCTTAAAACCTACAGCACTACCCGAAGATGCGCGTCATGCTCCTCCTCTGACTTGGAATATACCATAATGTCGTCTATGAACACCACGACGAACTGATCCAAATAGGGTTGAAAAACCCGGTTCATCATATCCATAAACGCTGGTGGTGCATTCGTCAACCTGAAAAGAAGATTACTGAGGAATTCATAGTGCCCGTGACGAGTCAGAAAAGTCGTCTTTTGAATATCCGCTTCCTTCACTTTAAGCTGGTGATACCCCGACCTCAAATCTATCTTTGAGAAGACCGCAGCCCCTTTGAGCTGATCAAACAAGTCGTCTATCCTCGGTAGCAGGTATTTGTTCTTGATCGTCAGTTTATTCAACTGGCGGTAATCTATGCACATACGCATAGATCCATCCTTCTTCTTCACAAATAAGATCGTTGCTCCTCATGGAGACACATCGGGTCGAATGAAACCGGGATCTAGCAGCTCTTGGATTTGGGCTTTAAGTTCAACAAACTCCTTCAGTGCCATCCTGTAAGGGGCGATAGACACCGGAGCCGTACCTGGCAGAAGCTCGATTCCAAACTCCACCTCGCGATCCGGAGGCAACCCTGGAAGTTCTTCCGGAAAAACATCTACAAATTCCTTTACTGTTCTGACCTCCCCCACAGTCATTTCCTTTGCATCCAAGGCACTAACAAAAATTAAGAAGGCCATACACCCCTTCTTCACCATTCTCTCCGCCTTAAGAGCAGACACTACATTAGACAAGTAGTCTCTCCTCTCACCTATCACCAAAACTTCATTGTCCTCGAGAGTCTTCAACGTCATGCGCTTAGCAGCACAGTCTAAATTTGCACGATAACTTACTAACCAGTCCATGCCTAGGATCAAGTCAAATTCTCCAAACAACAGCTCCATCAAGTCAGCCGGAAACACTAACCCCTGAACTTCTAAAGGCACCTCTCTAAAAAGTTTATCTACCACTATCGATTACCCTAAAGGACTAAGGACTGTCATCTTCCTAGAGGCAATTTCAGGACTCACATTCAAGGTTTCAGACACCATGCTAGTAATATATGAGTGCGTCGATCCAACATCAGTTAAAGCAGCAAAAGGGTAACCTAGAAATGAGGAACATACCGGTTATAACGTCTGGTGCATCCCCCTCCTCACGACATCTAGCTGCGTAAACCAACCCAGGCTGTCTCATATCTACGCTCCCAGTACCTCTACCTAATGCTCCACGACCCTGACCAGAACCATTCCCTTCTCGGTTCGGACCATGGTCCCTTGACATCTGTTGACCACCCCTTCCTGGCTGTACATACCCCTGACTTATCGTCCGAGCTTTGGTCGCATCTTGCGGACAATTCTTAATCATGTGATCCTTTGACCCACACCTGAAACACTCCTTGCTTCTTCCCCAGCACTCTCCTGCGTGTGACCTCCCACATCGAGCAGCACACTTTGAATCGACTCGGTAGATGGTGCGGACACGCGCAGCGAGTCCATCAATTCTAGGCTTTTTTCTCAAGTCCCCCAGACGATCCTAATGGTCCATAACCCCTCTTATTCCTACCTCTGTCCCTGTCCCTATTCTGCCTCTCGGTACGCTTAACCTCCTCGGCTATCCTAGCCTTCTCCACCAAGGTAGCAAAGTCCCTTTCCTGTTGAGGAGCTACTAACACCCGCAACTCATCTCGCAACCCATCCTCAAATCTCACATAGCGCTTGTAGTCAGTTGCAACAATTCCCCGAGCGTACCGGCTCAATCGCAAGAATTTCGCCTCATACTCAGCTACTGTCTTACCCCCTTGCACTAAGTTCAAAAACGCCTTCCTCTATGCATCTACGTAACTAGCTCCAACGTACTTCCCCTCAAACTTCATCTTAAAGAAACTCCAATCTATACGGTCCACCAGAGTACCCTCTCTGATAGTGAGCCACCACTGGTAAGCCTTATCTCGGAGTAAGGAAACAGCGCCCTTTAACTTTTCTTCAGCTGTGCAGTCCAAGTCATCCATGATCCTCTCGACTGCCTCTAACCAATACTCCGTCACATTCAGAGCTACCCCCGAGACACCCCTAAATATCTCGTCTCCATTCGCTCGGAGTCACTCAGACATGGACTTCCGGCCCCAGTACCCATATTAGCTCTCGTAAATCTCTCCAAAATCTGCAACATAGCCTGCGACACTGCATCGTCTCCACCCGTTTGATCCTGAAACTCCGCTTCTGCGGCCGATGGCAGCGCCTCATTCTCCGATCCCCACTGGATCCAACCTGGTTCCGACATAGTCATCCTGCCTCTACCACACCCACGTGCATTACGACCACGTCCCCTACTACTCATGTCTATTGTCGCGTCTTAATCTGTGTTAAGAAGTTTTATGCATTAGCTTTCTTTCCACTTATTGATTAAAGGGGTAATTTTATGACACAGTATTTCAAGTTGTACTTTCGTAAGGTTCATGCACCCCTAAAAGTTTTTGTCTCTAAAGAGAATATCTTAGATTCTGACATCCATAGCAATGCATCATATAACCACTTCTATCCAATTCATTTAATAGTCAGAAGACTTACCTGGTAGACCTGGGCCGAAAGATTCGAGTGCCATGCCTCCACTGATCCATTCCACTTAAAAATTTCTTTTAACCACTTTTGAATAAAAAGTTTGAAAACATTGTGGGCCTCAAAAACCAAAGGCCGAGTTTAAAATTTGGGCTCTGATACCAAATTGTAACACCCCAAACCCGACCCAAAACACCACGGCCGAATCCAGAATGTTACGGGAAAAGAGATGAAAACGAGTTGTTATTTTTGGAAATGGGTTTAAACTTTAAATTTGCAAAAACTGTCTTTGCAAGGGTTTCCATTAAGCAATAGTAAGTAACCGAAAATCTAAAATATATGTCCAAGTTGTATTAAATTTGATTCGTTGTTTGTGCCGGTTTTGTGCGAAAACATTTTCTTTTAGGTAATTGAAACTCATTTTATGTTTCCATGTCGAAAATATTTTAGTGTCACATTTTTAAAAGTACTATATATAAAACCATAAAATTCTAAATAGTTAGAGTGGCCTTCTTACAACAACGAAATAACCCAAAGTAAAACTAACAGTTTAAAATAAAATGTACGAAGACAACTCTGTATGCCCACCTCGAATCCCCTCCAGCCCGGTCCATCGAATCATGTGTCACCTGCATTGTTTTTAGAAAAAATAGGGTGAGTCAAACCGACTCAGTGTGCAATTATACAAGCACAGTTTCCACTAATGGGCTTGGCCCCACAACCACATCAACCAGCATACCATGACCAAAATAGAAATGCAATATGGTAGCCCACCCAACCTAGTATCCATCCGCTACACACCATTCGTACATCCATCCAATACGCACCTGTGGATTACTAAATCGACCCTTCATCCGCTACACACCTCTTTGGCGGTCTATGCTGACGGACAAACCGCTCAAAGTCCACTTAGTGGTCTAGCCACTGATCCACGTGATTAAATCACAGATATCCACGATGAGACACATGGTCGTCATCAATCCACAATGAGGCTCGAGGCCATCATTAATCGTGACAGAGTCACCCACTTATAGATATGCACTTCCCCTTTAATCAATACACATATCCCGAACCACATGCACATGCAGCATAATTTAAGAGATGGCAATACATGCATCATAATATAATAAGATGGCATAGTAACCGATTATGAACACATCCGTATACACATATGCCACATGCTAACATGCATCCATAAGCATTTATCCTCAATTTTGATGTAGGTAGTATACTAACTTGGTTACTGGATTACCCGATGTGGGTAACAACACCACCACAGCCACTATTTCGGCTACCACACATAATACACATATATTTTATTAAAGCCATTAAGAAAACAGTGCGATAACTACACACCTGAAAACCTGAAGAACTAGACTATCGATCTCCCTAACGTCCTTACTCGAAGAGACTACAGTAATCTGTTTATCTTTTTCTGACGCTGGCCCACATCCCGTGGCCAATCCCGAACCGCTGAAACTGACCGCTTCTTGAACTTAGGGGTAGGGACGCCGTGTCCAACCCTTCTCTTCAATTGACTGGTACTCGATTCCATCAAATGAGATCATGGTCAGAAGACCCGGTTAAACATTGAATCAAATACTAATGGAAACCAAAAGAACACTTTGATTGAAAGGACACCTTACCAAAGTCGACCCAAATCCCGAAGGCTACTCACTTGAATCTAAAGGTAGTCGAAATCCATACATAAACCATGTTAGATTCGGCTTCACTGCTTATGAACAAAGGAAGTGGCCTTCGGCCAACGCTATAATCTTCTTACCTTGATTGATCGAATCCCGAAAGATCTCTACACCCCTATCGCTGGCTTCAACAAAAGAGACACGCAGGTAAGGCCTTATATAGATTCGGCCATACCCAAGAACCAAAGTCAGGCTTTTGGTTTCGGCACCCAAAGAAAGAAAAAAAAGAAAAAGATTTACACGAACCCGAACCCTTACCACTTCTACTAACCCGATTGAGCGATTTGACCAAAGATAAACGACGGCACTTCCCCTAAAGATCAGCACTCGAAAAGAGTCACCACTCAAGAGAGATTCAGTTTGAAGAATAACAAATGATGAAAGAAAAAGAATGAATGGAGATGGCTAGAAGGTTCGGATATGGTTCCACAAATGAGAAGAGTTCATTCAGCTACACCCAACAAAGAAACAAATGGGTCGTTCAGCTTTTGAGAGTGAAGTAATCGGTGGAAAAGAGGAAGAGAGGGTTAAGGTTTAAGAAGTTTCGACTATGGTGAAGGTGGAGGGTGTATTTCAGCTTTTTAGAGAGTGAAGAAATGAACTAAAGAGAAGAGAAGAAGAAGAGAAGAAGATGGATGCTTAAAGAATTCGGCAAAAGGGGAAAGAGGTAAACAAAATGCCCAAATGTTCACACCTACCTTCGGCTTTTGGTCACATGGAGAGAAAACAATTGAAGAGCTTTTGACTACACTTTCGGCAAAGAACTAAAGATGAGAAAAGCTCAAAAATGACACTCACAAGCTACTACACATCCTATTTTGACACACCCCCTTAATGACCGAAAATGCAACCCTCAAGAGCCCTATATTCGGCCAACTCTCACACCCCTCTCCTCATCCCTTCTTTCTCTCCTAAATTTCCTCCCCATCACTCATTCAAAAAGTTTGAATGATTCAAACTCCTACCTCCCCTCATAGCTGCATATTTGAGTTGTTGACTCTATCAACACCTTACCCTTGTAGTGTCCCAACTGATCTTCAACACCTCCCCTCCAGATGCCAAAAATAAATCCTCAAAATGCTGTCCACATTGCTCGAACCTCTTCCCCCTTGAACTCCCTCCTTGCAGGCGCCACCCTCCTTGCTCCTAGGCGCCACCGACCACTCCACCACTCCACTTGTTGTGTCCCTACTCACCATATTAAATCCCTTAAGGCCTAGCTCCCCTAGCTCTCCCCTAAAAGCTTAGAACCCAAAAAGTTCACTAAGGCTTCTACCTAACCCCAAGGTTTCTGAAGCCCCCAAACATACTCAAACAGTCATGCAACACACAAGAGCACATAAACATGAGATATAAAATACCAGACCCATAAATCCCGGATGTTACAATCCTGAACTAACTCATTGACACTATAAAACAAGGGAAAAGAAAGGGAGTAAGCTTTAAGCTTCGTAAGTTTACATGTAAATAATAAGCATCATAACATTAGCTAATCCATCAATAACATTACATACTAAGCAAGAACAATACACATCTCCATAATCATGCTTACTCATTTCATCTCTTACCACATTCCAACCATATATAAATTATATTGCTCACATTTACTTGTACACATTCCCTACACTCATCACCACAAAGCAACATGAAACATTTACTTAAAAAATTTCTCGATGAACCCCTCGAAATAATACTAAGCACCGGTGGTTTCGCACATAGCCCACCATTAATCAATAATAGGGTGGTATCATACATAGCCCACCAACCAGAATATTGACGGTGGTTTCACACATAGCCCATCAGATGATAATATAAACGATGGTATCGCACACAGCCCATCGTGAATAAATAATAAGGTGGTATCGCACATAGCCCACCAAAAAGAACAATTACAGTGGTATCGCACACAGCCCACTAAATAATTATTAACGAATATTTTTCTGCACTTACATATCTATTTCGAGGTTCATACGAGAATTACTCTTTATCTACCAATATCAATCAAACTCAGTCCTAATGGATCTCATTGATACAATGCATCAATAAGTAACATCATGAGTATTAAGGATGTATCGTTTACAAGTAAACTTACCTCGGTACGACATGTATTAATCAAAGGTTTAGTCCGTGACCTTACCTTTTCCTTGTTAAGGTTGTTTCCGCGCTCTTCATGATCTATAATAATAAAATTTACTCATTCAATCACTTTATAATTCATGATACATCAAAATTTCTACTTAGGCAAAAATGACCATTTTGCCCTTATACTTTGACAAAATTACTATTTTGCCTCTAGGCTCGCAAATCATTTTTCATCACATTTTCTCATTAAATAAGCCTAGTAAAACATTTATTTCTCTTAAAACAACTCACAAAACCAATTATTTCATGTAGTTATTACACAATTACAACATTTACAAATGAGTCCTATTTAGGTGTTTTCATGGTAACATCTTTCACAAAAGTTGTTCCTTAACTCACTAACATTCATTTTCTTCCATAAGAACTCAACAAACAACATGAACACTCTCATGGCAAGTCCCTAAACTTTCAACCATTTTGCAAAATAGTCCCCTCATTAGCTAGCTTAAGCTTTGGGGGTTCTAAAAGTACAAAAATTATCAAGAAAGGCCTCTAAAATCACTTACTTGCTAGAGGATATGTTGGCTGAAAGTTTGAGCTTCAAAACCCCTATTTCTTGTTGAAAATTTCGTTAGAAGAAGAAGAGAAAAGAGAAAAATGATAGCTTTCTCTTTACTTATCTTATTTTATTCATTTTAGTCACCTAACACCACCAAATTTTTGACTCATTTAATGCTCTTGTCTCTCTTGGTTCCCTTGGCCAGCCATCATCTTTAGAGAGGTCTAATTGCACTTTAAGGACCCCCAATTTAATGTTCCATATCTATTAGACACCCCTAGCCTGTAAAAAACTTTCGCACTTTATGCAATTTAGTCCTTTTTCATAATTAAGCATGAAATCACCAAATTAATGCACCAAAATTTTCATACATCCTTATAAACATGCTATAACACATACACTAATATCAAAATAATTTTATTCAACCTCGGATTAGCGGTCCCGAAACCACTATTTCGACTAGCCCTAAAATCGGAATGTTACACCCGTGTCCTTTGCCTGTGTGGATTTATTTTTCAATTAGAAACTACAGGGGTTTTCACATGGCCTGGCACACACTCGTGTCCATGGCCCGTGTCCCCCACAGGGCCATGACATGCCCGTGTCTCAGCCCATGTGTAAAAACCTTGACATTCTATTTCTGACGTCATCATTCATTTAGGGTCACACAGCCAAGGCACATGCCCGTGTGCTAGGCCATATGGTGAATTTAATTTCGCATTTAAGGTGCAGACTTCACACGGCCTGGGCACATTCCCATGTCATATGGTCATGTCTCAGCCCGTGTGGTTACTACTGGGCGTTCTGTTTTGCCAACTTAAGGTGCAGGGGGACACACGGCCGGACTACACGCCTATGGGGTAGACCGTGTGTCATACACAGCCTAGACAAACGCCAGTGTGTCTACCCGTGTGGTCAAAAACAAGGCTATTTACCAAGCCCTTTTGCCACCCTTACTGGAACCAATATAAGCCGCATCAAGCAAAACCAATTCACACATACTTTATCAATTCAATCATGCAACCTACTCATTCATCCATGCAATTTGCTCAATCATGAAAAACATCATCATTGGCATAAATCAACAACAAATGTTAGCCATCATCCATGGCTTTATACAAAATGAATCAATCTTTAAGACAAGCCAACACATTTGGCCAAAATAATATGACACTTGACAAAAGACCAAGTCCCTATACATGCCATACTGAAAATGATAAATCTAACTATACAAAATGTTTAGATTGATAGTGTGATCAAGCCTCCGAGCTAGACTGGCGGCATTATAAAAAAAATGAAAGGAGAGGGAGTAAGTGTAAAGCTTAGTAAGTCGTATGTAAATAATTAACAACAATTACCATGCATTATCATACGCATAACATATTATAAATTTTCACATAATTCTCTAATGAATAAAGATATAACTTACTCATTTTCATCCTTACTAATCATACAACAGAAATCAAGCTCATTTCTCATGAATTTTGTATAGGTACCTGTATCACTTACAACATAGTCGTAACTTTTCTCACTTTTAACACAAACTTTAAATTACCCGTTCAACTAGTTGGAATACCATAGGATATCCGATAAGCCTCACACAAGAGGGTAAATTGCCGATGCCATGTCCCAGACGTGGTCATAGATTGGCTCTCATAATGTGGCCGATGCCATGTCCCAGAGATGGTCTTACACTAGCACACATATCACCCAAATGTCATGGCATGGATATCCAATCTATTCCTAAGGTTTAATCAGGAGTTTTTACTACATCAATTCTCATCATGCTTATTCACAACAATAATCAAACACTTTATGCCATATTATTTTTTCAATACAAAATAACAATAAAGTTGTATTATTTACGTACAACTAACCTCGGTATACAAAATATGGGCGACTAGTTCAATTTAGTCCAATAGCTTGGTTTTCCCCCGGTCTAAGTCCGGATCTCGTTTTTCTTGATCTATAATCACAAAATTTACTCATTTAATCACCACATTAATCAAAACATTTCAAAATTCCTATTTTGGCAAAATTACTGTTTTGCCCTTTGACTTTCACATAATTCTGATTTTGCCCCTAAGCTTGTAAAATGATTTTAATCAAATTTCCTCCTTTAACAAGCCTAGTCAAACCTTTATTACTCTTATAGTCAATTCCAATTATTTCACACATTTACTACCCATTTTATAACTTTTACAAAATAGTCCTATTAGGTGTTTTCATGAAAAATCCTTTCACAATAGTTGTTTATTTAACAACCACGATCCATTTTCTTCCATAAAATTTCAGCAAACAATATAAATACTCTCATGGCAAGACCCTAGACTCTCAACCATTTTGCAAAATAGTCCCCTCATTAGCTAGATTATGCTACAGGGGCCCCAAAAGTACAAAAACTATCAAGAATAACCATTAAAATCACTTACTTGCAAGGGTGAAGAGTTACTGAAATTTCAAGCTTCCAAAACCCCTATTTTTACTGATATTTTCAGTGGAGAGGATGAAGATGAAAGGTGATATCTTTTTCTCTTTATTTTATTTTATTTTGTCAATTAAGTCACCAAAAATCTACCTAACCTTTGACCAATTCATTTTCTTGTCTCTATGGTCGGCTATCACCCTCTTAATGGTCTATTTGCACATTAAAGACCTCTAATTTATGATTCCCTAGCTATTTAACACCATTAGCTTGTAGAACAAAACTTTCACACTTTATGTGATTTAGTCCTTTTTCAAAATTAAGCATGAAATCACTAAAATTAATTTACCAAAATTTTCAAGCACTAATATAATCATGCTATAACACATAAAATAATATAAAAATATTTCCTTTGACCTCAAATTTGTAGTTCTGAAACCACTATTTTGACTAGCCCCAAAATCGGGCTGTACAAAATCGACTCATTTTATTCCGGTACATATCGACTATTCACTTGATAAGCTAGATGAATTGTATGTTGCTAAAATTGTTATATTGCACGGAGTGCCTATTTCTATTATTTTGGATAAAGATCTAAGATTTACGTCTCGATTTTGGAAAAAAAGTTACAAGAACCTTTGGGTACAAAGTTGAATTTTATCATCGCATTTCATCTGCAAACTGACGGTCAATTTGAGAGAATGATTCATGTACTCGAAGATATGCTTCACTATTGTGTATTAGAGTTCGAAGGTAGTTAGGAAAAATATTTACCTTTAGTCGAATTTGTTTATAACAATAGTTCTTAGTCGAGTATAAAGATGGCACAGTATGAGGCATTGTATAGCCGCAAGTGTCAAACTCCATTGTACTGGATCGAGCTCAGTGAGAGACATATTCATGAGTTTGATTTAGTTAGAGAAACCAAAGAAAAAGTGAATGTAATTCATGATTGTTTGAAAGCAGCTTCGAATAGATAGAAATCATACGCGAATTTGAAAAGAAAAGAAATTGAGTTTCAAATTGGTGATAAAGTATTTCTGAAAGTATCTCCGTGGAAAAAAATTCTGAGATTTGGTCGCGAAGGCAAATTGAGACCGCATTTCATTGGGCCATATGAGGTTATTGAAAGAATAGTGCCAGTGGCATATTAGTTGGCTTTGCCAACAGAGTTGGAAAGGATTCACAATGAATTTTATGTGTCAATGTTGCGACATTATCGATCAAACCCTTCGCATGTGATTTCTCTGGTAGAGGTTAAGATTCAACCCGATATGACTTATGGTGAAGAACCGATTAAGATTTTGGCTCGGGAAGTCAAACAATTAAGAAATAAAAGTGTAGCCCTAGTTAAAGGTTTGTGGCAACGACACAGGGTCGAAGAGGCTACGTGGGAACTTGAGGAAACTATGAGAAAACAGTACCGAAACCTGTTTTCTGGTAAGATTTTTGGGGACGAAAATCCCTAAAGGGGGAGAGTTATAATAGCACGATTTTGAGTCTTGTCGGAACAATGGTTTCGGGACCCCAAATCTGACGCAGTAAAATTTATTTTTATCATATTTTTTTATGGTCTACAGTTTTATGGAATGATTTTGTGAAAATTTCGTTCAAAAATTTTGGTGTTTAGGCACTCAATTTAGTTAAAAAGACTAAATTGCAAAAGGTGCAAAATGTGTATTCTAGAAGCTAGAGGTGTCTAATTGCTATGAAATTTTAAATTGGAGGTCCTTAAATGGTAATTAGACCATACTTGTATGGACAAAAATGAACATGGCTAGGTGAAATTTCAAAGTTTGGCATTAAGGGCATTTTGGTAAAAAGGTAAATAAAGACAAATAAAACTTATAAAAAGATGTCATCTTATCCAATTTAGTCCCCTTATGACGAACTTGAAGAGTCACCATAGCTAGGGTTTTTGGCCAAGCTTCCAAGCTCGATTGTAAGTCCGCCCTTGTCCCGCTTTTTAATAATTTTTACGTTTTTGTGAATGTTGTCACTTGATTTAGCTATTTCAAGGACTAATTTGAAAGAAAATTAAAGTCTAAAATTTTACCCATGTTAGATATTTGTGTATTTTGATGTCTAATGATAGATTATGCAAGTTTGATGTTGGATAAACAACATTTACTAAGTGATTTTTGATGAAAATGTTAAATAAGGACCCATTTTTAAAAGTTGTAAAATGTGTGTGAAAATGTGAATAAATGAAAAATGTGGGCTGTTATGAGCATGAAAAGGTTCGGCTAAGCTTGGGTGTAATGAAATTGAATGAAAATCGTTTTACAAGCCTAGGGACTAAAATGTAAAAAGTTTAATAGATAGGGGTAAAAATGTAATTTTTGCCATAAGGTGTTTTTGGGATTAAATTGAATAATGGGATAATTGAATAAGCTAAATTTGATATTATAGATCAAGAAAGACGAGGTTCTGACCTAGATCAGGGAAATAACAAGATTGTAAACTAAATCGAACAATTATCCATTTTGTACTGATGTAAGTTCGTATGTTAAAAAATAAGCTTTAGAATAATTGTATTTAAATGCTTTAATATTGCATGAATTGTATGGTTGATTTTGTGAATGAGTACAATCCTACGAATGAGTCCGAAGATGAATCGATTGGCAAGAAATCCCGTTTGAACCTTAGGAATAGGTTAGGATACAAGTGACATGTCACTAGGGTCATTGTGTGTTATGTGATTATGTGATCCGGGTCTTTGGTCTCGACACGCCCTACTGGGTGGCTGAGTATATTGGCATATGTTGCAGATTCTTGACAGCTTGTGTGAGCAACATCATGTAGCTACGTCTTGAATGACAGCATTGGTGAGCAGGCCTGTCGATAGCTCGAGAGCGAGCGATTAAGTAATATGAGACTTAGGTAGCTTTGGCTACATATGTGGCACTTAGTGTGCAAATTTTCCCTAGTGCCCGACATAGTTATTCCGAGTGTTTCACGTGTATGTCAAAGATGAGAATATGTGTAAGTTCATTTCGAGATGGCTCAGGTATGTACATAAAGCTTATGTTTAATAAATATGTGAAATGATGAATATGAGGTAAGTTTTTATGATGGAATAGATTATGATCATGAGACCATAGTAAGTCTATATTTAATTATGTTATAATAGTTGAACGTTACATGCATGGAAGGGTTGCTTATTTCTTGCATACGAGCTTACTAAGCTATATAGCTTACTCCGTTTCTTTTCCATGTTTTTATAGTGTCACCATGCTAACTTAGAACTATCAACGTAACACCCCACACCCATATTCGACACTGAATAGGGTTACAAAGCATTACCATACATTTCATATACAATTTATCAATTCAAATACAATCCAATCATAATTAATCATAGTGTCCCTTAAACTAGCCTACGAGGCCTTAAACATGCATTGGGAATGATTCGGGACTAAATTGAAAACTCAGAAAATTTTTCAACACTTAGCAAATATTTATCCAAAACAGGGGACACACACCCGTGTGACTGTCTCACACCAGACACGTCCGTGTCACAAGCCGTGTGAACATTTGAAATGGGAGCACATGGCCGTGTCCCATCCCATGTCCTACCCCGTGTCCAAACAAGTAAGGTAACTGGCTTGGATCACACGGCCAACCACACGCTCGTGTGTCTAGCCTGTGTGCCCTTCGAAGTGGCCTCACGCGATCGTGTGCCAGGCCATGTGCTAGGCCGTGTTAAACCTGTAGGTTATACTGACTTATGCAACACAGCCAAGTCACACGCTCGTGTGCTAGGCCGCAGTGCCAATTGGGGGTATATCGACTTGTACCACCACGGCCGATTACACGCTTTGTAGTGCGAGGCGTGTGGAGCATCATCGACTTCACTTCAATTTCGGTGATTAGGGACACACGAATGTGTAACATGATCTGTGGTCACACACGCAGGTGAGACACTGCGCTGTGTCCTGCTGTGTGTGACGAAAATAGGCTATTTACCAAGCTGTTTTGCCACCCATTTTACACACACCTATACAAGCTCAAATGGTACCATTTCAAGACAAATATGCAACCAAATACCACCAACCAAGGTTCAAAACATACCATTTCTTTACCATCAATTCAAAACACAAATATACCTCAATTTTCCATCTAATCTCATACCTAATTTTAAAAAACAATTCAATTAACTATACTCTTCCAATCATGCATTATCATGTACCAATTCACAAGCAAAAAGCTTTTCAAATATCAATCATTTACCATTCAAATTACCTACTACCATTAAGCATCATAAATGTAATATCCCTTACCCGTATCCAACGCTGGAACAGGGTATGAGGCATTACCGGACTCACATCACAAGCAATCACACAATTCTGAGTCATAAATTTGCGTCCAAATTAAAACCATTCGTATTCAATCATAAAGTCCCTTATACGAGCCTACGAGGCTCAAAACTTACTTTGGAGGTGGTTCGGGACTAAACCGAGAACTTTAGAAACTTTTACAAAACTTAGAAATTTTTTTCTAGAAGCAAGGCTCACACACCTGTGTGGTCCAAGGGACACGCCCGTGTGACCATGGGACACGCCCGTGCTTCAGACCGTGTTCGATTTAGGGGTACTCTCTGACTTGTGCCACACGGCCGTGCCACACGCCCGTGTGTTAGGCTGTGCAGCACACACGGCTGAGACACACACCTGTGTGCTCAATTTTGGATATTCTATTTTGCAACAATTAAGGTACATCGGACACATGGCCGGATCACATGCCCGTGGGGCAGAATGTGTGTCACACACGGCCTAGACACACGCCCGTGTGTCTACCGGTGTGGACAAAAACAAGGCTATTTACCAAGCCATTTTTCCACCCTTACTTGCACACATCTACACAACACCACATGGCAAAAATTCAAGCATATAAATGCAACCAAACAACCACAACCGAGACAATAACATGTCATTCTTATACCATTATTATAATAGCTCGATTTAGGGGCTAATCAAAATAGTGGTTTTGAGACCACTAGTCCGAGGTTGAAGAAAATTATTTTGATATTATTTTATGTGTTATAGCATGTTTATAAGGATGCATGAGAATTTTGGTGCTTTAATTTTAGCGATTGAAGGCTTAATCGCAAAAAAGGACTAAATCGCATAAAGTGCGAAAGTTCTATTTTAGAAGATAGAGGTGTTTAATGGCTAAGAGATACTAAATTAGAGGTCTCTAATGTGAAAATAAGCCATTGAAGAAGGGATGGACGGCCATAGGGACAAGATTATTAAATGGGTCAATTGGTTAGGTAGAAATTGGTGACCAAATTGCTTTTTAAGCATAAAATAAAGAAAAGAGTGATATCATCTTTTCTTCACAACTTTCACCACTGAAAATACCAGCTTAAAGGGGGGTTTTGAAAGCTTTGAAAATTCAGCAATTTATCCTCATCCAAGTAAGTGTTCTAGTGATCCTTTCTTGATAAAAATTGTGCATTTGGAACCACTAAAGCTTAGGCTTTCTAATGAGGGGACTATTTTGTAAAATGGTGAAAAGTTTAGGGTTTTGCCATGAGAGCTTTTATGTGATTTGCTGCATTTTTATGGAAGAAAATGAGTCTTAGTTGTTAGATAAACAACTTTTGTGAAAGGTGTTACTATGAAAGCATCTAAATGGACCTTTTTGTAAAGGTTATAAAGTTTGTAGTAAATGTGTGAAATGTTGGGTTTTGATGATAGCCATAAGAGAAATATATGTTCACCTAGGCTTGTTGAAGGTAGAAATTTTATTAGAATTAATTTCCAAGCCTAGGGGTAAAATGGTCATTTTGCCAAAGTCTAAGGGTAAAATAGTAATTCTACCAAATAATAATTATTGAAATGCATTTATTAATGTGATGATTAAAATGAGCTAATTTTCTATTATAGAGCAAGAATAACCAAGAATTAACCTCGACCGGGGAAAGAACAAAGTATCGGACTAGGTCGATGATCTAGCTTATTTTGAAAATCAAGGTAAGTTTGCATGTGATAAATTCAACATTTATGCTAGCATATTTGAGAATGTTTTATATTATAATGATGCATGATATTTTATGAAATTGAGTGTTAGTGTTGAATGAGAAAGATGATTAAAGTTGAGATGTTGAAGTCCCAATGGGACTATAATAAATGTGAAATTACTATCACCGAAACATGAGATGGATAATGATAAGGTCCAGTGTAAGACCATGGCGTGGACATGGCCTCGGCACCAAATGGAGATCCCGTATAAGACCATATTTGGGATATGGCTTCGGCATTGAATATGAAAAATATATAAGACTATATCCGGGATATGGCACTGATATTGATGTGAGGTTCCGTATAAGACCATATCCGAGATATGGCATCGATATTCAGAGATGATCCATGTGAGACCACATCCGGGATGTGGCATTGGCTACGCGTTTATGCTAACGAAAATCAATATGCATATTTGAGTATCCCTAGTGATTTATTGGGATACATAGATCCGCTTAGAAATAGAAACGAGAATTGTATTAAAGCTATGTGATTGAGTTAACACAGGTACCCGTGAGTAATTCACGAAGAACATTTACAATATGTGGCATGGTGTGTGTAACACCCCTTACCTGGGTTCTATGCCGGAACCGAGCCCGAGGCGATAGCGTAATTAAAACCACTTGGTCGCCATTTAAGCTTAACGTGACTACTCTCTTAAGTCACCTCTACAACCTCATTCTCGACTTACGAGGCCTCACTCATATACACGAGGGCTCTCGAGACTATTCTGGAACTTTTTCGAATCTTAAAATTTTTCTCTTTTATACAGGGCTCACAAGCCCGTGTAAGATAAGACACGCCCGTGTGTAGACACACACGCCTATGCCTTCAACCCGTGTATGAAAACCCAAGCATTCTACCAATGCCCCACGGCTAGGGTACACGCCCGTGCTCTCCAACCGCGGTGAACACTGACTTCACTTACACGACCTAGTGCCTAGACACATGCCCGTGTGGCTAGCTCGTGGCCAAATCTAACTTAAAATTTTAACATGCAGGGGACACATGGCCAAGTCACACGCCCATGGCCTAACCATGTGTCACACATGGACAAGAACAAAGCTATTTGCTAAGCCCTTCTCACCCTTATAGCATACACAACATGCACTTATTCAACACATCCATAATCAACTCAAATGAAATCACAATCTCACATGGATAACTACATCTTTTCATATAATATAACAGCCAACAACTATGGCATTATACGAAATAGGTTATCCAACTATAGGCTAACACATCCTAGCCATTTACAACAAAATTCACTAAATTATCTAGCCTCTATACATGCCATATACAAAACATTGAGTCTCATGTACCAGTGTGCTGATAATGTTGATGATTTTCCGATTGATCCTCGTATCTCGATTCAACACTTTTACTCTATGAGACAAGCTTAGTAAGTTTACACATAAACAATTAAGCATCATAGTATAAGCTAAACAACAATTAGCTTTATACTAACATATAATGTACAACTATGCTTACTCTTTCTATCCCTTACCACATTTCCAACACCTCATAAGTCACATACTCATAACCATTGAAATGCACCCTTGCATTCAATATAACATTTACACAATATACAACACAACATCATTTCTCGATAATTCATCCACACAGCTAATTAACTCAATAATACAACCACACAGCTAATTTCTCGGTGGTTTCGTACTTAGCCCACCACAATTAATTAATAAGGTAGTATCGCACTTAGCCTACCACAAAGGTAATCATAGCAGTTTCGCACATAGCCCACTAGACGATATACCTAACGATAGCATTGCACATAGCCAGCTCATCGTCAATATGCATTAGGATGATATCGCACTTAGCCCATCATTTAGCATTCTCACTACACATTCACATATCTACTTACTTAACCATACATCCATTCACAACTTCTACCACATTCATCCCACATAGGTTCTCAATCGTTCTCAATCATGCGACACACTAGCTAGCATTAACAAATTGTAAGTATGAATGCATTGTTTATGCGTAGACTTACCTCGATACTCAAAAGTATAGAGATATGCAATTTAGTCCATCACCTTGCTCTTGCCTCGGTTTAGATCCGAACTTTGTCTTTCTTGATCTATAATGAATAAATCAGCTTATTCAATACAGACATTGACTAAATTGACACTTATCTCACACTTTGGAAAAATTACTCTTTCGCCCCTAATCTTTCTCATAATTACACTTTTGCCCAAAGGCTCGTAAAGTGATTTTTATTCAACTTTCTAGCCTTTCATGCTTAGCCGAATCACTTATTCAACTAAAGATATCATCAATTCTCACTAAATTACACATGTATGACTAAACTCAAGACTTTTACAAACTAGTCCCTACATGCATTTTCATGGAAAATCACTTAGCAAAAGATGTTTCTACTACATCAAGCTTTCATATTCTTCCATAAAACATCAAAATACATGCATGCCATACATGGGTACATTTTTGAACATCCATCATAGCTCATCAAATAGCTAAAAATAGCTTACTTATGCTACGAGGACTTCAAAAATACGAAGAATATCAAAAACGGGGATTGGATGCACTTACTAGCAAGCTTGAAAAATTTGAAGAACCCTAACAATGGCTCTCTCAATTTTCGGTAGCATTGGAGAAGAAGATGAATGAATTTTGTCATCTTTTCTCCCATTTCATTCATTTAATTGCCAAAGGACCAAAATGCCCTTTTTAATGAACTTCATATTTTAACTCATCCATGCCCAATTTTGTCCAAAAAATTAAAAATTGGGAAAATTGCTATTTAAGGACCTCTAATATATATTCTAAAGCCATTTCACACAAATAGCTTCTAGAATCTCACATTTTGCAAATTTTACAATTTAGTCCTTTTGGACAATTCAACCGCAATTTCACAAAATTGCTTCATGAAACTTTCACACTAGCTTGCTTACATGGCATAAACCTCAAAAACTCATTCATAACCCTCAGATTTGCGGTCTCGCACCATTATTCCGACTAGGCCCTAAACCGGGATGTTACTACTCTCCCTCCCTTTAGAGATTTTCGCCCTTGAAAATCTTACCAGTAAAGAGGTTTGGATGTTGCTCTCTCATAGCTTCTTCCATTTTCCACGTAGCCTCTTCCACACTATGTTTCTGCCACAACACTTTCACTAGTGCTATGCTCTTATTTCTCAACATTTTCACTTCTCGAGCCAAGATCTTAATCGGCTCCTCTTCATGAGACATATCCGGTCTTATCTCAATTTCCGTTGAAGTAATCACATGTGAAGGATCAGAACGATACCGTCGCAACATCGACACATGGAACACATTATGAATCTTTTCCAACTCTACTAGTAAAGCCAACCGGTACGCTACAGGCCCAACTCTGTCTATAATCTCATATGGCCCTATGAATCTTGGACTCAATTTCCCTTTTCATCCAAATCTCATAATCTTCTTCCACGGGGACACTTTCAAAAACACTTTGTCACCCACCTCAAACTCAATCTCTTTTCTTTCGAAATTCGCGTACGACTTCTGTCGGTCCGAAGGAGCTTTCAGACTATTACGGATTACTCTCACTTTCTCTTCAGTTTCTTTTACCAGATCAACTCCATGGATCCATTTCTCACTAAGCTTGGTCCAATACAAAGGAGTCCGACACTTACGACCATACAAAGCCTCCCACGGAGCTATCTGTATACTCGACTGGTAACTGTTGTTGTAAGCAAATTCGACCAAAGGTAGATATCTCTCCCAACAACCTACAAATTCTAACACACAGCATCAAAGCATATCTTTGAGAATTTGAATTACTCTTTCAGAATGACCATCAGTTTGCAGATGGAACGCAGTATTGAAATTTAATCTCAAACCCATGGCCTCTTGCAACTTCTTCCAAAACCTCGAAGTAAATCTCGGATCTCTATCCTATATAATAGACATAGGCACACCATACAATCTCACTATCTCTGCAACATACAACTCAGCTAGCTTATCCAGTGAATAATCAACACGTACTAGAATAAAGTGAGCCGCCTTCGTTAATCTATCCGCAACAACCCACACAACATCTCTCTTTTTTGGAGTCATCGGTAACCCCGACACAAAATCCATGGTAACTCGATCCTACTTGCATTTGGGAACCATCACTGGTTGAAGCAATCCCGAAGGCATTTGGCACTCAGCTTTCACCTGTTGACAAATTAGACACTTTGCCACCCAGCCACCAATACAACTTCCTCAAGTCATTGTACATTTTCATACTGCCCAAATATACTGACAAACATCCATTGTGGGTCTCATGCAAAACCTTTCGGATTAACTCTTCATATCTCCGTACACAGATTCTGTAATGGTATAGAAAACAACCGTTCGAGCCCACTCGAAAATCAGAATCACTTTTAGATCCGCACTTAGCTCTCTTAGCTTGCATCTTACTGTCATATATCTGTTGAACAAATAGTGGCTTAGCTATCAACTCTGCCAAAATAGCACCGTCATCATACAATGCTAAACTCGTGCTCATAACTCTTAGAGCATACAAGGATTTCCTACTCAGGGCATCCGCAACCACATTCACTTTTCCCGAGTGGTAATCAATGACTAATTCATAGTCTTTCAATAACTCAAGCCACCGCCTCTGTCTCAAATTCAAATCCTTCTTATCCATCAAATATCTCAAACTCTTGTGATCCGTGAAGACTCGACACTTCTCACCATACAACTAATGTCGCCAAATCTTTAATGCAAAGATAATCACAGCCAACTCCAAATCATGAGTCGGATAATTCTTCTCGTGCGATTTTAGCTATCTCGAGGCGTAAGCGACTACCTTACCCTCTTGCATCAACACGCAACCAAGACCATTAAACGACGCATCACTATAAACCACAAACTCTTTTCCCTATTCTGGTTGAACCAAAACCAGTGCCTCAGTAAACATTGTTTTCAGTCTCTCAAAACTCTGTTGACATATCTCAGTCTATTCAAACTTGACATCTTTGTGCAATAGTTTTGGCATCGGGGTAGCAATCACAGAGAACCCATTTACGAAATATCTGTAATATCCTGCTAATCCCAAGAAACTTCTTATTTTTGACACGTTCCTCTGCTGTTTCCAATCCATAATAGCCGAAATCTTACTCGGGTCAACTCTGACACCATCACCTGACACAATGTGTCCTAGGAATCCAACCTCTCAGAGCCAAAACTCACACTTGCTAAACTTAGCATACAACTGCTTATCTCTCAAAGTTTACAAGACAATTCTCAAATGCTCATCATGATCGTTCTCATCTCGAGAATAGATCAATATGTCATCAATAAAGACAACTACAAACTTGTCCACATATGGTCTGAAAACACGGTTCATCAGATCCATAAAAATCGCAGGTGCATTCGTTAAACCAAACGGCATAACCAAAAATTCATAATGGCCATACCTTGTTTGAAATGCATTTTTCAACACATTTTGCTCTTTCACTCTCATATGATAGTAAGCAGACCTCAGGTCTATCTTGGAGAACACTGTAGCTCCTTTCAGTTGATCAAAAAGATCATCTATCCTTGGTAAAGGATACTTATTCTTCACCGTCACCTTATTGAGTTACTTATAGTCTATCCACAACCTCATAGACCCATCTTTCTTTTTCACAAATAGCACCGGAGCACCCCACGGTGAGTAGCTCGGTCTTACAAAACCCTTATTTGTCAACTCTTGCAACTGAACCTTCAGTTCTTTCAACTCTAAAGGTGCCATTCTATATGGAGCAATTGAAATAGATGCTGTTCCGGAATCAACTCAATCCCAAACTCGACCTCTCGCACTGGAGGTAATCTGGGTAACTCTTCCAGGAATACATCTGGATATTCGCGTACCACTGGCACTATTTCAAATTTTACTCCAACCTTTCGAGTATTCAACACAAAGGTGAGATAGGACTCACATCATTTTCTCAAACATTTCTCAGCCACTAGAGAAGAAATTATCACTGGTAGACTATCTGATCCACCTGATTCAACCCGAACTACATCTCTACTCTCACATTTCAATTCAATGTACTTACTACCACAGTTCACTAAAACACTATGGTTACTCAACCAATCCATGCCTAGGATTAAGTCAATCTCATCAAACGACAACAACATAAGGTTTGCCAGAAAACAATGATTCTCAATCAATAAAGGACAATTTTTATACACTTTGTCCACTAACAAATGCTTTCCTAACAGATTTGACACCTTAACCACAATATCCGTAGACTCAACATTCATACTCAAACTAGATGCTAGTCTCATGCAAATATAAGAATGAGTAAACCCTGGATCTATTAAAGCAATAACAAAGGTGTCATGGAGAGAAAAAGTACCCGTTATCACGTCTGGGGAGGATGCCTCTTCGCGAGCGTGAATAGCATGTGTCCTCTCAGGTGCCCGACCCTCCGATTTCATAGCAGAGTCTCTGGATGCACCTCTACAACTATTCCCACCTTTCGGGTTCTTAGGTGGTCTACCTCTTACAGACACAACACTTGATCTTATCTCTTGCTTTTCTTCCTTATAATCCCTCTCGGGGCAGTTTCGGATAAAGTGATTGGGGGAACCACATTTATAACAATTCCGGCTGTTACCCCAGCACTCTCCGGTGTGATATCTACAACAACTTGGACACTCTGGCTTACTCTTCAGATTGCCCACACTTTCCATCGAGGTGGCTTGGACTCTCGAACTCGAATGAGCATTGCCCAAGTCTCGATGCAAATAACCCACTGGCTTGTCGTCTGAGGATTCCTTTCCTTGGATCTTTTCAACTGGGCTTGATACGATTTGCCCATCGGCCTCTTTCTCGCATCTCGGGCTTCACTCATAGCCTTTCTCTTTTCTTTACTCAACTCTTCGGCCTTACTTGCCTGATCGCTGTAAAATCAAAGTTTTAAATATTTATAAAAGAATGATCAAACCTGGAGACTAACTCTGACAACGATATTAAGGCAAGTGTACCTATCGAACAGTAGTGTAGCTTAGGCAAGACCGGATATCAAACCCAATGGAACTAAAAGTACTAATACTAACCTTCTTCTTATTATTTAGCCTTAAAATTAGAGTGAAGTTGATTTTGACAAAAACTAAACTAAGGACACAAAGATAAAAAGACGAATAGGAAAATAACTTTGAAGAAACATTCAATTGATTGCGACGATACCCTCAGGAAGAATCCACCTAGACTTCACTTATTAATTAACCTTTAAATTATATGATTTCTTTTACTTAGCTTGATCCGTGAGAGTCCCTAACCTATGTTAAACCCTCTCTCGAAGTGAATAACGTCTAATCCTAGGTTAATTATTGGAACTCTCAGTCGCTTATAATAACCCCCTAGGAAAGCAATAAATCGATCAATGGACTCCCCTATTAGGTTTCACCCTAATCCGGAAAAATCTCGTAACCCTATCTCTAGGCACCCTATTAACTCTGCTCAATTATGTTAGATCTACTCTTAGGCAGGGTCTATTCCTCCTCCACCTAGGCACATTAGATTTGGATTAAACAACATAATTAAGAACAAACTAAGTAAACTATCATATAACTTAAAAATCAAATAAAAAGATCCATCTAGGTTTCATCCCCTTTAGGTATCTGAAGGGTTTAGTTCATAACTAAACAAGAAAACATCTCAAGAGAAACGATAAAACAAAACATAAGAAAATCCTAGAACCCTCAGAAGGAATTGAAGGAGAATTTAAATCGTCTTGAGTATAATTTTACTTCTTTGGGATGGATCAAATGGCTATCTTCACGTTATTCCCTAACTCTGACCTTCTCGGCTTGGCTTCTTAGCCTAGCTTTGACGACCTTTCAAAGGTGGTACTTGAGGAATATTTATAGGCTCTTGGAATGCGATTCTTTCTCCTAAGCATCCTTTTTCGATTGAAATTGCTCTTTCCAATGATGAGGCACGGCCATGTCACACGCCCGCAAGTCGAGACCGACCGTGTTTGGATTTCCGCTTTAGCTGGCGATAGGTGTGCGGTGGCTATGAGGCCGTGCTCTAGTTGTTCGTCGAGACACGGCCGTGTGGTCCTTAGCTCAGGCCGTGTCGATTTCATGGAAAGGCCCATTTACTTCGTTGTAGGCCCGTTTTGTGTTCTTTTCATCCTCGGGTGCTTTCCTGGGTCAAAGACATGAAAAGAAAGGATTAAGAGCACCTTTTTACATAAATCAAGGGATAAATCATCAAAAAGCATATTAAATGTAGGATTAAAATATGTTACATTTATGGTTTATCAAATACCCCCACACTTAAGCTTTTGCTTGTCCTCAAGCAAAATTCTCAACTTATAATTAAAATGAACTTTCCATGATTCATAATTCCAATCAATAATGCCTTATCCTAATTCATAGATAATTTATACATGGATAATTCAACTCAAAGATTCCTAAAAATTCAAACAAGATAAGTCATACATTTGTAGCACGAAAACATAGGAGTTTCCCTTCAATTAAATAATTACTTTTTAATTCAAAACCGACAAGGATTGATATCCTCACAAAAGATTCACTCAAATCACTCAAAAAGTGTTTAAGGGTCAAAATTAAGCACTCATAAGTCGAACCTGAAAAGTTAATCCCATAGGCTTGCCTAAAAATCAAATCTCCACCACTGTAAAATGAAATGATAAACAGATCAAAAGGTCTTTGTTAAGGTTGTAACGAGGCTAGGGTTAAAGGTGTGGATAAAGGCTGAAATTAGAAGGTTAGAATCGAGATTGAATTGATAAGTTACCTACATGAAAATTTCTAAGATAATAATTACATTCACTGAAAATTATAAAAATCCTACTAATACGAGCTTTTCCTTTTGGGAATTAGTCTTTGATTATGTAAGCTCACTTTACATACTACTAATATTGAAAACTTGAAATTTTTTATATATATATTTTGAAACAAACTAAATACAAGATAAATTTAACTACCAAAATAATAAACTTAGGTAACTAGCTCAAATCAAATCTTGATTAAGGGATAATCAAAAATAAAGAGTGATAACAAATACAAAGGGTTTTTGGTTAAATTTAGCGGGTAAGTCAACAAAAAGGGTTGTTAGGCTCAACGAGGTTTGCTAAGGGTTAATTATGAGGGTAGGCATTTTAGTGGAGTAAGTGGGTTAAAACCTAAGTGCCTTTATCATCTTGGTATATCAAATCATAACTGTGGTCTTGACATGTATAATTGAGGCAAGTTCTAGAATAACAGTTCATAGTTGACACACTCATAATCAAAAATTGAGCATGAAAAAGAATATATGCTCTATAAGGTTCAAATACTCACAAAAATCATCCTTATAAATTTCAAATTTCAAGGTAGAAATTAATTTTAGGTCAACAACCTAGCAAAAATTTTAATATCTGAAAAACAGACTTATCATGCTTGATTCTCTAGTATTCCTTAAATTAAACATCACTGTACAATTAACTATGACTTATTCAAAAACATATCAATGAAAATCATAAATCAGTAAAAATTTCATCCTAATTAGTAATCTGAGAAAATTACTTTAAAACAAGATTAAATTCAGGAATTTGAGAATCATGCAAAATTTAGACACTTTTATCCTCAACGTTTGAGAATAATGAAAAATTAGACATTTTCTCAGAATAACTATTCACCCCCCCGCCACACTTAAGATGTACATTGCCCTCAATGTACAAAGATAGATAATGACATTTTAAAGATAAACCAAAAGAGAAGGGGAAAGAATTACTCCCTGATTTGTGGATGTTTTCCCGAATGAGTATCTTTGGTGGCGGTGATGGTCCGTCAGGATAACGCTCCTGTGCTAGATGAAGAAATTGGGTAGCGCTTCGAGAAATAGCCAGGTTTTATTAAGACCTAATGAAAATAAACTAAATATATAAATAAAGACAAGAAAGATAAAGAGGAAGAGACTAAGAAGGAAAATAGACTAAGGTTAGGAAATAAAGGGGCTTGAGAATCCTTATTGGTAGGTGATTCGCGAGATGGGTGTGACTTCTAAGGTGACGGAGGTGCTGGTGGTGGCGGAAGTGGCGTGATTCCCAAGTAGCCTTTACCTGACACTAAGAAACTAAAATGAAATAGAATAAATTAAGCATAAGATAGTCAAAAAGAAGGAAAATAAAGGAAAAGATAAATGTGAAACAAAAGATAGATGGTCTCATAGGCCCTTGGCTTGGTGTTGAGGCAGAAGGCTGCGGCATGAATTCATGTTGATCGTTCTCCTTTGCGGAATATGGCCTTTTATGCTTCTTTGGCATGGTGTTCGCTTGCTCAAGGATCTAGAGCCGTAGTAAGTGGAGAATTCTTGAGATGGAGGAGGCTAGAAACAAAGAAAATAAGGATGAAATTAGATGGGGGAAAGGAGAAGAGGGGAGAGATTTAAATAGACGTTCATATGTTCTGCTCCCCCACGGTCGTGTTCCCAGGGTGTGTCGAATTACACGGCCTCCTCACACGGCCGTGTTATAGGGTTGTTGTTACCCTATGCCCGTGCTTGATCCTTTTACGCCCGTGCTCGTAATGTTCTTTGTTAACACGGTCATATGACACGACGTGTCTTACCTATGCTCGATAAGTCAGTAGCCTCAGTAATTTTACACTGTTTGTGGCATGAGCGTGTTCTATCCGTGGAATGGAAGTTGGTAGCCTCACACAGTTGGTGCCACGATCGTGCCATATCTGTCGGTGCTCGTGTTGAGAGTGGTTGGATTCGTGACGTTGGGGTGGTGGTTGGGCTGACTGCACGGGCTCTGCCCTGTCGGTGTGGTGGTTTTGGTGGTCCACACAGCCACGGCCACGGCCGTGTGTAAGGCCGTGTGATCTGGGATTCTGTACTTTTGGGTTAGTTGAAAAAGGAATAGAAAAAGAAAAGGAAATAGAATTACAAAAGGAGGTAGTGTTAGTACTCGGTTTTCTCCCGAGAAGCGCTCGTTTATAGTCTTAAGCTAGACTTTTCTCGTGTTTGAAAATTTTAGGGAGGTTTAAAAGTTTGAATATCTTCCTTCATGTCTACAGTTTTAATTTTATGACAAAATTGAGGTCGAGAAATGTTTACCTTGAAAGTGTCAAAAGTAGGATTACAGACCTCGACTATTCCTTGTAGGAAGATATCATGCACCTTAAGAAGAAGTTCTCCCTTTTCCTTCAGGTTTGTTGTGGTGATGTGAGGTTCGGTTTTATCTAACAGAACCTGATCTCCTATCTTATAGTGATTTGATGTTCCCCGGCAACGGCGCCAAAAACTTGATCGCTATAAAATCAGAGTTTTAAATATTTATAAAAGAATGATAAAACCTAGAGACTAACTCTGACAACAATATTAAGGTAAGTGTACCTATCGAACAGTAGTATAGCTTAGGCAAGACCAGATATCGAACCCAAAGGAACTAAAGTACTAATACTAACCTTCTTCTTATTATTTAGCCTTAAAATTAGAGTGAAGTTGCTTTTGACGAAAACTAAACTAAGGACATAAAGACAAAAAGATGAATAGGAAAATAAATTTGAAGAAACACTCAATTGATTACGACGATACCCTCAGGAAGAATCCACCTAGACTTCACTTATTAATTAACCTTTAAATTATATGATTTCTTTTACTTAACTTGATCCGTGAGACTCCTTAACCTATGTTAAACCCTCTATCGAAGCGAATAACGTCTAATCCTAGGTTAATTAGTGGAACTCTCGTTCGCTTATAATAATCCCCTAGGAAAGTAGTAAATCGATCAATGGACTCCCCTATTAGGTTTCACCCTAATCCGCAAAATCTCGTAACCTATATCTCTAGGCGCCCGATCAACTCCGCTCAATTATGTTAGATCTACTCTTGGTGGGTCTATTCCTCCTCCACCTAAGCACATTAGATTTGGATTAAACAACATAATTAAGAACAAACTAAGTAAATTATCATATAACTTAAAAATCAAATAAAAATATCCATCTAGGTTTCATCCCCTTCAGGTATCTGAAGTGTTTAGTTCATAACTAAACAAGAAAACATCTCAAGAGAAAAGATAAAACAAAACATAAGAAAATTCTAGAATCCCGTGAAGGAATTGAAGAAGAATTCCACCGTCTTGAGTATAATTCCGGCTTCTTGGGATGGATCAACTGGCTATCTTCACGTTATTCCCTAACTCTAACCTTCTCGGCTTGGCTCCTTGGCCTAGCTTTGATGACCTTTCAAAGGTGGTACTTGGGGAATATTTATAGGCTCTTGAAATGCGATTCTTTCTCCCTAAGTATCCTTTTTCGACTGAAATTGCTCTTTCTAGCGACAAAGGCACGGCCATGTCACACGCCCGTGCAAGTCGAGACCTGACCGTGTTCGAATTTCTGCTTTGGCACAGTCGTGTGCGGTGGTGATGAGGCCGTGCTCCAGTTGTTCGTCAAGACACGGCCGTGTGGTCCTTGGCTCAGGCCATGTCGATTTCATGGAAAGGCCCATTTGCTTCGTTTTAGGCCCGTTTTATGTTCTTTTCATCCTCGGGTGCTTTCCTGGGTCAAAGGCATGAAAAGAAAGGATTAAGAGCACCTTTTTACATAAATCAAGGGATAAATCATCAAAAAGCATATTAAATGTGGGTTTAAAATATGTTACATTTACTGTTTATCATTGCCCTTTCCACCAACACAACAAACTCTTTCAACTCTAAAATACCCACTAGGAGTTTGATGTCCTCTTTTAGTCCGTCCTCGTGCCTCTTACACAAGATGGTCTCTGTCGATACATA
This sequence comes from Gossypium bickii, assembly GCA_025503065.1. Classification (NCBI taxonomy): domain Eukaryota; kingdom Viridiplantae; phylum Streptophyta; class Magnoliopsida; order Malvales; family Malvaceae; genus Gossypium; species Gossypium bickii. The sequence goes on from CP106712.1 coordinate 98,395,775, forward strand.
TTCTTGAGCGTATTTGCTAAAACAAACTCACGCTCATACTCTGCTACTAACATTCTTCCTTGCTTCAACTCAAGGAACTCCTTCGTTTTTCGATCAATAAATCGTTTGCTTATAAACTTCTTTCGGAACTCTTCCAGAAAGAAGTCCCACATCACCCGCTCTTTTGGGTCCACTAACGTCAGCGTCTTCCACCAATGGTGTGTCGAATCTCTCAGCAAGGATACGACACACTTCAAGCTCTCTTCAGGTGTACATGAGAGTTCAATGAACACTCTCATCGAGTTTTCTAACTAGAACTCTGCCCTTTTAGGGTCATCATCTACCTTAGCTCTAAACTCCTCAGCCCCGTGCTTTCCTAATCTTATCCACTGGGGGTTTCGATATCCTCACTACATCAATACCTTTAGGAGCCACTGGATTTGGCTGAGGTATAGGGGAGGTGGAGGAGGTTGAGCATTAGGGTTTGCTCGAACATAGTTCGAGTACCAATTGCTCATCATCTAGAGAAAGGCTTCCCGTGCCTCTTCCCTTGACCCACAACCTCTGGTCCACTTTGTGCCTTGCGGTTCCTTCTTGCGAGAGCCAACGAATTACTAGGCGCTTCATCGCCAGAGATTGATTGGGATCCATATACTATATGAAACAAAATTTAAAATCATCAGAAACCACCACACTATTATTGTACACTTATGGCATGTACAGTTAGACTCTTACACCCGCTACAGTAGACCTAGAGCCGACTAAACCATAGCTTTGATAGCACTAAATGTAACACCCTTTACCCGGGTTCTACGCCAGAACCGAGCCCGAGGCGTTACCGTAATTATAACCACTTAATCGCCACTTAGGCTCAACATGACTACTCTCTTAAGTCACCTCTACAACCTCATTCTCGACTTACGAGGCCTCACTCATATACACGAGGGCTCTCGAGACTATTCCAGAACTTTTGAATCTTAAAATTTTTCTAAATTTCGAATCAAGAATAGCCGAAACCTTACTCAGGTCAAGCCGAATACCTGATGCTGAAACAACATGCCCCAGAAAGCTAACTTCACGTAACCAAAACTCACATTTGCTGAATTTTGCGTACAACTTCTTATCACGCAAAATCTGTAGCACAAGTCTTAGGTCTTCAGCATGCTCAATTTCATCACGCGAATAGATCAGAATGTCATCTATAAATACAACCACAAACCGATCCAGATACTGCCTAAATACCCAATTCATCAAATCCATGAAAATAGCAGGGGTATTAGTGAGTTCGAACGGCATCACAAAAACTCGTAATGGACGTATCTCATCCGAAAAGCAGTCATAGGTACATCTGAGTCTCTAACTCGCAGCTGATAATAACCTGATCTCAGATCGATCTTCGAAAATACTGAGGCTCCCTTAAGCTGATCAAATAAATCATCGATACGTGGTAACGGATATTTATTCTTTATGGTCACTTTATTGAGTTGTCGGTAGTCAATGAACAATCTCCAAGTTCCATTTTTCTTTTTTCACAAAAAGAACTGGCGCACCCCAGGGAGAGAAACTCAGCCGAGCAAAGCCTATCTGTCAATTTTTGCCACTGAGCTTTCAACTCTTTTAATTCGGTCGGTGCCATTCTATACGGAGCTATCGAGATCGGAGTCGTCCCTGGCACTAACTCAATACCAAACTATACCTCCCAAACACGTGGCAATCCCGGTAATTCCTCTGGGAACACATCCAGATACTCACATACAACTGGTACAGATTCTAACTTCTTTTCAGTCACTTTACTATCGATCACATAAGCAAAGTAAGCTTCGCAACCCTTTCTCAAATACTGTCGAGCTAACATCGATGATATCACTGCTGGTAGCCCATTCAATTCCGCAGATTCAATTCGAATTATCTCATTATTTTGACACCGCAGATCAATAGTCTTTCGTCTGCAATTCACTACTGCGTCATACACGATTAACCAATCCATACCAAGGATAATATCAAACTCATCAAATGGTAGTAACATCAAATCATCCGAAAAACATGAATCTGGAATCATCAAAGGGCAATTCTTGCACACTCTATCAACTAACACACACCGCCCCAAGGGTTGAAACCCGAATCACAAACTCAATAGACTCAACGGTAGAGTCTTCTTTGGATACTAATGTTTCACACACATAGGAATGAGTTGAACCGGGATCAATCAGAGCAACTACACTAGTATTAAAGAGAGTAAATATACCGGTGATGATATCTGGAGATGAAGCCTCCTCTCGGGCATGAATGGCATAGGCTCTAGCAGGCACACGAGCCTCTGATCCAATGGCTGTATCCGAAGTCCCTCTCTAAGTGCCGCTCCTACCTCCCACATTTTGGGGTGGTCTACCTCTAGCTGCAATACGGCTCGGTCTTGCACTCTGAGCATTATCCTTTTCAGCTAACTCCAGGCAATCCCGAATGAAGTGATCCTGCGAACCACACTTGTAGCAAGCTCGGTTGTTGGACTTGCTCCAACATTCACCAAAATGTCGCCTGCCACACTGTTGACACTCGGGCTTATTCAATCGAGTATTGCTGACACTAGCAATCGAGGTAGCTTGTGAACTCACTGGTGGTCGTTCTCATATAGAGATGCTTGTATTAGCTTTGGATCGACTGCTGTCATTTTTGAACTTCTTTTATGATGTTTGAGGAAATTTACTCGCTAATCTCTTACGAAAATCTCTACCTTCAAACTTAGCTTTTCGTTTTTCTTTTCCCAGCTCTTCGGCTTTACAAGCTCGCTCAACAAGTACCACGAACTCATTTATTTCAAGTATGCCAACCAGTAATTTTATATCTTCGTTTAACCCTTTTTCAAATCTTCTGCACATAGCAGCCTCAGATGAAACACACTCGCGGGCATATCGGCTAAGTCTCACAAACTTTAGTTCATACTCAGATACGGTCATACGACTCTGTTTAAGCTCGAGAAACTTCTTTGCATTTCAGATCTATGAATCGTTGACTGATGTATTTCTTGCGAAACTCTGTCTGAAAGAACTCCCAAGTAACTCGTTCCTGTGGAACAACTGATACGAGAGTGTTCCACCAATAGTAGGCAGAATCCCGTAATAACGATATAGCACATTTTAGGCACTCATCAGGTGTACAGGATAGTTCATCGAAAACACGAATTGTATTATCGAGCCAAAACTCAGCTCGTTCAGCATCATCATCATCTTCAGCTCTAAACTCTTGAGCCCTGTGTTTTCTGATTATGTCGACCGGAGGCTTATTTAACCTTTCAGGAGTAATGATTGGGGATATCACAGGTACTGCAGGTGGAGTAACAGGGTTCGGGGGTCGTTGAACAGCCGGATTGGTCCGAATGTATTTATTGAACCAATCATTCATTATACTAAAGAAGGCTTGTTTAGCCCCCTCATCTTGATTACTCGAAGCTGGTCGAGATTCAACCAGCGCGGTCCCTTGCGCGGGAGCAGGTGCCACACATTCGACATCATCAGCTACGGCTCGCTCAGGATCAGGATCCATTTACTATATGAAAGAAGAAGACACATTTCATTGTCAGAAGTCATCACACTATCACAATAAAAATTATGGCATGTATATCTAGACTCACACGCGCTACGTTAGTCTGAGAACCGACTAAACCGTAGCTCTGATACCAATCAAATTGTAACATCCATAACCTGTATCCGTCGTCGAATTAGGTTTACAAGGCATTACCAAGCTTAACACAGATCATAGCAACTAGTTACTATTATAAAGTCATAGCTGAATGCATTAAAGATAATGATGTACTTTCATGACATGCTTTAAACATTAACTTACATATCACAAATCTATATCATCAATTTCATATATAAATAAATAATGATCAAATAGTAAAAGTACTATGCGTTTGATCATTTTAGTTACAATACCCGAATATGCACATTTACTCTTGTTCAATTTACCGTCAATGCACCCAACATTTTAAAACAATTATACATATATGCCAAAACTTTACTAATTGCCAAAAATATCTAATTATAATATCGGTTAATATCTTATAAATGGCATGATCAAATTACTCAAAAACCAAACATATACATGACCTAAAAACATAATAGATCAAAACCCTTTACACATATCATTTTCGAATGTACTCAACTTAAGAACATAACTTATAATGTCATTCATACCTATCATGTAACTATATTTATTAAATCATATAAATACCAAAACTAGATGTTCTCAACGATAATTTAATCAATAAACCTCATATCCGAATACCATAAAAAAATCCAATGAGAAATATAAACTCCAAATTAGGTCAATACCATGGCCGAATATTTATAAAATAATAAACCACAATTTGATCAAATATAAATCATATCTAATAGTCACATACATAAAGCATAACATAGTCTTCTCAGTAACTTAACTTATAGGTACATATATATAATAAAGCAAACATACATCTACCATCCAAAAGATACTATATCTTACTCAAAACAAATTCATGTACTCAATTATCACATATAAAATATTATGAATTTAACTTCCAAAATAAGCTCATAACAAGGCCAAACATACCGTGATCAAACATATTCAAATCAAAACCAAGCATAGAAACATAGCCATTTTCGCATGGCATTTTATATACATCTTGTTCATAATAAACATAAAAGAGTAGTATAGCCTATACATGCCATAGTTTCACAAGTTCAACTTATTAAGAGGGTACCAAAAGTAGTTGATAGTGTGATTGACTTTGACGATGATCCTCGAGCTTGTACTTAGACTTCAAAATCTATAAAATAATCAAATAGACACACATAGTAAGCTAACATAGCTTAGTAAGTTAGAAGCAATTGTAAAGTATACAATTTAACATTATACAAATTAAATCAATTTATCATAGTCAACAACGAAACTCATAATCATAAGTATAGATCATATTACCATTCATTAACTACCATATTTAGTAGTTTCAAAACCGAATACTCATGCAATCCTCATTAGATTTCATGTTAAACTATGCATCATTATTTCATCTCAAAATAACTCAAAAACTAATAATCACATCTCGTTTCTTTAATTTCATAAGCAAGTATAACTTACCACATTAGTACTAAATTTCCCAACTATCATGAGTCACATACCTGTTTATCTCATCTCATTTATCACAATTCACTAGTTGATATTCTTGGAGGATCTACAAACTTACACACTTAGTGCAAACCATGTAACGTATCGAACACTTAGTGCCGTTACTTTGATAAAGTGCACACATAGTGCCAATTACTTGTAATGTATCACACACTTAGTGCCATTACTTATATTCTGCACACTTAGTGCCAGATAACCGATTTTGCACACACAGTGCTCGGTATTCAGATTCGTACACCTAGTACTTTACTTGAAACTTTTATTCACTTCAACAAACACATATATACTTAAACATTCACTTTTGCTTATTACATCCACTTTCCAATAACACATTCGGTTATACTAATAATATGCAAATATGCATCACATTCAATCAATTCCATCACTGAAATATATATCTCACATAATTATCATTATCATATATGCATACATCTCATTCAACTAAATTCCCATTTCCATCAATTATTTCATTTGGCATTACCATATAGTCCATAATTACTTCTATTAAATTTATAATCATCATTATGAATAAATATTCAAATCAACCCAATTGCTTAAAAACTTACCTCAAGTATCGACGGACTTTGTTATTCCAACTATTTGATTAACTTCGTCTTTCCTCGACCCACTCCCTACTTGGTCTAAATAAATTACAAATTAAACTCATTCAACATATTTTCATTCAATTTAGTCCAAAAACACTTAAATGGGCAAATTACTATTTTATCCCTGACATTTACAATTTTTACAATTTAGTCCCTATTGCACAAAACACAAAACACTCAAAATTTGAACATACTCCTTTAGGGCCGAATGTTACTCATGCCCATACAAGTCCATACATTCCATTTATTTCACATTTTGACCCTTCAATTTACAAATTTCACAATTTAATCCTAATTACTCAAAATCATCAAAATTTCCAATACAAAACATGTTAATCTAAAACATATCTTTAATATTTTGTCATCAAACATTACAAAACACAAGTTTTCATCAATGGCCAAACATCAAACATCCATCAAAATCAGAAATTCTAGCATGGGTCAAATAGTATTCGAAGCAACGATCTCAAAAACGTAGAAATTATCAAAAACCGAGCTAAAACTCACCTTGAATCAAGCTACATGAATGCCGAACCCTTGAAGTGTTTTTCTTTCTTTTTAGTTTCGGTTGAATGAAGTTAAAGAAGATGAACATGCAACCATTTTATGTTTTATTTATTATTATAAGCTTATAATATATTATTTATTATAGTAAACTTAACATATATAAAATCAACATGTAAATGCCTTATATAAATACATGTTGCCGTCCACTATCCTATTAAATGGCCAATTTACAACTTAAGGCCTCATCTTTATAAAAAAACATCCATCTAATCACTCAATCAAATAAAAGGCTACTTTTACCACTTATGCGATTTAGTCCTTTTTCTTAAATTAAACACACAAACAGTCAAATTAACTCACAAAATTTTAACACATGCTCAATCATATATAATTAACACAAAAAATAATATTAAAATATTTTTCTGACTCGGATTCGTGGTACCGAAACCACCGTTTTGATTAGGGCCAAAATCGGACTGTTACACTATACATGCCATATACAAAACATTGAGTCTCATGTACTAGAGTGTGCTGGTAATGTGGACGATCTTTTGATTGATCCTCGTATCTCGATTCAACACTTTTACTCTATAAGACATGTAACATCCCGAAATTAGGCCTAGTAGGATTAGGCCCATTGGGCCTTGGGCTTAGGAGTGTTTAAAATATTGAGAAAAAGAAAATGGCATTATTTGAAGATGGGAAGATTTAGGAAGGTGATTTTGGAAAGTTATAAGGTTTTTAGGAAGTTCTGGGTTCAAGTTGGGCCTTAGTATAAATTTTGTGTTTAAGCCTATTAAAGAGAAATAGTAAGTGGCATCAAGGCTTATGGAAATAGGTGGGTAATTTGCTTGCATAAATGAGCAATTAGTAAAGAGGTTATGGCATCAAGTGGAGGCATTGAGGGAAGAAGTTCGAATCCCACTTGGTACAAAAATTTTGACTATTTTTTTGTATAATTTCCCTAAGTGTCGGCCAAGATGTATATATGGCAAGGTGGACTTTTTAATTTTGGCAAGGTGGCTAAGGAATAAGGAAAGGGTGAAGGTAAGGTAAGGAATCAAAAGAAAAAGGGCAAGTAAGGGGAACATGTGGCCTTTTTCAAGGGAAGTGTTATGGAAAGTGAGGTTGGTCAATTTTTGACCATTATTGTCATGGATGTGGACGGTTTTAGCATAGGGAGGGCTTAGCCGAATTTTTCTTTGGCAATTGGTAAAAGCTTTGGTGTTTTTTTTTTTTTGGCCAAAATTCCTATTTGCAACTTTTGTGTCATTTTTCTTTTCTCTCCAAATTCCTTCTCCTCCTTGCCAAATCTTCAAGCTTTGAGTGTGCATATTGTTTCTTTATTTCTTCTTGTTGCCGAATGTACCTAAGCCATTGAGATTAAATTGTTCACTCTTTCTCATTTGGAAAAACCGAATCCTCATAAACACTCCTTTTCATCCCTCTTTTCCTTTTTACAAAATTTTCCAACCCTTTCTTCTTCCTCTCCAATCCATATCCTCCATAGCTGAATATCATTGTTCATTTTCCTTTATAGCCGAACCCTTCATTTCTTCTTTATATTTTCTTCTCATCTGTATTAACACTTATTCCTTGATAAATCGGTAAGTGGTTCTCTTCAACATTTTATTTTCTTTCTCTTAATGCCGAATTATGCCTTGGTTTGGGATGGTCATATTGACCGAGACCATCATTTTATTCTACTCTCTCAAATGAGATCACTCTCCCTTTTGTAGTATTCTAGTGGGAGGCCGAACATCATTCTAGCCTTAAGTCGAACAGAGAAATCAGATCCAATATTAATAAGGCATGGAGTTCTTATGGATTAATGATATTATTCAATATTCGATTGGTTGCTAACGGAGTAATAATTTGAAATAATTGACTATATGTTTTAGGGACAAATCACTCGATATATTCTACCTTCGGACATAGCGGTAAGTGATTCAAGTGTAAGTGATACGAAATATTTTGGAAATCCGAGGCTAACTTTTGGTTGGTATTGTTCTAGGTCATCGACGAGTGGTTCTTTAGGAAATCAAAATCAGGTGTGTAATCCCGTACCTTCCGTATACATATCTGAAATGGTGTGTAATCCCACACTTCTCTGAAAGTTTGTATGAAATATTTGGTGAATCAGTCAAAATACTAAAGAAAACCAAAAACCGGCATCCGTGATCACTCAGGCGTGCTTATGATCGTAGTGGTAATCTTATTTTTGTAATAAAACAATTTCAGTTAGAAGTAGTAATGTGTTTTTGAAAAATCACGAAAAATAGGAAAAAAGGAATTAGAAAGTGAATAAGATATCAAATTAAATCTTAATGTGTCTAGTTTAATATGGAAGAAACGGAGAAGGAAAAGAAATTTTATATTCTGAGATATGTTAATTTTAGTGAGACTGGTTCTGAATGACTTCGTGGTTCCCTGATCTGTCTTGGTAAAATCAGATAAAATTGTACAAAGTGAGTTTGTTTTCAATAGAAACAAGTGGGAGTAGTATATGAAAACCGTATAGTGAGATATTTGAAATTAAGGTAAGAGAGGACAGAATCATTGGATAGTGAAACAAGGGAAACTTTTAGGAATAAACTGTACTAATTGGTTAAGCCAAAAATTCTGGAAATATTCTAGTAAGAAGATATAGGAGTCCAGTTTCAAGGAAAATTTACAGATTTAGATTTCAAGATTCCTAACTCAAGTTATAGTCCATTTAGTCGGTACGACGCAGATGGACAATTTAAATTTTTAAGCCCAAATTAGCAGTTAAGTCTGGATTGCGAAATTACCGAATTAAGAAAATGCCCTTATGGGCTGAATTATGGAAATTCCCCTAATGGGCCGATTTGATATTTTGCCTTAATAGGCCTATTTGATAAATTGTTACAATGTGCCAAATTGAGATATTGCTTAATGGGCCAATTTGATATATTGCTTAATGGGCCAATTTGATATTTTGATAAATGGGCCAATCTGATATTATGGGTAGATGGGCCAATTTGATATTTTGCTAAATGGGCCAATCTGATATTATGGCTAGATGGGATAATTTGATAAATTGTTATAATGGGTCATACATTTGTAATGAATATCCGAATAAATTACTGTTGTTATATTGTAAAAATCATGAATTGCTATGCATTATATACATGATTTTGCATGGGATGGGATAATATCGAAGAGAAGTTCTGGTGGCTCTGCCACATATTTTGGTGGCTCTATCACAAATCTGTATAGTGGCAATGCCACGTATATTCTATTATTCTGGTGGCTTGTCCACAATTAAATTTGTTATAAAAGGCATAATGCCTGCGATTGGTGTGTTGGCGGGTGGGTTGACTTGATCCCCATAAGTGTGTTGGTTGGTACAGGTGGTGTGTAGCGAATGGATTATTAGGATTGGTTTGGGATTGCATTACATTCATTAGATTCATTTGATATATTCTATTTTGTAAATGGGCTTCGGCAGAAGTTATTGTTATATTGGCTCAGGCCCAAATTTTTGCTAAACGGGTTCAAGCCCAGTGGACAACGGTAAGGGGATTACACACTGAGTTCTTGTAACTCACCCCCCTTTCTCTTATCCCTTTCAGGTAATGCTCAGTGACGTGGACTTGGGCCATGGATGACTTGGTGGAAGCCATACTTCAGAAATGGTTTATTTGGACTTTAGACTTCTTTCTCGTTTATTTTATTACTTTACTATTTTGGGTTAAATGTTGTAATAAGGCCTCTGGACTATTTTTATTTTTGCTTTATGGTTGGGAATGTTTTTATTATTTTCCTTAAATTATTTAGAAAGGGAATTTTCTAAAAACTTAAATAATGGTTTCCAAAATTGATTAATAAATGGATTTTATAGCAAACTTTTACAAATGATTTGACTCGGATTTTCTTTCAAAATTATCCGCGACATTTTAAAAGTCACGATTTTAAAGCTCACTATCTCGATTTTCGACTCATCAAACGATCTTTAAAAAATAGTTGTATTTTATCAAATATTTACAAATAAGAACTTGTTTACTTAAACACAACCAAGTAACGCTTATTTTAGTAAGAACCACATGATGTTTTACGTTTTCCTCATGGTTTTTAAAGTTCAAAAGTTCGGTTTCCGATACATCAATCAACTTCTCGAAATTTTTATTTTATCGAATAGTTATAAATCAAACTTGCTTTCTTAACTATATTAATGTCATTCGTTAGTACATACATAAGTTCTCAAAACATTTTTCTCATGTGACATGTCAGATCTGGCCTTAACGTATGGGCCGGGTTTGGGGTGTTACAAGACAAGGAAAAGAAAGGGAGTAAGCTTTGAGCTTAGTAAGTTTACACATAAACAATTAAGCATCATAGTATAAGTTAAACAACAATTAGCATTATACTAACATATAATGTACAACTATGCTTACTCTTTCTATCCCTTAACACATTTCCAACACTTCATGAGTCACATACTCATAACCATTGAAATGCACCCCTGCATTCAGTATCACATTTACACAATATACAACACAACATCATTTCTCGATAATTCATCCACACAGCTAATTAACTCAATAATACAACCACACAGCTAATCCACACATCTAATTTCTCGGTGGTTTCGCACTTAGCCCACCACAATCAATTAATAAGGTAGTATCGCACTTTGCCTACCACAAAGGTAATCATAGTGGTTTCGCACATAGCCCACTAGACGATATACCTAACTATAGCATCGCACATAGCCAGCTCATCGTCAATATGCATTAGGATGGTATCGTACTTAGCCCACCATTTAGCATTCTCACTACACATTCACATATCTACTTACTTAACCATACATCCATTCACAAATTCTACCACATTCATCTCACATAGGTTCTCAATCATTCTCAATCATGCTACACACTAGCTAGCATTAACAAATTGTAAGTATGAATGCATTGTTTATGCATAGACTTACCTCGATACTCTAAAGTATAGAGATATGCAATTTAATCCACCACCTTGCTCTTGCCTCGGTTTAGATCTAGACTTTGTCTTTCTTGATCTATAATGAATAAATTAGCTTATTCAATACACACATTGACTAAATTGACACTTATCTCACACTTTGGCAAAATTACTCTTTCGCCCCTAATCTTTCTCATAATTACACTTTTGCCCCAAGGCTCGTAAAGTGATTTTTATTCAACTTTCTAGCCTTTCATGCTTAGCCGAATCACTTACTCAACTAAAGATATCATCAATTCTCACTAAATTACACATGTATGACTAAACTCAAGACTTTTACAAACTAGTCCCTACATGCATTTTCATGGAAAATCACTTAGCAAAAGATGTTTCTACTACATCAAGCTTTCATATTCTTTTATAAAACATCAAAATACATGCATGTCATACATGGGTACATTTTTGAACATCCATCATAGCTCATCAAATAGCTAAAAATAGCTTACTCATGCTACTAGGACTTCAAAAATACGAAGAATATAAAAAACGGGGATTGGATGCACTTACTAGCAAGCTTGAAAATTTGAAGAACCCTAACAATGGCTCTCTCAATTTTCGGAGCCTTGGAGAAGAAGATGAATGAATTTTGTCATCTTTTCTCCCATTTTAATCATTTAATTGCCAAATGACCAAAATGCCCTTTTTGATAAACTTCCTATTTTAACTCATCCATGCCCAATTTTGTCCAAAAAATTAAAAATTGGGAAAATTTCTATTTAAGGACCTCGAATATATATTCTAAAGCCATTTCACACAAATAGCTTCTAGAATCTCACATTTTGCAACTTTTGTAATTTAGTCATTTTGGACAATTCAACCGCAATTTCACAAAATTGCTTCATGAAACTTTCACACTAGCATGCATACATGGCATAAGCCTCAAAAACTCATTCATAACCCTCTGATTTGCAGTCTTGCACCACTATTCTGACTAGGGCCTAAACCGGGATGTTACAGTGTGTGCTAGATAAGGTCAAGTATAAGTATGGCAAGGGCCTATGACTTTGTGGGTGGTTATTTAGTGCCATGGATGGATATTGTCATGAACTTATTGTTGCTATTTATTTCCATGCAAACTTACTAAGCTTTATGCTTATCCCTTTCATTGTCATTTTCCTTGTAGTATTGCCAAGTTAGCTTGAGAATTCCCAGACGTCGGAGTTGGAGATCATACTATCGACCACTTTTTGGTATAGCCAAATTAGATTTATTTTAAGTATGGCATGTATAGGACTTGAATGTTGTGGTTATGTCATATTTGCAAGCCAAATGTGTTGGCTACTATGGTTCTTTCAATTCATTTTGTAAATGGTCATTAAAGTTGGGCCAATACTTGACTAGTTCTTATATATATATTCATTGATGATGAATCATAAAGTTTATGCTTGTGTGGATGCTTGATTTGAGTTGGTATAAGTATGGTTGCTATGTAGGGTGGCATTTGACTTGGAATATAACCTTTTTAATGTCCACACGGGTAGACACTGCGGGGCGTGTGTCTAGGCCGTAGTGTGTGACTTACTGATCACCCATGGGCATGTTGATCGTATGTATCCTTGTGAGCGAGGTTTACAAGTCAGTAGGCTTAGTAGTAAACACACGGGCAGAGACATGGCTGTGTGTCTCAGCCGTGTGGGAGGCACGGCCTTAGACATGGGCGTGTGCCCAGGCAGTGTGAAGTCTGCACCTGAAGCTAGGAATTTAATTCGACACAGGCCTAAGGACACAGGCGTGTGCCTTGGTCGTGTGACCTTAGTGAGGTGATGACGTCATAAACAGGATGCCAATGTTTTGGCACACGGGCGTGTCGAGGCCGTGTGCGAGACATGGGCGTGTGTCTGGACGTGTGAAATAAATCTGTATTTGTAACAGCTCGATTTAGGGCCTAGTCGAAACAGTGGTGCGAGACCACAAATATGAAGTAGTAATATGAGTTTTTAAGGTATTGAGATGTTTGCATGATATTATGATAGTTTCATGTAGAAATTTTATGGAAAATTCCATTAAAGGGTCCATTAGGACAAAATTGCAAAAGTTGCAAAATATGAGTTTCTAGAAGCTTTTTGTATGAAATAGCTTTAGAATATTAATTAGAAGTCCTTAAATAACAATTTTCCCAAATTATAATTTTTGGACAAAAATGGACATGAGTTAGTAAATGGTGAAATTTTAAAGAGAAGGGCATTTTGGTCATTTATCAATTAAATGATCAAAAAGGAAAAAAGATGATAAAAATTCTTATTCATCTTCTTCCTTGTGCTAAAAATTGGAGAGACTCCATAGCTAGGGTTCTTCAAATTTTTGAAACTTGCTAGTAAGTGCATCTTAGCCCGTTTATAATATTCTTCGTATTTTTGGAGTCCTCGTATTATGAATTAGCTAATTATAGCTATAAGTTGAGCTAGAATTCATGTTTAAAAATCTACCAATGAATGACATGCATGTTAAATGATATTTTATGGAAGATTATGAGAGTTTGATGTAAGATAAACATCTTTTTCTAAGTGAATTTAATGAGAAATGCTAGCAAGGACTAGTTTGTAATTATTATGAAATTTGTCATACATGGTAGAAATAGTGAGAAATTGTTATTGCTATAGTTGAGACAATGAATCAGGTAAGCATGAAGTTCATAAAAGTTGAATAAAAATCACTTTACGAGCCTTGGGGAAAAAGTGTAATTATGAGAAAGTTTAGGGACAAAATTGTAATTTTGCCAAAGTATGTGTTAAGAGTCAATTTAGTCAATGTGACTATTAAATGATCTAAATTATTATTATAGATCATGAAAAATGAAGCCCGGATAGAAACCGAGGCAAGAACAAAGTCGAGGACTAAATTGCATATCTACATACATTTTGTATATCGATGTAAGTTTGTATGATTTCTAAGCTTTATGATTACTATCATTAAATTGCTTAGTATAATGTACATTATTACCGTGGAAATGCTTAATGCTATGTTAAATAAAGAAATCAATGGGATTAAGCATGAGAAAGTCCCGATTGAAGTTGAATTACTTAGGATACTCAATCTATCACATGAAATGAGAAAGTCCGTATAAGACCAAGCCAAGACATGGCATCAGCAATCAAGCAAGTTATCATGTATGACCAAGACAAGTCTTGGCATTGAAGAGTTATTATGATATGAAGACCCATATAAGCCCAAGCCAAGGCATGGCATTAGTGAGTTTCCAAGTAAAGATGTCATGTAAGTCCAAGACAAGTCTTGGCATTGAAAAGTTATCATGAGATAGAGATCCCATGTAAGTCCAAGCCAAGACATGGCATTGGTGAGTAACAAGGAAGATTTCATGTAAGTCCAAGCCAAGGCTCGGCATTGACCAGTTCATGAGTAAAGATACCAAATAAGACCATGTCAAGACATGACAATGGTAAGTTCCCAAGGGAACACACAAGGAAAACTTTGTGTAGGTCCATGTCAAGACATGGCATCGATACCAAGATGAGAGATCCCATATAAGACCATATCTAGGATATGGCTTTGGCATCGAGTTATATGTGGGATGAGAATCAGTATCCTCGGTTATTCATAGAAATTCATCGGGCAAATGAGTAAAGCTTAAATGAGATAGCAAGTAAGTTAAGTAAGCAAAGTTATTATTAAGTTAGAAATGAGTATTATTCATGTTATGAATGATAAATTAGAGATTATGATTGTTATAGTAAAATATGCTGATCTATGTGATCAAGTGATACAGGTACCTTGTTTACCTCTCGAGCATGAGACTAGTAAGTATCATGAGATATGTAAGAATCAGTAAGAGTAAGTAAGCTTAAATAGCTGAAATTTAAGATGCCATTGTTTATGCCAAATGATTTATATTAAACAAGTATGTTGCTATGTGCATTATATGCAAACTTACTAAGCTAAATGCTTACGTCTTTTATTCTTTCATTCCATGTAGTCTCGCCAAGCTAATCCCGTGGATCATTGTCATTGAAGCTTGATGCACACTATCAATCGTTATTTTGGTATAGCCAAGTTGTTTATATTAAGTATGGCATGTATAGGAAACATTTCATTTTGAGAATATGTCTTAAAAAGGGCAAAAGTATGGGCTATCAAGTTTATTATTCTTTTATATATGGCTAAGTGATTGGCCAAGATTGACTAAGTATGTATGTATATTGATATCAATGAAGCATGTAGTATTGTTCATGGAGGATGTAGTAATTTGAGTTGTTGAATTGAGTATGAGATTGATCTTGATTTCAGGGTGGCAGTTGGCTTGTTAAATAGCCTTCAGGTGCCCACACGGATAGACACACGGGCATGTGTTTAGGCCGTGCGTCTCTTGCACCTTAGTACCTTAAGTCAAAATAGACTACGGGCTAATCCCACGGCTGTTTGTTTAGGCCGTGTGTGACACACAGTTAGAACATGGGCGTGTGCCCCAGGCCGTGTAAATAAGTCAGTATATCAAGGTATAGCACACAGTATAAGTCCACAAGCATGTCAAGGCCATGTGAAATTAGTCAGTGTCGACCACGGTTGGAAGACATGGGCGTGTCTTAGGGCTACACGGGCGTGTCACAAGCCACATGGGCGTGTGACCCCTGTTTTGAGGAAAAGTTTTCAATTAAGTTTTGAAAGTTTCCAGATATGTGTTTAGGGCCTCGTAGGCCCATGAAACGTATGATTAGACTAAGAAAAAGAAGTTTTTAATTTGGAACAAAATTTTACAGCCCGTAAGTGCATGTTTAAGAAAGTTCAAGCATAGTAATGTCTTGTATACGGTCTCAGCCTTGTACTCGGGTATGAGGTGTTACAGTATTAACCACGGGTGAAGAACACGGGTATGTCTCAGGGGCACACGGGTGTGTCCCTTGAACAACACATGCATGTGGCCCCTATTTGGACAAAAATTTTCTAAGCGCGTAAAAGTTCTCGGTTTAATTTCGAAACCTCCTGGAAGTATGTTTAGGCCTTCGTAGGCCCAAAATGAGTAGGTTATGAGTTTAAAAGGAAATTTTCTAAGCTGCAGCAAAATTTTATAGCCTGATGTGTTATGTTTAAGCAAGTTAAGTTAGGTAATGCCTCGTATTCGGTTCCGGCTTCGAACACGGGTAAGGGGTGTTACAATCATTTATCATGCTTAAAACATCATACTTAGCCCATTAAAAACATACTAGTTTCACATTCACAAGAGGGCATTAACATATGGATAAACTTATGATCAACATAAGCGATCATTCACGGCTATATATAAGATGAAGCATTAACAATTACAATCTAACACATATGGCCAAATTAATAATGACACACATAACAAATTGGCCTAGTCCCTATACATGCCATAGACTTAAAATGCTTGAATTCATTTATACCCAAAATCACATCTTGATAGTGTGATAGGATCTTAGGCGATTTCCAACCCGAGCTGGCTCGATAACACTATAAAACATGGGAAAGGAATGGGGTAAGCTATATTATATAGCTTAGTAAGTTCATATGCAAATAATACAAAACATCATTCATACACTTGACATACAAATAACTTAACAAATATTAACATAAATGTCATTAAAAATTTATAAACACAACTTACTCAATCTCAATCTTACCAACAGCTCATCATATAAATAACATAACATATTTCAACATAAATGTCATTAAACTTCATGAGTATAATTTACTCAATTACATTCTTGCCTATAGCTCATCATCTGAATAATATAACATATATCAACATAAATGTCATTAAAACTTCAAAAATGTCATATGAACATAAATGTCATTTAATATCAACATAACACATATCAACATAATTGTCATATACTAATAGCTCATCATATGAATTTCATAACACGTGTCAACATAAATGTCATTTAAGCTTCATAAGCACAACTTACTTAATCACAATCTTACCAATTGTTCATCATATACTGAGGTCATTTTCTTTGAGTTTTATGTACATACCTGTACCATCTCATAACATATTCACATACTTTCCAATCTTTGACATACCCATTGAACCACTTGGAAGACCATCGGATACACGAAAATCTTTGCACATAAGTGCCACATATGTAGCCAATGCTACAAAAAATCTCATAACACATATAAGCTTGCTCTCGAGCTATCTTCGGGCCTGCTCACACAATTTGTCGGTCGAGGCGTAACTCTGCTATGCTTTGCTTCACACAAGTTGTCAGTATCGCAACATATCTTTGGTATACCCGACCCACCGATAGGACGTGACAGACCAAAGACTCGGGACACATAAATCACATAATCATATGGGTTCCTAGTGACATGTCACTTGTATCCTAATCTATTTCTAAGGTTCAACCGAGATTTCTTTCTTGCTGAAACTTCGTCGAATATGCTCATAGAATCAATCATACATTTCATGTAATATCAAAATATTAAAATACAAATATAACGTTGCATTATTTACATACGAACTTACCTCGGCATAAAAACGGAAAAAAGGACTAAATCGTCAAATACTGATTTTCCACCGTTCTAGGTCCGAACCTCGTTTTTCTTGATCTATAATACCAAATTCATCTCATTTAATCAACAAATTATTCATTTCAGTCCAAAATTCTTATTATGAAAAATTACATTTTTGCCCTTAAACTTTAACATTTTTATAATTTAGTCTCTAGGCTCGTAAAATGAAATGTACTCAATTTCTTCAATACCCATGCTTAGCCGAATCTTATACATGCTTATAACATCCCACAATTTTCATTTATTCACATTTTTACACCATATTTTATAACTTTTACAAATAGGTCTTTTTCGATATTTTTACCGAAAATCACTTAGTATAAGTCGTTTAACAAACAAAAAAACATGCATTTTCCACCATCAAACATCAAAATACATACTTGTTCAACATGGGTAAAATTTTAAACTTTGACATCTCTTCAAATTGGTGGTAGGAATAGATAGATCATGTTACAAGGATTTCAAAAACACAAAAATAATTAAAAACGGGGCTAGAACAGACTTACAATCGAGCTTGATAGCTTGAAAAACCCTAGCCATGTCTTTCCATGTAAAATTCGGCCAAGGAAGAAGAAGATGGACAAATTTGGCTTTATTTTGGCTTTTTAATTCATTTTAATTACCAAATTACTAAAATGCCCTTAATGAAAAACTTTAGAAACATACCAAACCATGTCCATTTTTGTCCAGTAACTTAACCAATGGTCTAATTACCAATTAAGGACCTCTAATTTAAAATTTCATAGCAATTGGACACCTTTAACATGTAGAATTCAAGTTTTGCACTTTTTGCAATTTAGTCCTTTTGACTAAATTGAGTGCCCAAACGTCAAAATTTTCGAACGAAATTTTCACGGAATCATTCCATAAAATTGTGTACCATGAAAATATAATAAAAATAAGTTTTACTATGTCAGATTTGTGGTCCCGAAACCACTGTTCTGACTAGACCCAAAATCGGGCTATTACAATAAACCCAACTTCAAACACACAATATAAGTCATATACCAAAATCAAAACAATACCATCGGCACATCTATATACATTATCAAATTCATCATCATAAGCCAACTCAAAAGGGCCAAAATACATATTTATCAAACATACCAAAATGACCAAAGCCTATACATGCCATATACCATATATACACAACATCAAAAGTACCAAAATAGATGTCTGATAGTGCGATGAACTCCCTGACGATTCATGGATCCGAGCTAGCTTCGAGATACTATAAAACATAGAAGAAAATAAACAAAGTAAGCTATAAAGTTTAGTAAGTTCGTATACAATATAAAATAATCTCATCATTCATTAACATTTCAAATAGATAACATATATTGCATTAAAGCATCAATCACTAAGTTAACATAAAAATTTAACCACATAGTAACTCATAAGTTCTCAACCTCCTTTAACTTGTTACTCGTATAGTTTTCCGTATGTACCTGTACCAATAATTATCTATTTCTCAACAATTCTCTTATCAAACCACTCTGGCTTATAAATGCTTACGAAACAAATACATCGATTTTCTGATGCCATAGTCCAACTATGGTCTTACACATACATTGCCCAAGGCCCTGCCATGGTCTTACATTCACATGCCATAACCCGGTTATGGTGTTTTTATCTGATTGCCATAACCTAGCTATGGTCTTATTTGGCAACTCGCTTTACTTAAAACATACATTTAATTCAAAATCTTTCAAATTTTACCAATACGATAAGTACAATCACATTACATCCATCATTTAGATAAAGGTACATTTAAATTCAATTATACGAACTTACCTCGTATACAGAAATAACAGAACGGATCGACTATTCAATTACTTTGCTTTTTCCTAGATCTAAGTTTGAATTCCTCTTTTCTTAATCTATGAATAATCAAAATTAACTTATTTAATCATTATTCATTCAATTTAGTCCAAAACATACTTTAGTGCTATTTTACACATTTACCCCTAAACTTTCACATTTTTACAATTTAGTCCTTATTTCACAAAATAAAAAATTCATGAAAATAAAAACTAACCCATGCTAGCTGAATTACCATTATACCCCTATCAGCCCATATATTTAATTTATTTCACATTTTACCACACATTTTTCACATTTCACAATTTAGCCCCTAATTTGCATTTTCACCAAAAATCACTTAACAAAACTTGTTTAGCTAACATCAAATATTCATAATCTATCATTAAACATAAAAAATCATACATATTCTTCAATGGAAACTTTCAAAACTTTTAACAGTTTTGCAAATTAGTCCCTAGGCTAGCTAGTACTAGCTGCAGCGATTTCAAAAACATAGAAATCATTACAAATGAGACAAAAATCGTACCTTAATGAGCAAAATAGCATAGATGAAGCAAGAACCCTAAAATGGCTTCTTTTTCTCTTTGATTTTCGGTTGAAGATGATGACAATAGGTGAGGATTTTGTTTTGTTTTGTTTAATTAACCATTAATAATCAATTTACACATTTAACCTTAATATAAACATTTAAAACACTATAATATATGCCCATATTTGTCCACTAATTCTATTAATGGTCTAATTACAACATAAGAACCTTAACTTTAAGGTTCTATAGCTATTAGACACCTTTAGCTATTAGAACTCAAGTTTTACGCTTTACGCGATTTAATCCTTTTTATCAAATTGACCAACCAAACGATAAAATTTTTTAACGAAACTTTCACAAAATCATTCATGTGCTATAAAAATTAAAATAATAATAAAATAAATATTTTGACATTAGATTTTTGGTCCCGAAACCATTTTCCAATTTGACTAAAAATGGGCTGTTACAATTAAACTTTCATTTTCGGTATTAATGGTCTTAGCATTTTGAATGTATGGCATTATAGGGACTTGGTCATTTTGTTATATGCGTCATTGGTAATGTGCCAAATGTATTGTCTTATATTGGTTAATGATTTCATTTTCTATATGGGCATGTAAGTTGGCTAATGTTGGTTATAAGTATATTCATATGTTGATACCACTCATGACTACGGAATCTTGCATGAATTGTGTCGATAAATTAAGATGTTGAAGTATGTTAGATGTTAGCATGTGGATGTGATGTTGATACCTTGGTTTTGGATGTTTTGGTTGCCAAAGTATGCTATGAATTGTGTCATTGAATTGGTGAAAGTGTAGGTGTAAATGAGGGTGGCTAATGTTGGTTATGAGTATATTCATATGTTGATACCATTCATGATTATGGAATCTTGCATGAATTGTGTCGATAAATTAAGATGTTGAAGTATGTTAGATGTTAGCATGTGGATGTGATGTTGATACCTTGGTTGTGGATGTTTTGGTTGCCAAAGTATGCTATGAATTGTGTCATTGAATTGGTGTAAGTGTATGTGTAACTGAGGGTGGAAAATTGAAACACCCCAAACCCGGCCCAGGAGCCTTGACCTAATCTGACATGTTCCTTAGAAAAAACCTTAACTAAATCTTGTTTGCATTTTGGAAAACTGTGATGATTTTGTGTTTGCTAAAGCATGTCGGCTTTTAAAAGAAATTTTAGCGTGTTGAAATAGTGAGATGTGATTCGAGTTTGTATTTTTAAGAAAATGTTTGTTTTATATTTTGTAAAATAAGTGGGGTTGCCGATTGTTAGAAATGGTTATTAAGTTGTAAACCGTAGTTACTTAGGTGATAAAACATTTAGAGTTTTGCGAAAAACATTTGGTTAATTCATATACCGATTATTAAATGAAAGTTAAAACTTAAAGCATAAAAATTTAAATGTCTAAGTAATGGCCTTATTACATCTGAAAAATACCAAATAATCTCGAAAATAAAGTAATAGAAAACATAAATTCAACCGTTTGAAATCCTGAAAGCGTTCAGCATGGCCACCACATAGTCTCCGTTGACCCGGTCCAAGTCACTTTGAGTATCACATGAAAAGATATCCCACAAAGGGGTGAGTCAACAGACTCAATGTGTAACAACCACACAAACTCCCAAATGATTTAGGCATAACAAATTCATACATATAACAAATATAGCAATGATGCAATCCAGAACCCAAACCTAAATAACCATCCTCTACACATCACTCGTACGACCAATCACACCGTGGGGATTACTAAATCGAATTTCATCCGCTACACACCATCGGCGGCATCTACATGCACGACTTGCACATCGCCTTATAAATTGTGGCATAGCCACGGATAATGTGATGAGTCACGGATAACAATATGTGACATAAGTCACCACATTCAGATTATGTGACATGAGTCACGGATATTGTGGTAAAACCACCGAGATCACTTCCCTTTTCAATATCACCCGTATGCCCATGCGTCATACAAACATGCACGAGAACTAATGCAATTTACCTTATTTCACATTCGTAACAAATTCTCATATGTGTCATGTTCAATATTCATAATATTACTAATGTGAGCATTAATGGATAACGTACCTGAATCCACTGTACCATTGAATGGTACCTTTAGCCATACTTTTCATATTTCTATTAACACATACATAATATCCATACCATTAATCTATTAGGAGTTAGTGTAGGGCTACACACCTGGTTATTAACGTGTTCATTGAATCCCGAAAGTCTACCGAACACATTGTACTCCTCCTAATAAATCAACGTCAGAATCGACTAGTCACTAACACTTAATATGGCCTTGGCCGAATGTTCATACTCCCTTACCTTGTGGATCTAAATCCCGAAAATGGTCACTTGGCTATGGAGATGTCGAAATCCTACATGATACATGTTAGGGTCACCTTTTGTACAAGATCTATGAAAATGGCCCTTGGCAGAATACCACACATGGCTTACCTTGGCTTCTTGAAATCCCGAAGACCTCCCCCCTTGTAGTCAACAATAATCAGAATCCCGAAACCCTCCTTCAGAGTTTTGGCCATAGAGCAACAATGTGGTTAAAGTCTTGATTTCGACAGCCAGAGAAAGAAAAAGAATAGTAAATCGACATAAAAGAGGTCCTTATCGAAAAAGAAAGACCAAAACGTAATGGTCAACACCCTCCAAGAAATCGACAAGAAGATCCTAAAGTAGCGAACTTGGTTCAAATGAGAAAGACGATAGGATCTTGGTGCTTAGGAGTAATCGGTTTCAATGGGTGCCAATGAAGTGAACTTTCGGCTTAGAAAAGAATAGCAATGGGTTATAGATTCGGCTTGATGAACACTAGGGAGATTCGGCTTCAACAAGGAAAAGAAAAGGAAGAGTATAAGGCTTTAGGGAGAATCGGCAATGATGGGATTTGAGAGAGGGATATTCGACCTTTGATGAAAAGAAGAAAAGAATGAAGTTTGATGGGTTTCGGCTTATGAAAGTGAGTAGCAAAAAGGAAGAAAAGAAAAGGGTATTCCCTATTTCGGCTTGATCAATTGAAGAGAAAAGAAAAAGAACACAAGTTGCATTCTTTGGGATTTTAGGCAGAAATGAGAAAGATGAGAAGAGAAGCAATTTCGGCACACCTATCCCACAATTACCAACCGAAAATACCATCAAAAGAAGTCCCTAGGCCGGCCAACTCTCTTCCCTCTTATCAGCTTCCTTCTTTTTCCCCTATTTCCTCTTTTCTTTACCCATTTAAAATAATTTAAATAAAACAACAATTATCTCCTCCCTTTAGCCGAATTTAAAAGGAATTTAATCACATCTAAAGCTCATCCCCTCAGTCTCCCAATGCCGTCCACTACTGCCCATTTTTGCTGCAAAATAAAGCTCCTAATTGCATCCCTTGCTGCTCGAACCTAAGCCCTGCACACTGCTTGTGGCGTCACTGCTTAAGGCTTTAAGTGGCGCCTCCTTGCCACTTTAACAAGCCCATTTTTGTGTCCAATTTCTCCGACAAATTTCCTTAAGGCCTCACTCTCCTAGCTCCTCTTTAAAACTTAAAATACAATATTTTCTAAGGCATTTCCCTACACTCTAAAGTTCTCAAAATTCATAAAACACGTTCAACATACACATAGACATGCTTCCACATATATTTAAGCAAAAAGCACAACCCTTAAATCCCGAATATTACAGTTCTACCCCCTTAAAATAATTTCAACCTCGAAATTACCTGGCTAAAATAAGTAAGGGTATTGCTATCGCATTGCTTCTTCCGGCTCCCACGAACCTTCTTCCGATCCATGATTACGCCATAATACCTTGACCAGAGGAACTGATTTCCTTCGCAACACTTTCACATCTCGCTCCAAGATCTGAATCGGCTCTTCCTCGTAGGACGAATCTGGTCTTAGCTCCACCTCTTCAACCGGAACTACATGAGATGGATCCGATCGGTAATGACGTAGCATAGAAACATGGAATACATCGTGCATCTGCTTCAACTCCGTAGGCAACTCTAATTGGTATGCCACTGGTCCAACTCGCTTCAATACCCGATAAGGTCCTATAAACCTGGGACTTAATTTCCTTTTGCGACCAAATCTCATCACCTTCTTCCAAGGCGAAACTTTAAGAAACACCTAATCTCCCACAGCAAACTCTATTTCCTTCCGCTTGAGATCTGCATACGACTTTTGCCTATCAGATGCCTCCTTTAACCGTGCCCGAATTACCTTAACCTTCTCCTCGAATTCTGCTACAATTTCTGGACCCAAAACTCGACGTTCCCCCAATTCTATCCAACACGTAGGAGTACGACACTTCCGTCCATACAGCGCCTCATACGGTGCCATCCGACATCTGGATTGATAGTCATTTATTATATGCAAATTCAGCTTAAAGGCAAATATTCTTCCCAACTTCCTCTGAAGTCTATCACACGACCCCTCAACATATCTTCCAACACTTGGATCACTCACTCAGATTGACCGTCCGACTGTGGATGAAATGCCGTAGTGAAATCCAATCTGGTGCCCAAAGCTTGATGTAGTGCTTTCCAAAACCGAGACGTAAATCTTGGATCCCTATCTGAAATAATCGATATCGGTACTCCATGCAATCTCAAAATTTCTGCCACATACAACTTTGCTAACCTCTGCAAAGAATAGTCAACCCGCACTGGAATGAAATGCACGGACTTTGTCAATCAATCCACTATCACCCATACCGAGTCCTTCTTAGTAGGCGTAAGGGGAAGCCCACTAACAAAGTCCATGGTGATTCTCTCCCACTTCCATCTGCGGAATCTTTATCGGTGAAGCAATCTCGACGGAACACGGTGTTCAAACCTTAACTCTGCCGACACGTTAAGCACTTCCCCTACAAATTCTATAACTTCCCGCTTAAGACCTGTGCCACCAAAGCTGTTCCTTAGATCTCTATACAACTTACTACCTCCAGGATGCATAGCATAAGGGCTACTATGCGATTCTTGAACAATTCTCCGCCTTAACTCCTCGTTCTTCGGCATACAGACCTTACCCTTGAAACACAATACTCCATCGCTGTTAACACCATAATCCTCTAACCCCCTATTATGCACTTGCCGCAACTTAGCACTTAAATCATCATCTGCCAACTATCCTTCTTTCACCTCATTCAGCCATGTCGGCTTAACTTGCAATTCTGCCAATAAACTTCCATCGTCATACAAGCTAAGATGTGCAAACATCGCCCTCAGATCTGACACTACTTTCTGACTTAGGGCATCTGCTACCACATTCGCCTTGCCCGGGTGATACTCTATGGAACAATCGTAGCCTTTCAATAGCTCCACCCACCTTCGCTGTCTCAGGTTCAGCTCTTTCTGAGTCAACAGATACTTAAGGCTCTTGTGGTCTGTGTAGATCACTGACTTTTCTCCATATAGATAATGCCTCCATACCTTAAGAGCAAAGACCACTGCCGCCAACTCCAAATCATGCATCGGGTAGTTAACCTCATGCGGCCTTAATTGTCAAGACGCATAAGTGACTACCTTCCCGTCCTGCATCAATACACATCCGAAACCTGTATGAGAAGCGTCACAATACACCACGAAATCCTTCCCTGCCTCAGGTTGAATCAAAATCGAAGCTTCAGTCAAAACCCTCTTAAGCTTCTCAAAGCCCTCCTATTGCTTATCGGTCCATACGAAAGGTACCTCCTTTCTCAACAACTTTGTCAAAGGTGCGGCTATTGATGAGAACCCTTCCACAAACCTTACAGAGTAGCTTTGCCAATCCCAAGAAACTACGAATCTCGACCATACGGACTTAGGTGGTTTCCAATCTAGCATCGCCTCAATCTTCCTAGGATCCACCCTTATCCCTTCCTGCGGACACCACATGTCCTAAGAACGCAACTTCTTAAGCCAAAATTCACACTCTTTGAATTTGGAATATAGCTTCTTCTTTTCCTTAACACTTGTAGCACTATCCAGGAGATGCTCATCATGTTCTTCCTCGGACTTGGAATACACTAAGATGTCGTCTATGAACACAACGACGAACCGATCCAAGTAAGGTTGAAAACCCGATTCATCATATCCATGAACGCGGTTGGGAGTTCATCAATCCGAACGGCATTACTAAGAACTTATTATGCCCGTATCTTGTCGGAAAGTTGTCTTATGGATATCCGCTTCCTTCACCTTAAGCCGATGATATCCGCATCGTAAATCTATCTTTGAGAATATCGCCGCTTCTTAAGCCGATCGAACAAGTCGTCTATCCTTGGCAGCGGATACTTGTTCTTGATGGTCAGCTTATTCAACTGACGATAATCTATGCACATACGCATAGTTCCGTCCTTCTTCACAAACAAGACCGGTGTTCCTCACGGAGACACACTGGGTCAGATAAACCCACGATCAAGCAACTTTGGAATTTGAGCCTTGAGCTCAACCAATTCCTTTGGTGCCATTCTGTACGGAGCAATTGACACGTGAGCTGCATCTTGTGAGCAAATCAATTCCAAACTCCACCTCCCTATCCGGGGGTATCCCAGGTAACTCCTCCGGAAAAACATCCACAAACTCCCTTACTGTTCTAACTCCACTAACTCCCTCTTCTTTTGTATCCAACACACTAACAAAGGTCAAAAATGCCTTGCACCCTTTCTGAACCATCTTATCAGCCTTTAATGCGGAGACTACGTTAGACAAATAGTTTCTTCTTTCTCCTATCATAATTATCTACTCATCCTCCGGGGTCCTTAACTCCATTCGCTTAGCTGCACAATCCAATATAGCCCGATATTCCACTAGCCAGCCCATGCCAAGAATGAGATCAAACTCTCCAAAAGGTAGTCCCATCAAGTCGGCGGGGAATATCACTCCTGAATCTCTAGAGAGGTACATTCAGAAATATCTTGTTCACTACTACGCTTTAACCTAAGCAGGCGTTTACGATCATCTCCCTATTAGATGTTGAAGCTATGCCTAGTGTTTCAACTACTCTACATGCAACATAAGAGTGGGTCGAGCCAATATCAATTAAAGCAAAGTAAGGCTTGTCAGCTATAAGAAACATATCGGTTATGACGTCCGGCATGCGTCTCTATCCTCCTTCCGTGAACCGCATACACCGCATCTCGATCGTGCTTGCCTCTCAGATTAGCAACACCTCTACCCGGTGTTCCCGTCCTCTTCCGTAACCATTACCTCGCCAATCGGACCACACGACCTGCGGTGTGCTCTGCTGTCCACCTCTTCCGGCTGATTGAAACCCACGACTGTTAGTAGTCGGCTCAAAATCTGCTTTCATGAAACAGTCTCTAATCATGTGATCCTTGGATCTACACTTAAAACATCCCTCTGTCTTCTTCCTCCTAAGTGCATCTTTCCACACTGAGCACAAGTACGATACTGCCCTCCTGTAACAATGTAACACCCCAAACCCGGCCCAAACATTATGACCGAATTTGGTATGCTACAGAGAAAACATTTTGAAAACCATTTTAAGACCGATTTTGAAATTAGTTGAAATGCCATTCAATTTAATGTCTTTGTTAAAAACCATGCTTAATTTTATTTTAAAAAAAATATTTGTTGAGTCGTGTTGTTTACAAATTTCAAGTGTACCCGATGGCACAATAAAACATTTTACGTATTAATTTTCATAAAACATGTGTAACCATTTTTCAAGTCATTAAGTTGTTAAATAGATTATCCAAAACAGATAAATAACCAAAATATAATTCTAGGAGGCCTTATTACAAAATAAATCAAACCCATAATAAAATAAAATGGTTCAAAATCCACCTAGTCCTTATTTTCATCGCATGGCCACCTCGAGTTTATCCGACTCTCATCCGCAGACTACGAATCACTGAAAATGTTAAAGGAAAAAGGTGAGTCATCAAGACCCAATGTGTAACCCTTTTTCCCGGTTTAATTCAACAACATACACAATTTATAACAAGTTAACATGCATTAAAATATGCACCCAACCTAGCCATCCAAACACCTTTTTCTACCCCGTGTGGTACCAAACCACCTGGTGGTGCCAAACCACGGTGACATATAGTCACAAATGTGATACCAAATCTTTGGTGTCCGAAGACACGATTGTGTGTTACTAAAACACTGGTGACCGAAGTCACAAAATAGATGATGGGGCCAACCCATCGTGGTGATACCAAATCACTGGCAGACAATCCCATATCTCAAAGTGGGGCCAACCCACGGTGGTATAAACCATAGGGACAAGTCGCTATGAGGTGCCAAACCTCTGGAGGTACCAAACCTCTGGTGACCGTAGTCACGATGTGTTACCAAAACACCGTGTCCGTCGACACGAATATCACCCCCTCCTCTCATCAACCCCATATCAAACAATTATGTATATTTCTTGAAATCATGCAATAAGGTTTATTTTAACAACATTAATAAATTTATCATTGCCATATGTCCAATAATACACATACAAAATGTGTCATGCTTCCCAAAGCATCAAATAATAGTCTCATAGCAATAAAGACTTACCCGAGTCCTTGTTAATACCATGAAGGTATTACATCCATGTCTACATAAATTGATTAGGCATAATATAACACTTAGCATATTAAAAAGTCATAAGATGTGTATGTACACACCTGATACTAACGAGAGTCCTAAATCTCGAATAAACAAATCGGCCACACAAGTATTCTTGTCCCTATATTCGGCCAAAAATGATCATTAGAACCATGGCCTATTCGGCCAAACCAAAATAATTGAGAAGGGTTCCTTGTGAACCCAAAATCTTACCCAAAAGCCTTCGAACACTAGCCAACACACTCCTAAATGAATCGGCCTCACTTTCCTACAATCAACCATCATTATCAAGGTTATTAGCCTTCGGCTTAAACGAAAACTTAAAAGAATAATCCTTTGAAATAAATCCTTACCACCTTCAATATTCGGCCAAGATACTTCTAAATGGAAGAAGAGAGTTTAGCACACCCAAAGGAGTATATTTGGCTAATAAAGAAATTATTGAGAAGAAAGGAGAAATAGGGATTCGGTTTTGAGAAGAAAAGAAAAGTAGTAGATGAAAGGTAATGGTGTAGGAGATTCGGCCAAAGTTTAAAGAAAGAAAGAATGGTTTTAGTTTTGATAAAAGTTGAAAAGAGAATGAAAAAGAATTGATCAAAGGAACAAAAAAGAAATGGAAGAAATGATATCAGGTCACCACAAACTTTACTAAAGAAGAAAATGCACAAGATGCAAAAATGTAGTTTGGTTCTAAAAGACAAATGAGAGAAAGAAAGTGGTATTTTGTTTCCAACAAAATGAAGTTGTCATCAAAAGAAATATTTTTGCACCAAAAGTACCCTATACATTCGGCCAAAGATGAGAGCTTTTTGGAGAGGAAAAACAAACACAAAATGATACACAAAACAAAAGGTTGGTCAACATCCTCCAAGCTACCTACCAAAAATTCGGCCACTCCCCTAGCCTTACATGCCAGTCACATTCATGCATTAAGGCATAGGATTTCTTTCCAAAACATCCTCCACCTTCCATGCCTTTGTCCCCTCATTATACCATAAACTCAAGATATCCTACCATAACCTTAGAAATCTTATCCCTTTTCCATGCTTTCCTTAAAAATAATTCAACTTACCAAAATTATTAGTCCACCTATCATAATTATGCTTGACCGTCCATTAAAGCTAACATACAAAAATAAACTTTAAAATGCTATACCTACTACTCGAACCATTAACCTCATGCAACCTTTCAAGCTCTTTAACCAACTTGCCAATAACTCCTCATGTGCTTTAATTTACACTTAAATTAACTTAAGTGCTAAGCTCATTTAATCCACTTCATTAAATAAGCCATACTAAAATTTATTCTAGCTTCCTAAATAAAATCAAGCCTCATAAGACTATACTAACACATAAAATTCATACTCGAGCCAACACAAATAAATAAATAATATTCTAATTTTACTAAAGCCCAAGCTCCAAATGGCCCAATCCTACTAGGCCCAATTTAAGGATGTTACAAACAACCTGCTGACCTCGTGGCCCATCAACTCTATGCCTCTTTGAACATTCCCAGATGACCCTGCTGATCCAAAACTTCTCTTTTGCCTATTCTGATTCGTATTTTGTCTCACAGATTCCTTAATCCTTTCGGCTACCTTAGCCTTTTCCACGAACACGGCAAACTCCCACTGTTGCTATGGAGCTATCAACAACCTCAGGTCATCCCCCAGCCCATCCTCAAACCGAACACATCGCTCATGCTCTGTAGCCACGATTCCTCGAGCATACCGGCTCAACCTTAAGAATTCCACTTCGTACTCCACTACGGACTTATTCCCTTGCACCAGCCCAGAAATGCCTTTCTCTGCGCATCAACATAGCTAGTCCCAATATACTTCTCTCGATACGCCGCCTTAACATACTCCCAAGTGAGATCTTGGTGTAGCACCATCCCGAATCGTGAGCCACCATTGATATGACTCATCGCGGAGAAGCGACACCATTCCTTTTAGTTTCTCCTCGTGATCGATCCGTGTCATCCATAATTCGCTTCGGTCGCCTCCAACCAATACTCACCAGATTGGCGCCACACCAGATACACCACGGAATACCTCTCACTCCATTGGCTCTGAGTCGCCGAGTACTGATTTTCGAGCTCCCATACCTCTACCGCCCACACCACCATCTCGAGAACCCGCGGCGATCGCTGCGATACTACGTCATCCCCGTCGCTCGGTCTCGATGCTCAACACCGATGGTGGTGGTGGTGGGGGTGGTGGTACCTCATTCTCGGACCCTGACGGGACGTAACGGGTTCCGATCACGGTCATCCCGCCTACTACCATGCCTTCGCACATTACGACCACGTCCCCTAGAACTCATGTCTACGATCGCGATTTAATCTGTTTTAGAAAGTTTTATGCATTAGTCTTTGTTCCACTAATTACCCACGAAGAAATTTTATATAAAGGAATTTAGTAGTAGTTCTTTCGATCATTTCAGGGTTTTCGTTTCAAGTTTTCTACCCTAATTCTGAGAAGCACAATCATTCAATAGTATCTACTACACACATTCATCACTCGAACATTTTTAGTCAGTTTCTAATCCTAGGGTATTTTCGTAATTTGTCCTATAGGGGTATTTTGGTAATTTTCCAAATCGAGCAGTATCTTGATATTTCGTAAAATAGGGGTTTTTGATATTTTTGTAAGGTAAGAAAATCTTAGTAAAAATTCGAGGGTAGTATGGTAATTTTTTTATAAACCAAGAGTATTTGGGTAATTTTGTAAATCGGGAATATTTCAGGAAAATTTTGTTTTTCAAAATCTAAAAATAGTGTTTACAATCAAAGGGGTAATTTGGTAATTTTAAAACTAAAGTTTTTATAAAAATATGGCTAATCCCTTTCTGGGTTTTAATTATTGAGTTTGGCACGTGAATGAGTCCTCTTGGTTAGGGTGAACCGTCACTACGCACCAGGTAGGATTTGAGCGAAGAGGAGGTGAGTCACTAGGGATCGCTTAAATACTGAGCTCTCCTTGAATCCAATCCTAGACATGCGCACAATGGTTGCCACACCCTAACTCGGTGACTTACTCACAGTTTTGTTTAATTAGGCCTTAAAGTTTTATGTAATTCTGTGTTGAAGTAAGCTAATCCTAAGGTTCAATAACTTAATATACTAATCTATGTTCCCGTTATACCCACATACAAATCATACAATAAATCATACAACAGATTAGGGTACTTACAGCGGACTTGTGTAGGAGACTTAGGTGCCATGCCAAAAAACTCGCTTTCAATTTCAAAAATTTTCACAAAAACTTGTTTGGGCTCTATTTTGAAAATGTTATGGGCTTTAAACCCAAGGCCGAGAGTTTAAAACTGGGCTCTTATATCAAATTGAAACACCCCAAACCCGGCCCACGAGCCTTGACCGGATCTGACATGTTCCTTAGAAAAAATCTTAACTAAATCTTGTTTGCATTGTGGAAAACTATGATGATTTTGTGTTTGCTAAAGCATGTCGGCTTTTAAAAGAAATTTTAGCGTGTTGAAATAGTGAGATGTGATTCAAGTTTGTATTTTTAAGAAAACGTTTGTTTTATATTTTGTAAAATAAGTGGGGTTGCCGATTTTTAGAAATGGTTATTAAGTTGTAAACCGTAGTTA
The DNA here is from genome assembly GCA_025503065.1 of Gossypium bickii. Classification (NCBI taxonomy): domain Eukaryota; kingdom Viridiplantae; phylum Streptophyta; class Magnoliopsida; order Malvales; family Malvaceae; genus Gossypium; species Gossypium bickii. Next base: position 98,428,076 of record CP106712.1, read on the forward strand.
CTTAGGTGATAAAACATTTAGAGTTTTGCGAAAAACATTTGGTTAATTCATATACCAATTATTAAATGAAAGTTAAAATTTAAAGCATAAAAATTTAAATGTCTAAGTAGTGGCCTCATTACATCTGAAAAATACCAAATAAATCCCGAAAATAAAGTAATAAAAAGCATATATTCAATCGTTTGAAATCCCGAAAACGATCAGCATGGCCACCACATAGTCTCTGCTGACCCGGTCCAAACCTAAATAACCATCCTCTACACATCACCAGTACCAGCCAATCATACCGTGGGCATTACTAAATCGACCCTCCATCTGCTACACACCATCGAAGGCAGTCACTACAGACGACTTGCACATCGCCCTTATAAATTGTGGCATAGCCACCAGATAATGTGACAGAGTCACCAGATAACAATATGTGACATAAGTCACCACATTCAGATTATGTGACATGAGTCACCAGATATTGTGGTAAAAACCACCAGATCACTTCCACTTTTCAATATCACCCGTATGCCCATGCGTCATACAAACATGCAGAACTAATGCAATTTACCTTATTTCACATTCGTAACAAATTCTCATATGTGTCATGTTCAATATTCATAATATTACTAACAGAGCATTAATGGATAACGTACCTGAATCCACTGTACCATTGAATGGTACCTTTAGCCATACTTTTCATATTTCTATTAACACATACATAATATCCATACCATTAATCTATTAGGAATTAGTGTAGGGCTACACACCTGGTTACTAACGTGTTCACTGAATCCCGCAAGTCTACTGAACACATTGTACTCCTCCTAATAAATCAACGTCAGAATCGGCTAGTCACTAACACTTAATATGGTCTTGGCCAAATGTTCATACTCCCTTACCTTGTGGATTTAAATCCCGAAAATAGGCACTTGGCTATGGAGATGTCGAAATCCTACATGATACATGTTAGGGTCAGCCTTTTGTACAAGATCTATGAAAATGGCCCTTAGCCGAATACCACACATGGCTTACCTTGGCTTCTTGAAATCCCGAAGAACTCCCCCTTGTAGTCGACAATAATCAGAATCCCGAAACCCTCCTTCGAGTTAGAAGCCGCCATAGAGCAACAATGTGGTTAAAGTCCTGATTTACGACGACCGGAGAAAGAAAAAGAATAGTAAATCGACATAGAAGAGGTCCTTACCGAAAAAGAAAGACCAAAACGTAATGGTCAACACCCTCCAATGAATCGACAAGAAGATCCTGAAGTAGCGAACCTCGTTCAAATGAGAAAGATGATAGGATCTTGGTGCTTAGGAGTAATCGGTTTCAATGGGTGCCAATGAAGTGAACTTTTAGCTTAGAAAAGAATAGCAATGGGTTATAGATTCGGCTTGATGAACACTAGGGAGATTCGGCTTCAACAAGGAAAAGAAAAGGAAGAGTATAAGGCTTTAGGGAGAATCGACAATGATGGGATTTTGAGAGAGGGATATTCAGCCTTTGATGAAAAGAAGAAAAGAATGAAGTTTGATGGGTTTCGGCTTATGAAAGTGAGTAGCAAAAAGGAAGAAAAGAAAAGGGTATTCCCTATTTCAGCTTGATCAATTGAAGAGAAAGGAAAAAGAACACAAGTTGTATTCTTTGGGATTTTCGGCAGAAATGAGAAAGATGAGAAGAAAAGCAATTTTGGCACACCTATCCCACTATTACCAACTGAAAATACCATCAAAGGAAGTCCCTAGTCCGGCCAACTCTCTTCCCTCTTATCAGCTTCCTTCTTTTTCTCCTATTTCCTCTCTTCTTTACCCATTTAAAATAATTTAAATAAAACAACAATTATCTCCTCCCTTTAGCCAAATTTTAAAAGGAATTTAATCACATCTAAAGCTCATCCCCTCAGTCTCCCAATGCCGTCCACCACTGCCCATCTTTGCAGTAAAAAAAAACTCCTAATTGCGTCCATCGCTGCTCGAACCTAAGCCCTGCACACTGCTTGTGGCGTCACTGCTTAAGGCTTTAAGTGGCGCCTCCTTGCCACTTTAACAAGCCCATTTTTGTGTCCAATTTCCTCTACAAATTTCCTTAAGGCCTCACTCTCCTAGCTCCTCTTTAAAACTTAAAATACAATATTTTCTATGGCATTCCTCTACACTCTAAAGTTCTCAAAATTCATAAAACACATTCAACATACACATAGACATGCTTCCACATATATTTAAGCAAAAATGCACAACCCGTAAATCCCAGATATTACAAAAATGGCTTGGTAAATAGCCTTATTTTTGTCCACACGGGTAGACACACGAGCGTGTGTCTAGACAATGTATGACACACGGTATGCCCCACTGGCATGTGTTTCAGCCGTGTGTCCTCTGCACCTTAATTGTTGCAAATTAAAATGTTTAGAATTGAGCACACAGGAAGAGACACAGGCGTGCGTCTTGGCCGCGTGAAACCTGCACTTAATTCAAATTAAATTAATTTACCACATGGCCTAGCACATGGGCGTGTGGCACGACCATGTGGCACAAGTCAGAGAGCACCCTAATTTGAACATGGCCTGAAGCACGGGCATGTCCCTTGGACCACACGGGCGAGTGAGCCCTACAGTTAGCAAAAAAATTTCTAGTTTCGTAAGAATATCCTGAGTTCTCGGTTTAGTCCCGAACCACTTCTAAAGTATGTTTTGGGCCTCATAGGCTTGTATTAGGGACTTTATGTTCAAATATGAATGGTTTTAAATTTAGACACAAATTTATGACTCGAAATTATGTAATATCCTGAAATAGGGGTTGCGAGTTTGGTAAATAACTCGAGTTTAATGAGCCTCAAGAGTGATTTTAATGTGTTATTAGAGTTCCTGAAGCCCGAGGATAAAATGGGACAATTTTGAAAATTTTGAAAATTTAGGGTTTAAAATGGAATTTGGCTAAAGAGGCCTTAATAATAATTTTTGTAAGTTGTGGCATATAAATTGCCCTGGTAAAGTGGTATTTGTGCGCAACTTAAGGCTTTGATTTGGCGCCACAGTCGTGGATTGAGCAACGGTGGGCGCATGGGTTTTCATTTTTTTGCGTTGTATGGTGTAATGGGCTAAGGAGGCTTTAAAAGTAAATGGGGCAGAGTTATGTCACAAAAAGGCGCCTGGCCGAGTGGTTGAGACGCTTGCAGCAAGGAGGCTTTAAGAGGTCATGCGTTCGAGTCACGATTATAGCGCATGAGCATTCTGTTTTTGCTTCTAGCGCTAAAGTAAGGGAAGCCTGTGAATGAGGGCTTAAAGAAATAATTGGCGCGGTATAGCATGAAATGAACAACAGATCGAGTGGTAGAAGGTGAGAAGAAGCTCCTTCAGGTCTCGGGTTCGAGACTTCGGAGGCACACCTGCGGAATTTTATTTTGGCCGACGTGGGAAAGTTTTGCATGGCCCATGCATGCGTGAACCAAGATTCATGGGGTGCATGTTTTATTATTTTTATTATTAATTCTTTTATTATTATTTTGAGTATGGAGAGTTTTTTTTAAACCATTATTTCTATTACTTTGTTTGCTTAGAACGATGGAATAAATTATTATTATTTTTATTATATTAGGTTTTGGGAATGGGATAGTATGGGAGGAAGGATTAAACAATGGTCTTTGATGTTTGAAATTAGTAAAAAGAACATGCGGCTTGGAAAAGAGGCAAGCATGCCCAAGATCCTTGATTTTTTTAGAATGAGTAAGGTGATGAAATTATTAAACAAAGAACTATCCTAATTTCCATGATGGCGGCCTTGGTTGTTGTAAAATGGAGAAGCATGGCCGTTGGGAATCATAGAGCGATTTAGTTATATAGTTTTATTATTTTTGATGTGTGGGATGATGGGTTAGAGTGGGGATTTTATTAGATAATATTGAGTGAATGGTGGTCTTTTGGGCATGGGAGCATGGCCGAATGGGGGTTTCTTGGGACCTTCATGGACGGCTTCCTAGTAACTAAGAGTGCCAAAACTTTTGATCTTTTGTTTTTCTCCCTTCCTAAACAATTGATGGCCGAATCTCTCTAAGGTTATTTTGAAATTGATTAGCCGAATTTAGGAGCATCCTCTTGGGAACTTGCTTTGGTCGGGTTTTGAGGGCTATGAAAGGTGCCAAATTTCTTTGTTTTATCCCTTGTCTTGCCATTTTATTCTTGGCCAAAAAGGTGAGATCAAAGCTTGATTTTGGTTTGGAAAATTGTAAAGGAGGTGCCAAATTTATTTCAACCTCTTCCTTTTTGTTCCTTGTTTTCCCTTCAACCTCAAATCCATGCTTATTCTGTTGAGGCCGAATCTTCAAGGCAAGTATTGAGGAGCGCAAATGACTCTTTGGGAATTGAAGTGCTCAAGGAGCAAATCGATAGAAATAACAAAAGCTTTGGGACTATAGACTTTGTTAGATTCGATAGATCGAATCTCGCTAAAGTCAAAGCGTAGTTATCGACCGTTCTTTTGCTTGGTATATGTATTGTAAGTATTATTTTATGTAAATGTATGAGTTGTGCATGTTAGCCAAAATAAAGGCTAAGGTAAGTGATCAAATAATCGGGTTGGTGACTATGATATTGACCTTTCGGTGATTGGCGATGATTGTAAAATAAAGTGATGACATGTTATGTATATTGTTATGAGTAAAATGTAACCATGGTATAATATAAAATATATATTTATTTCAGTATAAAATGTTGCTATGGTACATATAAGTACGCATGAGACTTGTGATGTGACTAGTGGAGAAAAGGGTGTACACTATGTGAGTGGTCTAATCCGAACCTCGTCTTTGCATTCAGTACTTGATGAATTGTGAATTGAAAGATATGTGAGATCCCTACGGGATCGGTGGCTTAGCCACAACTTTAAGAAATAATGCCCAAAAAGAAAGATATGTGGATCACTTGTGGATTGGACTTCGTAATTGTACATTGTAATCATATTTATAATATTGTGTATTCATATTGGCATATTGATAATTGAATGTAATATATATATGGATTGTGTGGATATGGGCCAAGCCCATATGTAGGACGTGTGTATTAACTATGCAATCGAGTCTTGGTGACTCACTCTATTTTTTTATTAAACCTTTCAGTGGCGCGTATAGCTTGGACCGGGTCGGAGAGGATACAAAGGTGGCCATGCCAAAGGGGATTTTCATGCAAAGGAATCTCTTGTTTAATGATTTAAATATTTACATTATCCGTATTTTGATTAAGTGTGTATTGTAATAAGGCCCACTAAAGTATTTCATCCATTTATTAAGTATCGTTATTATTATGCCCTAATATGAAAGGTTGATTGCAAACGGTTTTATTTCCTCGAGCAAAGCTCGAATCCGATATTTTTATAATAAACTCCGATTTTCACTTAGAGTATTATAAGTCACGAAAATGTTTTACCAAACTCGACAAAATTTTCATCGGTTTTTACTGTTAAGTAAGAATGTTCTTGAAAGTGTTCCGCAGTGGCATTCCAAATTCGGTCGGAGTGAATGGGTCGGGTTTGGGGTGTTACATTTTGGTATCAGAGCCTAGTTCAAAACTCGGCTTTGAGGTTTTGGGCCTGAAAACAATTTTCGAAAGTGGGCTTTTCAAAATGTGTGAACTTCTGTTTTGGGCTTGTCCTAGCATGGCACTGTACCTCAGACCAGAAGTCCACACAGTAAGTACTCTCGACTATTGAGGTATATTGAATATGTGAACCTGTATGGACTTAATTAGGCTTGTAGGTTAGAAAAATTTGGGCTATCGAACCCTAAGACTAGTCTATTCAAAAACAAGTGCATAAGACTTGAAACCGAAATGACCATAGAGGTATAGTAAATGAATGTGTCCTCGCTTATGAATGTGTATGTGACCTCTCGAGCTAGAATGGCGAACTTGAATCTGAACCTATGTGTGATCGAAAGAACCACTTCTAAATACTTATTTCCATAAAACTGTTCATGGATAATCGAGTGGAACAAATTTCTAATGCATAAAACTTTGTAAGTCGATTACGCGATAAGAGATGAGTCCTAGAGGACATGATCGAGGCAAATGGCGATCGGAACTCGTTAAATCGGGTCAAGGGTTGATAATAAAGTATCTCCTCCACCACCAGCTTTTGATAATGAGTAGCAAGATCAGACGAGGGATAATGCTGTATTGCGCTGCGAGTTTTAGAGATGGTGGTTGGAGAGAGAGAAATATGAGAGCTCAAAAATTTGTTCCTGAGTGACTTTGAGCCGATGGAGCGGATTTGTTCTGTGATATATCAGGCATGGCACTTAGTACGGTTGAATAATGGTTGGAAATAACCAAGTGAGTTATGGATGAGCTCGTTTTGAGCCCTGAGGAAAAAGTGAAAGAAATAGTGATGCTACTTCGCAACGAGGCGTATCAATGGTGGCTCATAGTTCGAGATAGTGTCACAACGGAGGACGCCACTCGGGAGTATGTCAAGACGGCATACTAAAAAAGTATGTTAGTACTTATTACACCGATGCTTTCGAGGCATGTGTTTTGGGACTAGTTCAATGAAACAAGTCCATGGCAAAATACGAGGCTAATTCCTAAAGTTAAACCGATATGATCGAGGAATAGTGACTACAAAACATGAATGATGTGTCCTAGGTTTAAGGACGGATTAAAGAACGGGCCCGAGGCGTTGATAGTTCCTCAACAGAACAGGAATTTGTTGTGTTAGTCGAAAAAGCTAAGATATTTGAAAAGATTAAGAACTCGATGAGACAAAATCGAGATAAGGATACTGAACCGTGATGGAAGAAATTTTGAATTGTCTAAATTATTTGAGGTCTTCAAAAAGACAGAAGGTTGAAAGTTTTGCTCATGTGATTAAGCCAATTATGGGAAATCGGGACCGATCTGTGTGCTTAGTGTGGAAAATATCATGTCGGTGAGTGTTGGAACCAAAAATCGAGAATATTTTTAAAGTGTAAGTCTATAAGCAATTGAATATTGTTAAGGTTAGTTATAACCTTGTGCACATGTTGGATTATGGAATCCTAGTTATAATATAGTGAAAGCCGACTGGGGATAGACTTTCTATCATGAAATGTTACTGAAGTGATAAGTACAAGTGATATGTGCATAGACTATCTATCATGAAATATTATTGAGGTGATAAATACAAGTGATGTGAATTATATATGGTTTATAATTTTGGTCCGCTTGTAATGTGATTCAGATGATGATAATCTCGTATTTCAGGCTTTCAGCCTAGCAGGCCTTGTGCCGGTGTATTGTATTTCGGGCTTTCAGCCTAGCAGCCTTATGCCGGTATATTATATTTCAGGCTTTGATGCCTAGCAGGCCTTGTGCCGGTGTATTATTTCGGGCTTTCAGCCTAGCAGGCCTTGTGCCGGTGTATATTTCAGGCTTTGATGCCTAGCAGGCTTAATGCCGGTGATGTGTTATAATAGAGATTTCATGAATCACTTACAAGATGGAACATGTTTATTACCATAAGCTAAATGCTCGGATAAATGCAAGTCTTTCGTACTTGCAAGGAATAAGGAAAGTTGATATATTCCCATTTGAACTAAGTAAGATGTGGTATAGTTCAAGCTTCGACAAGAGTATTAATATGTGCAATTGATCTTACCATTGATGTGTATGACATCTGTAATGGAATTTACGCTTGAATATGCTTATGAAGAAGTGGCCATATGTAAAAAAATGCTAAATGTGAAAGAGGTTGCATATGTGTATAATTGAGTATATATGATTGATATATGGTGAATTGAAATGTACGGATGTTCGTTAATAAGTAATTTCGAGGACGAAATTATTTTTAAGGGGGGGTAGAATTGTAATATCCTGAAATAGGGGTTGCGAGTTTGGTAAATAACTCGAGTTTAATGAGCCTCAAGAGTGATTTTAATGTGTTATTAGAGTTCCTGAAGCCCGAGGATAAAATGGGACAATTTTGAAAATTTTGAAAATTTAGGGTTTAAAATGGAATTTGGCTAAAGAGGCCTTAATAATAATTTTTGTAAGTTGTGGCATATAAATTGCCCTGGTAAAGTGGTATTTGTGCGCAACTAAAGGCTTTGATTTGGCGCCCAGCAGGTCAGGGGATCGAGCAACACTGGGCGCATGGGTTTTCATTTTTGCGTTGTATGGTGTAATGGGCTAAGGAGGCTTTAAAAGTAAATGGGGCAGAGTTATGTCACAAAAAGGCGCCTGGCCGAGTGGTTGAGATGCTTGCAGCAAGGAGGCTTCAAGAGGTCATGCATTCGAGTCACGATTATAGCGCATGAGCATTCTGTTTTTGCTTCTAGCGCTAAAGTAAGGGAAGCCTGTGAATAAGGGCTTAAAAGAAATAATTGGCGCGATATAGCATGAAATGAACAACAGATCGAGTGGTAGAGGGTGAGAAAAAGCTCCTTCAGGTCTCGGGTTCGAGACTTCGGAGGCACACCTGCGGAATTTTATTTTGGCCGACGTGGGAAAGTTTTGCATGGCCCATGCATGCGTGAACCAAGATTCATGGGGTGCATGTTTTATTATTTTTATTATTAATTCTTTTATTATTATTTTGAGTATGGAGAGTTTTTTTTTAAACCATTATTTCTATTACTTTGTTTGCTTAGAACGATGGAATAAATTATTATTATTTTTATTATATTAGGTTTTGGGAATGGGATAGTATGGGAGGAAGGATTAAACAATGGTCTTTGATGTTTGAAATTAGTAAAAAAAAAGAACATGTGCGGCTTGGAAAAGAGGCAAGCATGCCCAAGATCCTTGATTTTTTTTAGAATGAGTAAGGTGATGAAATTATTAAACAAAGAACTATCCTAATTTCCATGATGGCCGGCCTTGGTTGTTGTAAAATGGAGAAGCATGGCCGTTGGGAATCATAGAGCAGTTTAGTTATATAGTTTTATTATTTTTGATGTGTGGGATGATGGGTTAGAGTGGGGATTTTATTAGATAATATTGAGTGAATGGTGGTCTTTTGGGCATGGGGAGCATGGCCGAATGGGGGGGTTTCTTGGGACCTTCATGGACGGCTTCCTAGTAACTAAGAGTGCCAAAACTTTTGATCTTTTGTTTTTCTCCCCTTCCTAAACAATTGATGGCCGAATCTCCTAAGGTTATTTTGAAATTGATTAGCCGAATTTAGGAGCATCCTCTTGGGAACTTCTTTGGTCGGGTTTTGAGGGCTATGAAAGGTGCCAAATTTCTTTGTTTTATCCCTTGTCTTGCCATTTTATTCTTGGCCGAAAAAGGTGAGATCAAAGCTTGATTTTGGTTTGGAAAATTGTAAGGGAGGTGCCAAATTTATTTCAACCTCTTCCTTTTTGTTCCTTGTTTTTCCCTTCAACCTCAAATCCATGCTTATTCCCGTTGAGGCCGAATCTTCAAGGCAAGTATTGAGGAGCGCAAATGACTCTTTGGGGAATTGAAGTGCTCAATGAGAATCGATAGAAATAACAAAAGCTTTGGGACTATAGACTTTGTTAGATTCGATAGATCGAATCTCGCTAAAGTCAGTCGTGAAGTTATCGCCTTTGTTCTTTTGCTTGGTATATGTATTGTAAGTATTATTTTATGTAAATGTATGAGTTGTGCATGTTAGCCAAAATAAAGGCTAAGGTAAGTGATCAAATAATCAGGTTGGTGACTATGATATTGACCTTTCGGTGATTGGCGATGATTGTAAAATAAAGTGATGACATGTTATGTATATTGTTATGAGTAAAATGTGACCATGGTATAATATAAAATATATATTTATTTCAGTATAAAATGTTGCTATGGTACATATAAGTACGCATGAGACTTGTGATGTGACTAGTGGAGAAAAGGGTGTACACTATGTGAGTGGTCTAATCAGAACCTCGTGCTTTGCATTCGTACTTGATGAATTGTGAATTGAAAGATATGTGAGATCCCTACGGGATCGGTGGCTTAGCCACAACTTTAAGAAATAATGCCCAAAAAGAAAGATATGTGGATCACTTGTGGATTGGACTTCGTAATTGTACATTGTAATCATATTTATAATATTGTGTATTCATATTGGCATATTGATAATTGAATGTAATATATATATGGATTGTGTGGATATGGGCCAAGCCCATATGTAGGGACGTGTGTATTAACTATGCATTTGAGTCTTGGTGACTCACTCTATTTTTTTATTAAACCTTTCGGTGTATGCGTATAGCTTGGACCGGTCTGAGAGGATACAAAGGTGGCCATGCCAAAGGGATTTTCATGCAAAGGAATCTCTTGTTTAATGATTTAAATATTTACATTATCCGTATTTTGATTAAGTGTGTATTGTAATAAGGCCCACTAAAGTATTTGATCCATTTATTAAGTATCGTTATTATTATGCCCTAATATGAAAGGTTGATTGCAAACGGTTTTATTTCCTCGAGCAAAGCTCGAATCCGATATTTTTATAATAAACTCCGATTTTCACTTAGAGTATTATAAGTCACGAAAATGTTTTACCAAACTCGACAAAATTTTCATCGGTTTTTCTTTGTTAAGTAAGAATGTTCTTGAAAGTGTTCCGCAGATGGCATTCCAAATTCGGTCGGAGTGAATGGGCGGGTTTGGGGTGTTACATTTTGCATATCGAGCCTAGTTCAAAACTCGGCTTTGAGGTTTTGGGGCAAAACAATTTTAAAGTGGGCTTTTCAAAATGTGAACTTCTATTTTGGGCTTGTCCTAGCATGGCACTGTACCTTCTCCAACCAAGTCCACACAGTAAGTACCTCGACTATTGAGGTATATTGAATATGTGAACTGTATGGACTTAATTAGGCTTGTAGGTTAGAAAAATTTGGGTGTCGAACCCTAAGACTAGTCTATTCAAAAACAAGTGCATAAGACTTGAAACCTGAAATGACCATAGAGGTATAGTAAATGAATGTGTCCTCGCTTATGAATGTGTATGTGACCCTCACGAGCTAGAATGGCGAACTTGAACTGAACCTATGTGTGATCGAAAGAACCACTTCTAAATACTTATTTCCATAAAACTGTTCGCGGATAATCAGTGGAACAAATCAGAGCTTATTACAACATAATCCAACGATTTCACGCCAGTAACATTTAAACTTACTGATCGCTGAAATCAGAGCTTTAAAATTTATAAAAGAATGATCGAACCTGAAAACTAACTCTGACAAAGATTAAAGGCAAGTGTACCTATCGAACAGTAGTATAGCTAAGGCAAGACCGGATATTGAACCCAAAGGAACCAAAAGTACTAATACTAACTTTCTTTTTATTATTTAGCCTTAAAAATAAAGTAAAGTTTATTTTAATCTAAATTAATGACAACTAGGCTAAGGACACTAAGACAAAAAGAACGAATTAGGAAATAACTTGAAGAAAACTCAATTGATCACGACGATACCCTTAGGAAGAATCCACCTAGACTTCACTTGTTATCTAACCCTGAATCATATGATTTATTTACTTAGCTTGATCTGTAGGACTCCCTAACCTATATTAAACCCTCTCTCGAGGCAAATTACGTCTAACCCTAGGTTAATTAATGGAACTCTCGTTCTCTTATAATAACCCCCTAGAATAGCAGTAAATCGATCTATGGATTCCCATATTAGGTTTCACCCTAATCCGGCAAAATCTCGTAACCCTATCTCTAGGCGTTCGATCAACTCTGCTTAATTACGCTAGATCTACTCTTAAGCAGGGTCTATTCCTCCTCCACCTAAGCACATCAGATTTGGATTAAGCATGCATAATTAAGAGTAAACTAAGTATTTATCATAAAATTCAAAAATCAAATAACAAGATTCATCTAGGTTTCATCCCCTTCAGATATCTGAGGCATTTAGTTCATAACTAGGAAAAAAAACATCTCAAGAGAAAAGATAAAACAAAACATAAGAAATTCCTAAAACTCCCTGAAGGAATTGAAGGAGAACTCCACCGTCTTGAGTATAATTTCGACTTCTTGGGATGGATCAACTGGCTAACTTCGAAAGATTCCCACAATTCTGACATTTCCGACTTGGCTCCTTGGCCTAGCTCTCCTCCTCTTTAATGGTGGCACTTAGCGGATATATATAGGCTCTGTGGAATGCGATTCTTTCTCCCTAAGTATCCTCTTCCGACTGAAATTACTCATTCTGACGACAGAGGCACGGCCATGTAGCACGCCCGTGTGGATAGACTTCAGGCGGTGTTCAGATTTTTTAATGAGGCACGGCCATGTAAATCGGGGGAGAGGTCGTGTTCTAGATGCTTAACAAGGCACGGCTGTGTAGTCTTTGGGCTAGGCCGTGTCAATTTCGTGATATGGCCCATTTACTCTATTTTGGGCCCGTTTTACGTTCTTTTCATCCTCGGGTGCTTTCCTGGGTATAAGACATGAAAATAAAGGATTAAAAGCACCTTTTTACATAAACCAAGGGATAAATCATCCAAAAGTAAGCTAAATGCGGGGTTAAAATATGTTATAATTACGGTTTATCAAATACCCCTACACGTAAGCTTTTGCTTGTCCTCAAGCAAAATTCTCAACTTACAATTAAAACGAACTTTCCATGATTCATAATTCCTATCAACAATGCCTTATCCTAATTCATAGATAATTTATACATGGATAATTCAATTCAAAGAGTCCTGAAGATTCAAACAAGATAAGTCATATTTTTGTAGCACAAAAACATAGATGTTTCCCTTCATCTAAATAATTACCTTTAATTCAAAACCGACAAGGATTGACATCCTCACAAAAGATTCATTCAAATCACTCAAAAAGTGTTTAAGTTTCTAAATTAAGCACTCATAAGTCAAACCTAAAAAGTTAATCCCATAGGCTTGCCTGAAAATCAAATCTCCACCACTGTAAAATGAAATGATAGACAGATCAAAAGGTCTTTTGTTAGGGTTGTATGTGGGGCTAGGGTTAAAGGTGTGAATAAAAATTTGAAATTAGAAGGTCGAGAATCGAGACTAAATCGATAAGTCATCTACCTAAAAATTTCTAAGATAATAATTACATCAACTGAAAATAATAATCCTACTAATACGAGCTTTTTCTTTTGATAATTAGACTTTAACTTGTATAAGCTCACTCTTCATAATACAAATACCGAATATACTTTGATTTTTTTTAAGAACAAACTAAGTAAAGACAACTTCAAATAATAATTCATAAAAACTTAGGTAACTAATCAAATCATATCTCGATTAAAAGATAGCCAAAAAGAAAGGTGATAACAAATACAAAGGGTTTTGGGTTAAAATTAGTGGGTGAGTCAATAAAAAAGGGTTGTTAGGCTCAACGGGGTTCACTAGGGTTTAATTGTGGAGGTAGGCTTTTTAGTGGAGTAAGTGGGTTAAAACCTAAGTGCTTTTATCATCTCGGTATATCAAATCATAAGCGTGGTCTTGACATGTATAATCAAGGCAAGTTACAGAATAATGATTCATAGTTGACACACTCATAATCAATAAGATGAGCATGAAAAAGAATGGATGCTCTATATGGCTCAAGATCTCACAAAAAATATAGGTGTTTTTGACATCAACCTCGTAAATTTCAAACTTCAAAGTATTATTCAAATTCAAGTTAACAACCTAAAGTTTTTAATTTTTTGAAAATTAGACGTATCATGCTTGATTCCCTAGTATTCTTCAGATTTAATCATCAATGCACAATTAACTATGACTTATTCTAAAACATGTCAATAAAAATGACAAATCATTAGAAATTTCATCCTAATTCGTAATATGACAAAATTACTTTCAAACAAGATTAAATTCAGGGATTTGAGAACAATGCAGAAAGTTAGGCACTTTTATCCTCAGCGTTTGAGAATAATGAAAAAAATTAGGCATTTTCTCAGAATAACTATTCATCCCCCCACACTTAACATGTACATTGCCCTCAATGTACAAAGATAGATAATAACATTTAAGGGATAAATCAATAGAGAAGGGGAAAGAATTACTTCCTGAGTTCTGGATGTTTTCCCGGAGGAGTGTCTTTGGTGGGGGTGATGGTCGATCTTGATGACGAACTTGCCTAGATGAAGAAATTGGGTAGCGCACTGAGAAGTGGCCAGGATTTATTAGGACCTAATTAAAATAAACTAAGTATATAATTAAAAATAAGAAAGATAAAGAAAGAGGAAACAAAAATGTAACCGAAATGAAAATAAAAGATAAATGAACTGAAGAGTCCTATTAGATTTATTACCGTTCAACGGGCAAGTCTATGATACTAATTGCAAATCCGAGCTATGAACAAATACGTGATTGTAAATCCAATCCAGGTATGTTAATTATACACTAATTGTGTATACAAGGTAAGCATCAATATGATCTTACTATGATGCTATGAATATGGAATTGATGATATGTTTTATAAAGTTTTGGTGAAATGAGATATGTGTTTATATGATCTTTGAATTGTGAATATGGCTAATGTGGTCAAAAGTGTATGAACCAAAGCAAATATATGCATTTTATGCTAAGTTTGTTTGTATATTGACTTACTAAGCTTTTGGAAAGCTTACTCTGTGTGTGTTTAATCTGTTTTATAGGTCGTCAAAGCTACTAAAGGCTCGGGACCGTTTTGGATCGTCATCACACTATAGAACTTATTTTGGTACATTTTGATATTGTATAAAGTGTATAGGCTAGTATATTGGTATAAATAGTTATGTGATCTTAGCCATGTGATTTGGCTATTTAAGAGTTGAAACTTTGCTTAAATGAATGTGTTATAGAATGTATCTTTTGGTATAATGAAAGAATGTGGAATGGCCAAGTTTGAATGATCAAATGCTTGAATTAGTCTTGTAATGATATGAGTTTTAATCCTTGAGATTGCCATAGTTGGGATTGGTTTTGAATGTAAGGTTTGAATGGTTATTTTGGTATGCTTTTGATGGTTTTATGTGCATGAAATATCTTGTTGAATATGGCTTGTAGGAATGAGCCTTTGTGGGTGGCACTTTAGCATTGTAAATGGCCTATAATGTCACACGATTGTGGCACACGGGCTTGCTTAATGACCGTGGGTGAATTGTGGGATGCAGTTTATCATCACACGGCCTCGACACGAGTGTGTCATCTGGCCATGGTGTGCAAGTCAGTAGCTAACATAAAAGTACAAGGCCTCGACACGGGCGTGCTTGGTGGCCGTGGTGGGGAAGTCAGTATATGACCTAAAAGTACACGACCATGGCACACGGGCGTGCCTATTGACTGTGTTGGTATAGTCAGTATAAACAAGGATGGATACACGGGGGTGTCTAGAAGCCGTGGAGGGCACACGGTCTCCTTCCACGGGCGTATCTCTCCTGTATTTTAGAAAAGTTTCACATTTTTATGGAATTTCATATGTGTTTCAGTTTAGTCCCGACTCGACTTATAAGTATGATTAAGGTCTCGAAGAGCCGTTTAAGGGACATTATGTCTGAGAATGATAATTGAATGTATGATTTCATCTGTGAATGTTTTCGATCCGTCGATAACGCGCCCTAACCTTAATCTGACGACGGAATCGGGATAGGGGTGTTATATTTGGTTGGTATCAGAGCTACGGTTTAGCCGATTCTCAGACTAACGTAGCGTGTCAGAGTCTAGCTATACATGCCATATATCTGAATTGTGATAGTGTGATGAATCTTGACGTATAAATGTGATTTTCGTATAGTAATGGATCTCAAAAGAGCCGTGGCGACGACGTAGAAAAGTAATGCGCTGCTCGTGCAAGGGGCGGCGCCCTTCTCTAAATCGAGGCCGCTACGAGTCAAATAAGAGGAGAAGCTAAACAAGCTTTCTTCCGGATGATGAGTGAGTGGTTCACTCGACTTGTAAAGAATAACCCGATTGTTTCACAACCCCCCCCCGATTAATCCCCCTCAGACTACAGTTGTGCCACCGGTTATGCATCCGAATCTATTGAATAAGCCTCCTGTTGACAAGATCTGCAAGTATGGGATCGAAGAATTTTGAGCTACTAAAGATGATGATGCTGAAAAGGCTGAGTTCTGGATTGAAAACACGATCCGGGTATTTGATGAAATGTCTCTGACTCCAGAAGAATGTATAAAATATGTTGTATCATTACTCCCAGATGCAGCATATCAATGGTGGAAAACTCTGACTTTTGTTGTTCTGAGAGAACGAGTTACATGGGACTTCTTTCAGATCGAGTTCTGGAAGAAATATATCAGTGAGAGATTTATTGACCAAAAACGAAAGGAATTTCTGGAACTAAAGTAGGGCCGTATGTCTGTTTCAGAATACGAATAAGAATTTGTGAGACTGAGTCAGTATGCTCGAGAATGTGTATCATCTTAAGCTATAATGTGCAAAAGGTTCGAAGATGGCCTTAATGAAGACATTCGTAGGCTAGTCGGGATTTTGGAAATAAAAGAGTTTGTTGTACTCGTTGGCAGAGCTTGCAAAGTTAAGGCACTCGGGAAAGATAAGAGAAAAGCTGAATCTGAAGCCCGTGTTATGATAAAAAGGTTTCTAAGCAAATCATTTCAGTCATCTTCGAAGAAATTCAGAGATAATGAGAGTCGTTCTAGAAATAATGTGGGACATGCGAATAGAAATCAACCTAGACCGCAAATGAGTTCTAAAACTCCAAGAACTTCCGATGCTTGTGTTGGTAATGTTCGACCCGAAAGACCTGAATGTAAATATTGTGGAAAAAGGCACCCGGGAAGCTGTAGATTTAACGACAGAGCTTGCATTAGATGTGGATCGCTTGATCATTTTATACGTGATTGCCCTGAGCCTGTCGAACCAGAGACTGTTCAGAATTTGAGATCTGATAATGCACCTGTGAAAGGTAGGCCATCGAAAAATGTCAGAAATTTTAGTTGTAGTTAGAGAACTACGAGAGACAACGTTGTCAGATCCGAAGCTAGAGTGCTAGCCAGAGCATATGCTATCCGAGCTCGAGAAGAAGCTTCGTCACCAGATGTTATAACGGGTACTTTTACTCTTTATGATACTTCTATGATTGCTTTGATAGACCCTGGTTCTATGCATTCATATATATGCATGAATTTAATATTCAGTAAGACTTTGCCTGTAGAGTCTACTGAGTTTGCTATAAAAGTATCGAACCCCTTAGGTAAATGTGTCATTGTTGACAAAGTATGCAAGAACTGTCCGTTAAGGTTTCGAGATATCTGTTTCCTTGTTGATCTAATGCTCTTGCCATTTGATGAATTCGATATTATTCTGGGTATGGACTCATTATTTATGCATGATGCTGTTGTGAACTGCAAAAGAAAGACTATAGATTTGAGATGTCCGAATGATGATATTGTACACGTTGAGTCGAATGATTTAAATGGATTGCCTGCTGTGATATCTGTTTTAAAAGCTCAGAGTTGTTTGAATAAGGGTTATGAGGCATATTTCGCTTATGTGATTGATTCGAAAATGTTTGAAAGGAAGATTGAGTCAGTGCCTATTGTCTGTGAGTTTTCTGATGTGTTTCGTGAAAAGTTACTGAGTTTACCTCCGATTCGAGAAGTTGAGTTTGGTATTGAATTGTTGCCTGGTGCTACACCTATTTCGATAGCTCCGTATAGAATGGCACCAACAGAGTTGAAAGAGTTAAAGGCACAATTGCAAGAATTAATTGATAAAGGTTTTGCTAGATCGAGCTTTTCACCTTGGGGAGCTCATGTTTTGTTTGGGAAAAAAGAAAGATGGCACGATGAGAATGTGCATTTATTATCGTCAGTTGAATAAGGTGACAATAAAGTATAAATACCCGTTGCCCAGAATTGATGATTTGTTTGATCAGTTGAAAGGAGCTACTGTGTTTTCCAAGATTGATCTGAGATCGGGATATTATTAATTGAGAGTAAAAGATTCAGATATTCCGAAGACTGCTTTTAGGATGAGGTACGGGCATTACGAATTTTTTGTTATGCCATTTGGACTAACCAATGCTCCTGCTATTTTTATGGATCGATGAGCGTAATTTTGACATGATATCTAGATCGATTTGTTGTTGTATTCATTGATGACATTTTGATTTATTCGCGTGATGAGGCTGAACATTTGAAAGTTGTTTTGCAAACTTTGAGAGAAAAACAATTGTATGTGAAATTCAGCAAGTGTGAATTCTGGTTACACGAGGTTAGTTTTCTAGGACATATTGTGTCAGCTTCTGGAATTCGAGTTGACCCGAACAAGATTTCTGCTATTCTGAATTGGAAACCTTTCAGAAATGTATTTAAAGTCCGCAGTTTTTTGGGTTTACCTGGTTATTACTGCAGATTTGTAAAAGGCTTTTCGACTATAGCTACTCCGTTGACTAGACTACTTCAGAAAAATGTCAGATTTGAATGGTCAGATAAGTGTCAGAAAAGTTTTGATCAGTTGAAAACTCTATTAACTGAAGCTCTAGTGTTAGTACAACCAGCATCGGGTAAAGAATTTGTTGTGTACAGTGATGCTTCGTTAAATGGTCTGGGATGTGTTTTGATGCAGGAAGGCAAAGTGGTAGCTTATGCCTCAAGACAGTTAAAGCCTTATGAAAAGAATTATCCGACGCACGACCTTGAGTTAGCTGCGATTGTGTTTGCGCAAAAGATTTGGCGTCATTATCTGTACAGTGAGAAATGTCACGTGTTTTCATATCATAAAAGTCTGAAACACCTTATGACCCAGAAAGATTTGAACCTACGTCAAAGAAGATGGTTAGAGCTATTAAAAGATTATGAGCTCGTGATAGATTATCATCCGGGTAAAGCAAATGTTGTTACTGATGCTTTGAGTAGAAAATCATTGTTTGCATTATGTGCTTTGAATGCTCAGTTAGATTTGTCTGATGATAGTTCTGTGTTAGCTAAATTAAAAGCCAAACCGTTGTTCTTACAACAGATATGTGATGCTCAGAAATTTGATAATGAATTGCTAGTGAAACGTGCTCAATGTGAAGTGAATTCCGAATCTGAATTTCAAATTATTGATGATTGTTTGAGATTCTGGGATCGTGTCTGTGTTCCAAGAAATCCGGAGTTGATTCAGTTGATTTTGAATGAAGGCCATAATAGTCATCTATCTATTTATCCGGGAAGTACGAAAATGTATCATGATTTGAAACGATACTACTGGTGGTCTGGTATGAAACGGGACATTTCTGACTTCGTTTCAAAATGTTTAGTTTGTCAGCAAGTGAAAGCCGAACATCAAGTTCCATCTGGGTTGTTACAACCAATTCTGATTCCTAAATGGAAATGGGATAGAGTGACAATGGATTTTGTTTCTGGTTGACCTCAAACTCCGAGAAAGAAAGATACGATATGGGTCGTGGTTGATAGATTAACGAAATCTACCCATTTTATCCCGGTAAGATCTGATTTATCACTTGACAGGTTAACCGAGCTTTATGTTTCTGAGATTGTGAAATCGCACGGAGTACCACTGTCTATTGTATCCAATAGAGATCTGAGGTTTACGTCAAGATTTTGGAAGAAATTACAAGAAGCTTTGGGAACGAAATTACATTTCGATCTGACTTTCCATCTCAGAATCGATGGTCGGTCGAACGGACTATTCAAATTTCGAAAGACATGTTAAGATCTTTGTGTACTAGAGTTTCATGGTTCGTGGGAGCGATGATTCGCCATCGATCGAATTTGCGTATAATAACAGTTTTCAGTCAAGTATAAAAATGGCAACTTATGAAGCTTTGTACGAAGGTAAATGTCGTACACCTCTGTATTGGACTAAGCTCAGTGAAAATAAGCTACACGAGGTTGATTTGATAAAAGACTCAAAACAAAAAGTGAAACTAATCCGGGATTGTTTGAAAGCAGCATTTGATCGTTAGAAGTCTTATACAGACTTGAAACGTAAAGATATAGAATTTGAAATCGGTGACAAAGTATTTCTGAAAGTGTTTCCATGGAAGAAAGTGATTCGATTCGGACGTAAAGGCAAATTAAGTCCGAGGTTCATCAGACTGTATAAAATCATTAAACATGTCGGACCTGTTGCATATAGATTAAAGTTGCCTTTTGAGCTAGAAAAGATACATAACATATTTCATGTTTCAATGCTCCGTAAATACCAATCCGATCCGTCACATGTGATTGCCCCATCTAAAATTGAAATCCAATCTGATATGACCTATGAAGAGGAACCGATCCGTATCCTAGCTCGTGAAGTGAAAGAGTTGAGAAATATGAAAATTCCGTTAGTAAAAGTACTGTGGAATTGACATGGGATAGAAGAGGCTACGTGGGAGCCTGAAGATTCAATGAGACAACAATATCCGAATTTGTTTAACAGTAAAATTTTCGGGGACGAAAATCCCTAAGGGAGGAGAATTGTAACAGTCTGGTTTATACCCTAGTCGAAACAGTGGTTTCGGGACCACAAATCTGAGTTCGTATAATATTTTAATATTATTTTATGTGCCTATGATATATGATTAAGCATGTGTTAAAGTTTCGTAAGTTAATTTATCTGTCTGTGTGTTTAATTTGATAAAAAGATTGAATTGCATTAAATGCAAAACTAGCATGCTATTTGTTGATGTACCAATGTGATGTGGCTTATTAAAGGTGGAGTCCTTATGTGGATAGTATACCTTTACTCATAGTAGTGGACAATTATGTTCATCTTATGAATGATTTTTATAAGTTATACGAAAGGTTAATTCTGTCATTTGTGCATTAATATGTGTTATAACAAAAACAAAAGAAAAAGATAAACATTATCATTGTAATATCCCGGGTTAGGGGCTATCTCGTTGTGGCATGTTTTGCATGTGTTTGGTATGCTGTGTTGTTGTTTGTGTTGTGTCGGGGTTTAATTGTAGGCTAGGTGTGTGCCTGAGTAGGTAGGAAAATTTTAATTTTTTTGGCCTTAGGTGTAGGGAGCTGATAGAGTTGGGGTTTAAGAAAATAAATTGGAGTTTTATTGCACAAATGAAGAGTGGCAGAGTGGCAAAGGAGGAGCTTGGTATGGCGTCATCTGCAAGGGGAGAAGTCCTGAGTTCAAGCTGCGAAATTCTCATTTTGGGTCTCCATTTTGTGGCATAGGATGGAAGAGTTGTATGTAGTTTAAATTCTACCTTGGACCAAGTCTTCACATTCGAATGGAGGGTTGAGAGTGAACTTAGGAGGTTGACTTATTCAAAATTGTTTGAAATTGTGGCTTGGAGTGTTTTGGGGATTATGGCCGAATTTGTGGGGTGTTGGAGTGGGGGTGTGGGACGGTTTGGTAGTGGTAAGGGAGGTGTCTTAGAAATGCACTTCTCATTTTGTGCATTTTCGGCCAAAAGCAATTGTGTAGCATTTTTTCCTTTTTCTTTCTTTTGTCAAAAAGCAACCAGAAACTTCAAGAGATTTTCCATTTCTTCTTCTTTTGTTCAAGTGTGCTAAAACCGAAACTCTCTCTTCTCCAATATCCTTCCTCTCTTTTTGAAACTTGGATTTGCCGAAACTAATACCTTTTCTTAGCATATTTTCGTTTTTGTTCTCCTAATACTCTAGTGCCGAATTCACATTTCCTATTAGCCGAATTTCCATATATCTTCTCTTTCATTTCTTGAAGTACTTGAGCCGAATATCCTCCTTTCTGTTTTCTTTTCTCCATTTCCTTTCCTTTTCTTTTTGTGCCGAAACTCTGTTCCCATTTCACATTGTTTTCTCTCAAAGCCGAAAATAGAAGAGTTGAACACTTAGTGCCGATTTCTTCTCTCTATTGACTCCAACATAGCCGAATATTCTCTCCTTCTCCTAGTAGTCTCTTGCCGAAACTCCCTCTCTTTTAGAAGTGCCTTGGTGACCGAATATCGGTGGAGGTGATCCTGTTTGGTTGATCGATTTTGGTGGTTGGTAAGTGGGGTAAGAGGGCATTCTATTAGCCTATTTGTTTAGTTTTCATTTAGCTAAACTGTTAAGTATTGATGGTTTCTCTTTTATGGTGTAGCCGATTGCTAAGGAGAATTATTGGGTGATTCGGATTTGGTAGGAAACCAAATCATCAAAAGGTAAGGGTTCGATATTAACCCCTTTGGTTATTTGTTGATGGCCGAATGTCTTGGAGGCCTAACCCCTATGTTTGGCCGATTGTAGGAGTCAATAATCGAGGGGCTTAGCATTCGTTCTCGTTGGGATTTCTAGGCTCGTAGTTATCAGGTGTGTAAACTAACACACTAATACTTGGTAATGTTGTTAATTAAACCTGTTTGCCTGTTAAAAACCATAATAGTATGAGGGATGATGGGATACCCAAATGGGGTATGTGTACGGATCCGGGTAAGTCTATTTTATTACCAGTCCTATTACGAATACTTTGGGTATGATGATCTATGCTATATATGTATATGCTATGAGATGCTATGTTGGACATGGTTGCATGAGTTACATGATTTGCATATGCTACATGAGTCGTGTATGTCATGTATGGGTGATATGAGAGGAGGAGCGGTGATATTTTGTGCCGACGAGCACCGGTGCTTTGGTAGCACACTTTGTGACTTTGGGTCACAGAGGTTTGGCACCTCGGAGGTTTGGTACCTCGCCGTCTCGTCGATGGCTCAGTACCACCGTGGGTTGGCCCCATGAGATGATTATACGGGATTAGCGCCGGTGTTTTGTTAACACACGATGGGTTGGCCCCATCACGGATTTGTGACTACGGTCACGGTGCTTTGGTAGCACATTGTGTCTTTGGGACACGAGGTTTGGCACCTCATTGCGACTTGTCCCACGTGGTTTGACCACCGTGGGTTGGCCCCACTTGAGATTTGGGATTGTCTGCTAGTGTTTTGGTAACACACGATGGGTTGGCCCCATCATCGTTGGATTTGTGACTTTGGTCACCGGTGCTTTGGTAGCACAATTGTGTCTTTGGGACACCGGTGGTTTGGTACCACATTGTGGATATTATGTCTTTGGGACATCAGTGTTTTGGTAACACATCGCGGATTGTATGTCACGGTGGGTTTGGTACCACACAGGGTAGAAAAGGTAATGTGGATGGTTAGGATCGGGTTGCATTAATTATGTTGCTATGTATGATGTGTGTTAGTATGTGGTTTCATCGGGAGCGGGATTTACACATCGAGTCACTCGACTCACCCTCTCCTTTGACATTTCGGGTGACTCGTGAGACGCGCGGACTTGGAGCGGGATGGACTCGGGGTGCACATGCCATGCTATAATAAAAGTGTTGCTTGGACTATTGAATTTGGGTACTTTAATTATTTACTTTCGGTTGGGTTTTTATTGGATTTGTAAAAGGCTTTATAATTTATGTTTTATCTTTGTTTATGTTTAAATTTTAATATGCCTTAACAAATAAGTTGGTATGAATTCTACTAAAACTTGGAAAGATAATGATTTCAAAATTTTAACGCAAGGTGTTTTCAACTATACCATCGGGTATCCCAATCGATTTTATAAACCAATAGAGATCAAATGGCTTCAATCGTGAAATCCAATTTTATTAAGTCTAAATTTTAAACAACTTGTTTTTCACAAAGGAACATAGTTTTATCAAATTTATCTAATGCAACCTCGAAATTTTCAAACACGTTTTCCGTAACATACCAGTTTGGTCGTGGTGTTTGGACCGGGTTTGGGGTGTTACAATTGTGGTATCGAGCTAAGTTCAAAAGCTCTTTTGTGGGCATGAGGCCCAAACTGTTTTCAAAAGTTTGTTTTAAGTGTTTTGGGATGGAATACATGGTTTACAAGGCATGGCACCGAGTCTCGGCACCAGGTTTCGCTGTAAGTAACTCTAAACTCTTACGTGAATTATTATTTGTAGAAGGGTAGGTGATATGGAACGTAGTTAGATTTATAGGATTTGAACCCTAGGATTAGATCACTCAAACACTCGAACTAAAGCATAAGACTTAAAGCACTAAACCAATCTATGACTCACCCACGGGGCTGGGGTGTGGTAACTCCCGCACGCATGTCTAGGAGAGGATCGGAAGAGCTTGGTATTTAAGCGATCCTCGTGACTCACCTCCTCTTCGCAGTATCCCACCGGTGCGTAGCTCGAGTTCACCACGACCAAGAAGGCTCGGTCATAGACTTAACCTAACGACTAAAACCCAAAAGGGAATCACCATGTTTTTGAAAATACAACAACAACCCTAATGTTTTCACACTTTTTCGCACTAAACTCTTTCAAAACCGAAAATGACACATTTACAACAATTTTCTCGAAAAACCGATTTATGGAAAAATTACAAAAATGCCCTTTAGGGTAAATTTACTAAAATGCCCTCGGTTATTAAAATAGCAACTCAATGATTTTTGCCCAAAATTTCAATGATATTACGAAATTCAAACACTCTGTTTTACAAAATATCAATCGAAAATCTTGATTTTGGAAAAATTTACTTAAAACGCTCTCGGCTTATAAAATTACTAAAATACCCCCTGGTTTCCAAAGCGAAGTATTTTACAAAATTTTCATAGAACACTCTCAAATTTTGGAATTTCAAATTGACCGGTTTTACGAAAGTTTAAAATATCTTTTATTACTGAAAATACCTGTAGGAAAATGACGAAAATACCACTTGGGCTAGAATGGCAAACAATGTCAGAAGAGTGAATAGGTATGGAAAGGGTTAAGGAATGAATGTATAATCTCTTTTGGGTGAATAGGATAGAAGATGAAACCTTGGTTGCTCGAAAGAACCACGATTAAACTCCATTCATAAAATTTCTTTCATGTTAAGAAAGTGGAACAATACTAATGCATAAAAATCTTTTTAATCGAGCACGTAGGAAGATTAGACATGAGCACTCGAGGCGGACGTGGTCGTAATACTCGTGGTAGAGGTAGGGGTAGAATGACGGTTTCGAACCCGTAGGATCTGGTCAAGGGTCGAGAAAATGAGATCTGGCCCGCCACCGGTGGAGGTGGTGAGTTCCAAGATCGATCGGAGATGATGCAGATGTCACACAGCGATCTTTGCGGGTGTTGGAAAAGTAGTAGGTGGTGTAAGTGGTGGTGCGGGAGTTAGGAAATCTGTTCTGAGAGACTCAGGGCTAACTGGGCCGAATTTTTCCGAGAGTGTATCGGGTGTTGCTCCTAGCATCTGCTGAATATTGGTGGAGAGGCAACCGAGGCGGATCATGGATGATCTGGATTTGTGGTGAAGAGAAGTTGAAGGGTATTGTATCGCTTCTTCGGGATGAGTCATATCGGTGGTGGCTCACGGTTCGAGACAGTGTGGCGGTGAGGATCCGACATGGGATTATTTTAGAGTTTGCATATCAAAAGAAGTACATCGGGCGAGTTACATCGACTCCGAAAGGCATTTCGAGGCTTGTTCGGGAGTAAATCATTCTTGAGTCACTGGTGAGTTCGGCCGAAGTAGGAGTAGGTATGCCGGGGCATTGTAGCCACCGAGCATGAGAGGTGTGTTCATTTCGAGGATGGTCCATGCGAGGCGAGTTGAGGTGCTGATTGCTCCACAGCAGGAGCGAGAGTTTGTTGTCTTAGTCGAGAAGGCTAAGGTAGCCGAAGGTGTTAAGGAGTCGATAAGACAAAGCATGGACAGGAGTAGGCTTAAGAGGAGCTTTGGGTCTTCGGGATCGCCCGGCAATCCGCGAGAAGAGGCTAGACCAAGTGGGGCGTAATCGATCTGCTAGGTTTGTTCTTTGCTAAGCGAGGACCGCCGCATGATGTAATCGGTGTGGGAAATCTCATTGGGGTGGCCGTTGGGTGGTGGAAAAGGTTGCTTCGAGTGTGGTTCTCTGGATCATCGCATTAGGGATTTGCCCGCGTAGGATGGCGTGGATTGACCGAGAGTCGGGTAATGTCGATTCAGAGGTAATGGACCGCCACCACAGAGAGGCCGTGGTAATGGCGAGAGGTGGTAATGGATTTGGTCGAGGTCGTGGAGCACCGGCAGGTGCGAGGTAGTTACGAGGCACGGCGGCTGGTTTGGTGTATGCGACTAGGCGCGCGAGGAGGGCGACGCACCGGACGTAATCACCGTGACGTTTTTGATTTTTGGTTTCTCCTATAACGCTTTAATTGACTTGGGTTCCACGATTCGTATGTTGCTAGTAGTATAGTTGAGACCATGGACTTAGACTCGAGATATCTTCTAGGCGGATGACGTGCACTTAGCCCTCTACAGGTCACTCGTAGTCGTAGATAAGTCAGTATAAGGATGTACCCACAGAACTCCAAGGGGGTCATTTTTTTGTCGATCCGATGGAAGCCGCCGTTTGAGGAGTTCGATCGATTCTCGGGATGGGTCGGGTGGTGAAGTACCAGGCCAAGGTGGATTGCGTGGCTAAAGCGCATGGTTCTATCGACGGATAAGGAAGATGAAGTGATTATGATAGGTAATAGGAGAGATTACTTATCCAATGTGGTATCGGCACTAAAAGTCAGTAAAGATGGTCGGAAGAAATTTGTGAAGCGTATGTGGTTCATGTGTATGCCTTGGAGGCTAAAGAGTCCATTGTTGAGAAGGTTAAATCATTGTTAAGGAATTTGTTGATGTGTTTCTGAGGAGCTTAGGGTTTGCCACGGATCGTGAGGTAGAGTTTGGGATAGATCTGCTACCGGGGATCGCGCGCCGGTGTCTATTGCTCCATATAGGATGGCACCAAAGGAATTGGTGGAGCTTAAGGCTCGGATTCGGGAGTCGTTGGATCGAGGCTTCATTAGGCCAAGTGTTTCGCGCCGTGGGAGCGCCGGTATTATTCGTCAAGAAGAAGGGCGGCTCGATGCGGATGTGTATCGATCATCGCCAACCGAATAAGTCGACGATTAAAAACAAGTATCCGTTACTACGGATAGATGACTTGTTTGATCGGTGAAAGGTGCATCGGTGTTTTGAAGATCGATTTGAGGTGCAGGTACCATCGGTTGAAAGTTAAGGAAGCGGATATCCATAAGATGGCGTTTGGACTCGGTATGGGCACTACGAATTCTCGTAATGCCGTTCGGGTTGACTAACGCTCCGGCGACTTTTATGGATATGATGAATAGGGTGTTTTGAGATCTGGACCGTTTCGTCGTGGTTTTTATTGGACGATATCTTGGTTTACTCAAGGTCGGAAGAAGAGCATGATGCACACTTGAGAGTGGTGTTGCAAATTTTGAGGAGAAGCAACTCTATGCTAAGTTCGGCAGAAGTGCGAGTTCGCTTAGAAGTGACGTTCTTGGGTCATGTAGTATCGGTGAGGGATTAGAGTAGATCCTCGGAAGGTTGAGGCGATTTTGGATTGGAAGCCTCCTAAGTCGGTCACGAAATTCGGAGTTTCAGGTTTGGCGAGGATACTACAGAAGATTTGTTGAGGGTTTCTCGTTAATTGTAGCACCGATGACTAAGTCGTTAAGAAAGGGAGTTCCGTTCGTTTGGGTGAAAGCAGCAGGAGAGTTTTGATAAGTTGAAGAAGATCTTGGTGAGGCTCTGTTTTAATTCAACTCGAGGTGGTAAGGAATACACGGTCTCATCGCGACGCATCACATACGGTTTGGGGTTGTGTCTTGATGCGGGAGGGTAAGGTTGTGGCTTACGCTTCTCGGCATTGAGGCCACACGAGGTCAACTATCCGACGCGACGACTTGGAGCTAGCAAATTTGTAGTCTTCGCTCTAAAAACTGGAGGCACTACTTATGCGGGGAGAAGTCAATCGTCTATCTGAGATCATAAGAGTCTGAAGTATCTATTGACTCGAGAAGGATCCGAATTTGAGGCGCTTGAGATGGGTTGAGTTGCTCAAGGACTACGATCGTTCGATTGAATATCATCCGGGCAAGGCTAACGTGGTGGCGCACGCGTTGAGCCGTAGGGTTGTTTCGGACTTAAGAGCTTTGTTTGCCCATTTGAGTTTGTATGACGACGGAGTATTTCGCAGAGAGCTGCGAGTTAAGCCTACTTGGGTTGAGCAGATCAAAGAGCTTGATTGGAGGATGAGGTTACGAGTCTTGTGAAGGTTACAAGTGCGAGAATGGTGGTTTGGAGGGTTCTGACTTGTCTAGTGATGAGGTTCGTGTTTTCAAGGTAAGGCTTGCATGCCTAAAGATGTTGAGTGAGGCAGAGGATTCTTCAGACGCACATAGCATGATCCTTATGCTATGCATCCCGGAGGTAGTAAAATGTATAGGGATCTTAAAGAAGCGATTTTGGTGGCCTGGTTTGAAGAAAAAGGTGTGAGTTTGTTGGGAAATGTCCGACTTGTCGTAGTCAAAAGTGAACATCGATTGCCGTCGGGTTTGCTTCACTGTGAAAATTCCTCGATGGAAATGGGAAAGGATAACTATGGATTTCGTCGGTGGTTTATCGCTTACGCCAAGCAAGAAAGATTCGATTTGGGTTATCGTGGATCGTCGACTAAGTCGGCCCATTTCATTCGGTGAGTGGACTATTCACTTGAGGTTGGCGAAGCTTTATGTGTCGAGAGATAGTGAGGCTACGGTGTTCGATTTCGATAATCTCGGATAGGGATCCCGAGTTTACGTCGAGGTTAGAAAGCGTTGCATCAAGCTCGGGTACTCGTTTGGATTTCAAAGATGACTTTTCACCGCATGATCGGCGGTCATCGTGAAAGCGGTCATTCAGATCTTGGAAGACTTTGCCGAGAGGTTGTGTTCGGACTTGGCGGTTGGGAAGAGTTTCTCGCCGTTGGCGAGTTCGCCTATAACAACGACTACCAAGCAAGCATCAAAATGGCACCATATGAGGTATTTGTATGGTAGGAAGTGTCGCTCACCTACTTGTTGGACTGAGAGTTAGGTGAACGTCGGTTGTTGGGACCCGAAGTTGGTTCTTTGAGACAGAAGACAAGGTTAAGTTGATTCATCTCGTTTGAAGGAAGCTTCGATAGGCAAAAGTCTTATGCCGATCTTAAGCGAAGGGATATAGAGTTATTTGTGGGAGATCGTGTCTTCTTAAAGGTCTCACCTTGGAAGAAGGTCTTTGAGGTTTTAGCGCGAAAAGGCAAGCTAAGTCCGAGGTTCATTGGGCCGTATAAGGTATTGAGGGCGAGTTGGACGATGGCGTATCGGCTTGAGTTGCCGCCAGAGCTTAGCGATTCACGATGTTTTTCACGCGTGTCGATGCTTGACGGTATCGTCGAGATCCATCACATGTTGTAGCGATGAGAGAGATCGAGGTAAACCCGAGATATGACCATAGAGGAAGAACCAAAGTCTGCGATTCTAGATCGAGATGTCAAGGTTCTACGTAGGAAGTCCGTGCCTTTGGTTAAGGTACTTTGGCGGAATCATGGTGTGGAAGAAGCTACGTGGGAACCCGAGGATACGATGAGACGGCAATACCCGCAACTCTTTTGATCGTGTAATTTCGAGGTAGAAATTATTTTAAAGGGGTAGAAGCGTAATATCCCGGGTTAGGGGCTATCTCGTTGTGGCATGTTTTGCATGTGTTTGGTATGTTGTGTTGTTGTTTGTGTTGTGTCGGGGTTTAATTGTAGGCTAGGTGTGTGCACGAGTAGGTAGGAAAATTTTAATTTTTGGCCTTAGGTGTAGGGAGGCGATAGAGTTGGGGTTTAAGAAAATAAATTGGAGTTTTATTGCACAAATGAAGAGAGTGGCAGAGTGGCAAAGGAGGAGCTTGGTGTGGCGTCATCTGCAAGGGGAGAAGTCCCTGAGTTCAAGCTGCGAAATTCTCATTTTGGGTCTCCATTTTTGTGGCATAGGATGGAAGAGTTGTATGTAGTTTAAATTCTACCTTGGACCAAGTCTTCACATTCGAATGGAGGGTTGAGAGTGAACTTAGGAGGTTGACTTATTCAAAATTGTTTGAAATTGTGGCTTGGAGTGTTTTGGGGATTATGGCCGAATTTGTGGGGTGTTGGAGTGGGGGTGTGGACGGTTTGGTAGTGGTAAGGAGGTGTGCGAAATGCACTTCTCATTTTGTGCATTTTCGGCCAAAAGCAATTGTGTAGCATTTTTCCTTTTTCTTTCTTTTGTCAAAAGCAATCGAAACTTCAAGAGATTTTCCATTTCTTCTTCTTTTGTTCAAGTGTGCTAAAACCGAAACTCTCTCTTCTCCAATATCCTTCCTCTCTTTTTGAAACTTGGATTTGCGAAACTAATACCTTTTCTTAGCATATTTTCGTTTTTGTTCTCCTAATACTCTAGTCCGAATTCACATTTCCTCTTAGCCGAATTTCCATATATCTTCTCTTTCATTTCTTGAAGTACTTTGAGCCGAATATCCTCCTTTCTGCTTTCTTTTCTCCATTTCCTTTCCTTTTCTTTTTGTGCCAAACTCTGTTCCCATTTCACATTGTTTTCTCTCAAAGCCGAAAATAGAAGAGTTGAACACTTAGTGCCGATTTCTTCTCTCTATTGACTCAACATAGCCGAATATTCTCTCCTTCTCCTAGTAGTCTCTTGGCCGAAACTCCCTCTCTTTTAGAAGTGCCTTGGTGACCGAATATCGGTGGAGGGTGATCTGTTTGGTTGATCGATTTTGGTGGTTGGTAAGTGGGGTAAGAGGGCATTCTATTAGCCTATTTGTTTAGTTTTCATTTAGCTAAACTGTTAAGTATTGATGGTTTCTCTTTTATGGTGTAGCCGATTGCTAAGGAGAATTATTGGGTGATTCGGATTTGGTAGGAAACCAAATCATCAAAAGGTAAGGGTTCGATATTAACCCCTTTGGTTATTTGTTGATGGCCGAATGTCTTGGAGGCCTAACCCTATGTTTGGCCGATTGTAGGAGTCAATAATCGAGGGGCTTAGCATTCGTTCTCGTTGGGATTTCTAGGCTCGTAGTTATCAGGTGTGTAAACTAACACACTAATACTTGGTAATGTTGTTAATTAAACTGTTTGCTGTTAAAAACCATAACAAGTATGAGGATGATGGGATACCCAAATGGGGTATGTGTGCGGATCGGGTAAGTCTATTTTATTACCAAATCCTATTACGGATACTTTGGGTATGATGATCTATGCTATATATGTATATGCTATGAGATGCTATGTTGGACATGGTTGCATGAGTTACATGATTTGCATATGCTACATGAGTCGATATGTCATGTATGGGTGATATGAGAGGAGGAGCGGTGATATTTTGTGTTGACGATGAGCACCGGTGCTTTGGTAGCACACTTTGTGACTTTGGGTCACAGAGGTTTGGCACCTCCGGAGGTTTGGTACCTCGCGTCTCGTCCCAGTGGCTCAGTACCACCGTAGGTTGGCCCCACGAGATGATTATACTGGGATTGACGCGATGTTTTGGTAACACACGATGGGTTGGCCCCATCACGGATTTGTGACTACTGTCACCCAGTGCTTTGGTAGCACATTGTGTCTTTGGGACACCAGAGGTTTGGCACCTCATTGCGACTTGTCCCCGTGGTTTGACCACCGTGGGTTGGCCCCACTTGAGATATGGGATTGTCTCTGCTAGTGTTTTGGTAACACACGATGGGTTGGCCCCATCATCGTTGGATTTGTGACTTCGGTCACGGTGCTTTGGTAGCACAATTGTGTCTTTGGGACACCGGTGGTTTGGTACCACATTGACGGATATTATGTCTTTGGGACATCGGTGTTTTGGTAACACATCGTGATTGTATGTCACCGGTGGTTTGGTACCACACGGGTAGAAAAGGTGATGAGGATGGTTAGGATCGGGTTGCATTAATTATGTTGCTATGTATGATGTGTGTTAGTATGTGGTTTCATCGGGAGCGGGATTTACACATTTGAGTCACTCGACTCACCCTCTCCTTTGACATTTCAGTGACTCGTGAGACGCGGACTTGGGTAAGGATGGACTCGGGGTGCACATGCCATGCTATAATAAAAGTGTTGCTTGGACTATTGAATTTGGGTACTTTAATTATTTACTTTCGGTTGGTTTTTATTGGATTTGTAAAAGGCTTTATAATTTATGTTTTATACTGTTTATGTTTAAATTTTAATATGCCTTAACAAATAAGTTGGTATGAATTCTACTAAAACTTGGAAAGATAATGATTTCAAAATTTTAACGCAAGGTGTTTTCAACTATACCATCGGGTATCCCACTGATTTTATAAACCAATAGAGATCAAATGGCTTCAATCGTGAAATCCAATTTTATTAAGTCTAAATTTTAAACAACTTGTTTTTCACAAAGGAACATAGTTTTATCAAATTTATCTAATGCAACCTCAAAATTTTCAAACACGTTTTCCCGTAACATACCAGATTCGGTCGTGGTGTTTGGACCGGGTTTGGGGTGTTACAATCATCTTACTTTGGGGGTGCCGAAAGTTAAAAGAAAAAAAAGGAAAGGGTTAAGCTTGTTCATTCGGCCATTGTTCAAGCTTAAATTCAAGGTATGATTTCGGTCGGTTTTCGATAATTTTTACGTTTTTCTAATAGTTGTTTCGTCTACTATCCAACCCATGTTTCAATTTTGTGTACTTGTGATGTTTGTAAGTTGTGCCATTGATGCTAGGTTGAGCTTTGTGATGCTTTAAGGTGTTTAATGATAGATTGGTGGTAGATGAACATGTTTTGTTCTTGAAGTTTGATGAATTTAGCTAAATAGGGCTAAATTGAGAAAATGATAATTTGATGGACTAAATTGTGAATTTGATGAAAAATGTGGGCTTGTATGTGATGTGTATATATTCGGCCAAGCTTGTGTATAAGTGGATTTTGTGAATTTGATGTTTTGAGAAAAATGGACTAAATTGCTAAGTTGTGCAAATATGAGGGTTATTTTGCAAATAGCCCTAAATGTGTGTCTTTGGAATGAATTGAATGAACTAGTGAATAAAAGGGTTAATTCTAAATATGTTTAGATCAAGAACCGAGGAAAAGCAGATTTAGATCGCGGGAAAAGGAAAGTTATCGAGTAGCCGTTTTCTATTAGATAAAATGAATCCGTGGTATATCACTATACAAATAAATGAATATGTATGCATTTGTAATTGTTCATATGTTTAATGATGATAATGAATGCTTATGAGAAATTTTGTAATTGAATTCCGAGATAAGTTCAGTATATTGACTAAGTCTGAGAAGCCTCGTACAAACCTTGACATAGGTATACGCTCGTTTTATCATGTAAGACCACGTCTGGGACGTTGGCATTGATTTGAGATTCGTGTAAGACCCTATTCAGGACAGTGGCATCGATATCTGATTATGTGTAAGACCAAATCTGGGACGTTGGCATCAATATAAACTTTACGTAGAAGACCACGTCTAGGACGTTGGCATCATTATGACACTTACGAGTAAGACCATGTCTGGGACATCGGCGTCGTTTTGATTCGTATAAGACCCTGTCTGGGACAGTAGCATCAATATCCGAGTGCATGTAAGACCTCATCTGGGACGTAGGCTTTGTACGATTATTCTGAGCTTTCTGAGTATCCTATTAGATTTATTACGGTTCAACGGGCAAGTCTATGATACTAATTGCAAATCCGAGCTATGAAGAAATATGTGATTATAAATCCAATTCAGGTATGTTGATTATACACTAATTGTGTATACAAGGTAAGCATCAATATGATCTTACTATGATGCTATGAATATGGAATTGATGATATGTTGTATAAAGTTTTGGTGAAATGAGATATGTGTTTATATGATCTTTGAATTGTGAATATGGCTAATGTGGTCAAAAGTGTATGAACCAAAGCAAATATATGCATTTTATGCTAAGTTTGTTTGTATATTGACTTACTAAGCTTTTGGAAAGCTTACTCTGTGTGTGTTTAATCTGTTTTATAGGTCGTCAAAGCTACTAAAGGCTCGGGACCATTTTGGATCGTCATCACACTATAGAACTTATTTTGGTACATTTTGATATTGTATAAAGCTAGATATGGCATGTGTAGGCTAGTATTTTGGTATAAATAGTTATGTGATCTTAGCCATGTGATTTGGCTATTTAAGAGTTGAAACTTTGCTTAAATGAATGTGTTATAGAATGTATCTTTTGGTATGATGAAAGAATGTGGAATGTCCAAGTTTGAATGAGCAAATACATGAATTAGTCTTGTAATGATATGAGTTTTAATCCTTGAGATTGCCATAGTTGGAATTGGTTTTGAATGTAAGGTTTGAATGGTTATTTTGGTATGCTTTTGATGGTTTTATGTGCATGAAATATCTTGTTGAATATGGCTTGTAGGTATCACCCTTTGTGGGTGGCACTTTGGCCTTGTAAATGGCCTATAATGTCACATGGTTGTGGCACACGGGTGTGCCTAACGACAGTGGATGAATTGTGGGATGCAGTTTATCATCACACGGCCTCTACATAGGCGTGTCATCTGGCCGTGGTGTGCAAGTTAGTAGCTAACATAAAAGTACACGGCCTCGACACGGACGTGCTTGGTGGCTGTGGTGGGGAAGTCAGTGTATGACCTTAAAGTACACGACCATGGCACACGGGCGTGCCTAATGACTGTGTTGGTATAGTCAGTATAAACAAGGATGGATACACGGGGGTGTCTAGAAGCCGTGGAGGGCACACAGTCTCCTTCCACGGGCGTGTCTCCCCTATATTTTAGAAAAGTTTCAAATTTTTATGGAATTTCATATGTGTTTCAGTTTAGTCTCGAATCGACTTATAAGTATGATTAAGGTCTTGAGGACTCGTTTAAGGGACATTATGTCTGAGAATGATGATTGAATGTATGATTTCTTCTGTGAATGTTTCCGATCTGTCGGGTAACGCTCCTAACCTTAACCCTAGACGGACTCGGGATAGGGGTGTTACAGTGTGTTTCAGGTTGAGTGGCATTTATTTTGGGAGTATCAAAATTTGGATTGCTTACCTCGACTATCTTGTGTGGAAGAACATCGATTACCTTAAAAAGAATTTCTTTGTTTGCGTCGTGGTCCGGAGGAGATAATCGTAGGTTTAATAATACCTGATTTTTGCTTTTGGACTTGCCTATCTTGTAGAGTGGTTTTGGCTCTATTTCTTGTATCCGTAATTTTTCCTTGAAGTGTGTTTCCCACGCGTCTAATTCATCGGGTTGAACCTTTTGTTCCTCAGGATCTATTCCTTTGTTGGCATTGTGTTCAAGATTAGGTTCAATTGTGCCCTTTTTGGTGCTTAGGAAAAGAAGGGTTAATCGAATGGCTATCAATGGATTTTTCTTTCT
The DNA here is from genome assembly GCA_025503065.1 of Gossypium bickii. Lineage (NCBI taxonomy): Eukaryota > Viridiplantae > Streptophyta > Magnoliopsida > Malvales > Malvaceae > Gossypium > Gossypium bickii. The sequence continues at coordinate 98,463,175 of CP106712.1, forward strand.
TACCTTGGTCATTCGATGTCTGGTGAGTAGAGAGCTTGAAGGGTAATCTTGTCTCATCAGCTACACAAAGTATGAGTTCTCTGTGGCAACATTAATTTTAGTCTTGGCAGTTGCTAGAAAAGGTCCTCCTAAAATTAAAGGAATTGATTTGTCCTCATCCATGTCTAAGACAACAAAGTTTACTGGGAAAACAAATTTATTGATCTTTACGAGAACATCTTCAATAATGCCCCTAGGAATTCTAATAGTTTTATCAGCTAATTGAATACTCATCCTAGTTTGTTTGGGCTTCCTTAGACCTAGTCGTTTAAACAATGTATAAAGCATGACATTTATGCTTGCCCATAAATCAGCTAACGCATTATCAATAGTGAAACTACCAATTAAACATGGAATTGTAAAACTCCCTGGATCTTTTAATTTTTGTGGTAGTCTATTTTGTAGAATTGCTGAGCATTTTGCGTTGAGTTTAATGTGTAGCTCTTCGTCTATTTTGCGTTTGTTTGTCAAGAGCTGTCTTAAAAATTTCCTCGAGTCTGGCATCTGAAAAAGAGCTTCAAGAAGAGGTAAGTTAATATGTAATTTCTTTAAAAGTTTAAGAAACTTACCGAATTGTTCTTCTAAATCGCCTCTTTTTAATGCTTCGGGGTAAGGTTTGCGAGGTTGGTACTCTTTGATTATCGGTTTTGGCCTTTCCTGTGTTACTTCTACCTTTCCTTCGTCTACCTTGTCTTCTTGTTGCGAGATGGGTTCGTCTATTTCTACATTTTCCTAAGCTGCTATGGCTTGAATTTGCTCCTTTGGATTAATTTCAGTGTTACTTGGTAGACGTCCTTGTGGTCGTTCTGACATGAGCTTTGCAAGTCGTTCGGCTGCATTAGTAACTTCCTTCACTAATTCAGTGATTTCCCCGATTCGGCTCTCGTTGCTTTTGATTGTTCTCTCAGTTTCGTGGATACATTTTTCTGTGTCTGCCGAGAATCTTGCCATGATCTCTTCGAGAGTTGGTTTCTTTTCTTGTGGATAGGGTTGATTTTAATAGTTTTGAGGAGGTTGTTTCCTTTGATTACCTTGATTTCCCTGGCCTCCCCATGAAAAATTTGGGTGGTTCCTCCAACTGGATTGTAAGTATTACTATATGGATTACTATTGGATCCGAAATTGTTACCTATATAGTTCATCCGTTCGCTCTCCGCTCGGTTGGTAGGGTGGGTACTCGCACTCGCCCACATTCCACTTGCATCACATCGCATCACCGGATGTACTGCGAAGAACACAAACCGTCAAGCTTTTTATTCATTATCTCCATTTGTGTTGATAGCATGGTTACCGTGTCATGTTGAAGGCTCCTCGCTGATTTTGTTCGGTTTCATCCTTGAAGCTTGCCAACGATAATTATTGGTGACTTCTCTTCAATGAACTCGACGTTGCTTCAAGAGTTTTGTTGTTTAAGGTTCCGCCGGCGGCTGAGTCGATTAGTTGCCTTGTTGAGGGGTTTACATCGTTATAGAATGTTTGGACTTGAAGCCATAAAGGTAAGCCATGGTGTGGACATCTCCTCAAGAGATCCTTGTACCTCTCCCATGCATCGTATAATTTTTCTACATCCATCTGTACAAAAGAAGAGATATCATTCCGTAATTTGGCCGTTTTGGCGGTGGGAAATATTTCATTAAAAACTTTTGGTCATTTGATCCCATGTAGTGATTGACCCTCGTTGTAACGAGTTTAACCATCGCTTAGCTTTATTTCTTAATGAAAAGGGAATAACCAAGACGATGGCATCATCGTAAACGTCATTTATTTTGAAGGTATCACAAAACTCTAAGAAATTAGCTATATGAGTGTTTGGGTCTTCGTCCTGCAAACCATCAAATTGAACAAACTGTTGAATCATTTGTATTGTGTTAGGCTTTAATTCAAAATTATTAACAGCTATAGCAGGCCTAACAATACTCGATTCTGCTCCTATTAAATGATGTTTAGCATAATCAAACATTATACGTGGAGCATTGCGTTCCCCCACATCGTGTGGTGGTGGATTAGTTTCGTCCATCCCTTCAGTAGGATTGGATCTGTCTTCTTCCTCTCTTTCTGTATAGTTTAGGGCTCACCTGTTTTCTCGGCTATTCCTTCTAGTGGTAGCTTCAATATTACCATCGTATACTAAAGGTCCTCTCGGGTTCCTTCTAGTCATAAACTAGAGGTACCTGCTAGGAAAAAAGAAGAAAGAAAATTTCAGCAAAAAGTAAAAATAGAATGAAAAACAAAAACAAAAATAAAATTGCGAAGAAAAATAAAAATTAGGGCTAAAGTAATAAAAATAGAGCTTTCTTAACATTTAGTTCCCCGACAACGGCGCCAAAAACTTGATCGCTGAAATTAGAGCTTTAAAATTTATAAAATAATGATCGAACCTGGAAACTAACTCTGACAACGATTAAAGGCAAGTGTACCTATCGAACAGTAGTATAGCTTAGGCAAGACCGGATATCGAACCCAAAGGAACCAAAAGTACTAATACTAACTTTCTTTTTATTATTTAGCCTTAAAAATAAAGTGAAGTTTGTTTTAATCTAAATTAATGACAACTAGGCTAAGGACACTAAGACAAAAAGAACGAATTAGGAAATAACTTGAAGAAAACTCAATTGATCACGACGATACCCTTAGGAAGAATCCACCTAGACTTCACTTGTTATCTAACCCTGAATCATATGATTTACTTACTTAGCTTGATCTGTAGGACTCCCTAACCTATATTAAACCCTCTCTCAAGGCGAATAACGTCTAACCTTTAGTGGAACTCTCGTTCTCTTATAATAACCCCCTAGAATAGCAGTAAATCGATCTGTGGATTCCAATATTAGGTTTCACCCTAATCCGGCAAAATCTCGTAACCCTATCTCTAGGCATTCGATCAACTCTGCTTAATTACGCTAGATCTACTCTTAAGCAGGGTCTATTCCTCCTCCACCTAAGCACTAAAGATTTGGATTAAGCATACATAATTAAGAACAAACTAAGTATTTATCATAAAATTCCAAAATCAAATAACAAGATTCATCTAGGTTTCATCCCCTTCAGGTATCTGAGGGGTTTAGTTCATAACTAAGAAAGAAAACATCTTAAAAGAAAAGATAAAACAAAACATAAGAAATTCCTAAAACTCCCTGAATGAATTGAAGGAGATCTCCGCCGTCTTGAGTATAATTCCGACTTATTGGGATGGATCAACTGACTAACTTCGAACGATTCCCACAATTCTGACCTTTCTGGCTTGGCTCTTTGGCCTAGCTCGCCTCCTCTTTAATGGTGGCACTTAGGGGGTATATATATAGGCTCTGTGGAATGCGATTCTTTCTCCCTAAGTATCCTTTTCCGACTAAAATTACTCATTCTGACGATAGAGGCACAGCCATGTAGCATGCCCGTGTGGATCGACTTCAGGCCGTGTTCGGATTCTTTAATGAGGCACGGCCGTGTAAATCGGGGGAGAGGCCGTGTTTTAGATGCTTAACAAGGCACGACTGTGTAGTCTTTGGGCCAGGCCGTGTCGATTTCGTGATATGGCCCATTTACTCCATTTTGGGCCCGCTTTATGTTCTTTTCATCCTCGGGTGCTTTCACGGGTATAAGACACTTAAAAGAAAGGATTAAAAGTACCTTTTTACATAAATCAAGGGATAAATCATCCAAAAGTAAGCTAAATGCGGGGTTAAATTATGTTATAATTACGGTTTATCACTTACAGACAATTAGAATTCATAATTCATTTATTCATTGAAATAGTTTTGTATCAATTAACCTTTGTCCTTTCTATAGATCTTTGTAAGAGTATTCAAATACATGAGTCTAGAAATAGATAATGCTCATAAGAGCTAATCAGATACATATTAAATATGTCAGGTTACCCGTTTGGCCTAAACCAATGACAACATAGATAAACTAGCCTAGTCAAGGCTAGGTATACATGTAAATTGACCACAAATTACCAGTCCAGGCTAAATTTGAGTCACATGTACATCTGAGTCCGCAACACATGCAGGAACTCGGTCCAGATCAAAAATTCAGTTAGAATGCAAAAAACTTTTACTTGATTTATTAAAATTATTTTAGAAATTCAATATAATTATTATAGATTAATTTATTTTAGCAATCTTAAAAATATTTATAAATATCAATGACAATATTTAATAACGAATTATAACCAAAATAACCATAGAAACTTACCTAATTGCGATAGCTACCAAGAACTGAAGACGATTACTCAACGACCTTCTCTTTCCCACGATTACCAACCGATCCACTCGTTTCTTGATCTCAATGTAATAAATTAATTCAATTAACTAATTCAAACTCCATACAATACTTACATTCAAACTATTCACCCTTTAATTATATTTTTATGCATTTACCCTCAATAATTAACGTTAATACAATTGAATTCTTACCTCAAAATTTAATCAAATTGAAAACAATTAAAACTAGATTAAACTAGCCGAATTTCCTATAATTTTATAACAACCTATAAAATTCTCAATTTCACCATAAATCCATGAACTTTTATCAATTTAATGATTAAACCCTTAATCATCAAAAGCATTTAAAACTACTTCACAAAATAATATCATTTAACTACAAAGCTTACAAAACCATCACAAAACTTCAAAAATCTCATAAACTCAACAATGGCACATGTTAAAACATTTAACAATTTCACAAATTTACACCTAGACTAATTAGACCTAATTGCAACGATCTCAAAAACATAAAAATTATTATAAACAAATTAAAAACACTTACCATGCAAATGACTCAAAACTTCGCCGAATGAAAGTTTAAGTACTGTTTTTTTTTTTTTTTTTTTTTTTTTTTTTTTTTGAAATTGCAATGATGCACTAAGGAAGAGGATGTCTTGTTTTCTCAAATTTTTATGTTATCATTTCTAATTTACCAATTTGCCCTCATAAAATAAGCCAAATTTTACCAATTTTTCATGAATATCCACTCATAAGTCGTCCACTATAGTCCACTATGGTTTAATTATCATTTAAGCCCATAAATTCAAATTGCTTTAATCATTTAACACATTTAGCTATTAGAAACTAATTTTTGCAATTTTTACAAATTAATCCTTATTACTTAATTACCTAACTAAACGTTAAAATTTCTTAATCAAACTCTAATACGACTTTATAGAACTCCTATAAATATTGATTAATTAATAAAACACTGACTTACTAGCTGAAATTATGGTCTTGAAACCACTGTTATCCACTCTACTAAAAAACAAGATATTACATTGGTGGTCGTCAAGGCCAGTATATATAGAAATCATCGGGAGTAGTGTCGTGATACATATCATCTTGAGAATGTCATCCAACTTCTATCTTCAAAGTAGGTGTGGAATAAGATCCGCTATATATTGTGTAGTTTGTGATCTGCCAATCTAGTGGAGTGTGTACAAGATGGTCAAGTTGGAGGTTGGCACATAATTATTCGTCAGGAATCAGAAATGATAAACGTTTCATTCATACCTTTTATCTTAGAAAGAATTTTACATAAATAAGAAGCACATCCAATATGTTTTCACCGATTGTAAAATTTTGTTAAGTATGTAAGTGTTGTGACATCTTATATTCGGATTCGATAAATCAGGTCTGGTATAGGGTGTTACAATATTTACACTAAATTAATGATAATATTTAATAAAAATGCGTATAAAAATAATTGTTGAAATTTTACTTTATTTTCAAAATAAATCCAAAAAAAAGGTTTTCACTCGTACCAAACAAATAATGGATAAATAAAAAAACGGATTTATGATTATTTCCTTCGCACAATATAAACAACTTACATTTAAAAAAAAAGAATATCATAATGTTAGATTACTTCATCATCAATTAAAATAATGTGTTATCTCTTTCCTGTGCCATTGTTGTTTAAATATGATTCGATATTGACTCTTCGAATAACCATTACTATAATCCTCCATTCTTTTTCTATATAATTTTAACTTATTATTGCTAACAATCTCCATTTTTTACCAATAATTTTTCTTAGATGCTACTTAATTGAACATAGCTAACTATTAAATATTATTTATAAAGCTAAATTTACATTTAAATTGGTATATAACTTTAATACTAATTAACTGATGATTGAAGTTCTTGAAGTTCTATTTAATTAACAACTTTATTTTACATAAACAAAATTGGCCTAACTTTTTTAAGACTTTTTATTATAATAATGTTAAAATTAAATTATAATTATTTATAGGATAAACTACACTCATGGTCACTCTAAAAAAGGGCTTATTCTAATTTGATCACTTATTTTTTTATTTTTATTTTTTGCTAACGTCATTAATTTTACCATTTTCTTCTAATGAATTGACCACCAGTACAATCAAATGGTGACACATGGGGTTAATGCTAGGGTGACAAGATGCAACATTAACAAAGATTTAAAAAATAAAAAAAATACTAAAAAAAATATTTTTTTCAATAATTATGTCTAGGATGAGCTTGAACGATCATTTGTCCAAATTTATTGGAATTTAGACAACCATTTGTCCAAATTCGTTTGAATAGACAATCATTTGTCCAAATTCATTTTACTGTTATTTTTAGATAATTATAAAAAATATATAGAAAAAATTATAAAAAATTAGTAATTATTAATCATTATAAGAAATTATTAAGAATTATTGAAAATTATCAAAAATTATAGAAAATATTAAAAATGATCTTCACCCATTCTTTTAAACCAATACCCTCATCATCTTCGCCTTCCAGTGCAACTACTCTCGCACCACCCTGCACTTTCGAGCCACCGTCTCCCATCGACTAGCCCCCTCCCTAGCGACCCAGCGAGATTGGCTAGCACCCAACTCACCACTGCTCTCCACCATCCTTGACATGCTTCGCATAAAACCTCTGCTACAGCCTCCCCTCAATCCAACTTCACTGCACCATTGCGCACCAGGTAGCTTGGCATGGGATACCAGTTTTGCGATAACCACAACATGGCGACCAGATAATCAATGTTGAGGTGACAGGGGCAGGTGGATGGGGACTTTGCATGAAGAACTATGAATTTAAACCATTTGATGAAGGGTGTACAGACTGGGGACAAAATCAAGGAGTTGATGGGGAACCAATTGATGAAAATGGAAGTTGCAATAATAAATGATATAGTAGAGCAAAGGTCAAAGGTGCAAGCGGGGTTGTGAGAAATGAATCTGGACAATCATTTCAACGGGTTATCCAGTGGATTGTTGAGTTGGTAATCCGTTAGAAGAAAATAGTAAAATTAACGGTAGTAATAAATTTGTAAATTTTTTTATTTAGGGTGATTAAATTGAGAAAAAAATTAGAATAATCAAAATAAGACAAGGCTATTTTAGAGTGGTCATGGATGATTTACTTTTATTTTTAATTAATAATTATTAATTAGATTGTAATTATCACAAATTTTTCTTATAGTTTATAGTTAGAGTTCTATTCAAATAATAATTCTATTTTAAAATTAGTAAAACTTTGTTTACATCAAATTTTTTAAAATTAATAATTGTAAATTAATTATAATTATTTTTAAACATGTAATTATCCTAATGTTTATTAAATTATAATTATTTTTAAATTATAATTGTCGTAAAATTTATTTTATGTCAATTCTTTTGAATAATAATTTTAAATTAAATTTTATAATTTTTTAAATGTGAATTTAATAATATGTTGTGGGTTTGAAAAACTTTTTCAAACATGAATTTTTACAACTATTATGGGTTGGAAAGATAAGATTAAACTATGACAAATATGTGGATTTAAAAAGTCCAAAAAGAACATCAAACAAATCATTAAATCCTTTGAATTATTCTTGGGAGGCTTTTTTGAAGATACAAATTGACTAGAAAAGCACTAGTATAGTCTTCGACTCATGCTGGTCTGCTGACTGCAAAGCTATCCAAATTCTGAGTTAAAAGAGTTTAATATTACTTAAAAGGGATATGTATATTTGACAAAAATGTATTTAATTTTTTCTATCAGCTTTTATATTTAGGAAAAAAAAATAATCTAAAAGGTCACGTGATTGTAACTCATTTTTGCCTAGCCTTGACAAGGGGGCAGTGGCTTTGAAATTCATTAGCTTTAAACCAACCCTTGTTAAAACTAATTACCAAATTAATAAATTAATGTATTATTTATTCCGCACAAAATGAATAATTGCCCTAACGACTAAAATAATGAAATCTGTTTGATTATTGGATCAAATCAAACCCTCGTGCTACCTTATTTCAAGTCAAAACGTGTTTGGGGCAGTAGAGATGAATTAAGGTCCATGTATTGTTCTCCATCACTTTTTTCCTGATTGGGGCAACCAGCTATTGGGGTTACTGGCCAGGCAATCACGTCCCAATATGCATCATTGTTATGGACTTATGTTTGACCTTTGTGTTTGCACTTTGTTTTTAATATCTTCCCCCTTCAAACCCAAATATTAAACCCACTTGTAACTTGGAAACAAAATTGTAAAATCCTCCATGTTTGATCATTGATGAAGTAAATATAATATTTTGAAGTGACGATTATATACAACATTATAAATTTATCATTTCTTGAGAGGTGAAGATTTCGGTTATTCTATTTTATCATTGATGAAAAGATATCTCAGTAGAAAAGATATATAGTATACTAATATCTTATAATATCCTATTAAAAATCAAATTTCTAAAAAATTATATCCCATAATAATATCCTAATAGTATCCAATTGTTAATTAATCAAAGTGAATGATTATCAATTAAGAGTTGCGGTAGTTGCTTACTTCATCACTTAACTATGTGATTAGAGATTTGATTCTTATTTATAAAAATAGAGCACATTTTAATATTGTTTACCTTTTTAGAGAACACATTTGACAAGGAATTAATAATTGTGGAATAATTTTTTTCCTTGAAAAATGACTACTCAAATTAAAGATAAAACTCAATGAATTAAAAAATTTCTAAATAAAAATGATAACAAATTAGCAAAATGTTTACAAGTTATTGGATTTTTGTACTCTTTGAAACATCGATTACATCCATACTCAACATGTATCTTAGTATAAGTATTCTTCAACTAAATCATATTTCAGATTAGAAAAGAAAAGGTTTAGCACAAATGCAGCACAAGCTGCTTGCTATTTTCAAAGTATTTATGTCAATTTCACAAGTTCCATACCAATTCCTCTTACTTCATAAATATAGATATAGGAGTGATAGTAATTTTTATTTAATGCTTATATAATTTATTGTTCTTCTTGTTCTATTTTATGATAGGTTTATAATTGCTCTCAAGATATATTGTGTTTGCATTAAAGGTGCTCCTCACTTGTAAGCCTTAAATTAAAATTAATATTCCTCATTTAATTCTTTCCTTTTTTAGTATCATTTAATTCTTTTCTTAAAAGTTAAATTTTTGTCATATATAATTACTTAAAAAAAGTAAAGTATAAGAATACTCACTTAACTCTTTAAATATGGAAGTGGAAAATAAATGACAAAAAAAAAAAAAAAAGCCATGATGTAACTTAGAAGTATGAAATTAAACATTTGTTCAAATGAATGTGGACTAAGTTGATTTTGTTATGTTATCTCGATTTAGGGAATTAAATTATATTGACTATTCACCGTAAATCTTGATTTTGTATGTAGGTTATGTTCATAGCTATGTTTTGAGTTCAGTTCAACATTCAACTGAGGCCTTTATAGTTTTTTTTGGTTATGTAAATTTGACATGTACTTAAGGTTGTCATTTTGAATTCTAGGTGGATGATGGATGTTTGGAATTATGATGGCAATTTTTATGGATTGATAATATTTAGTTCTTGTTATTGTGTATAATGATAGGTATGAACTTGTGAGTTTTGTAAGATGTTTATTGCATATATAAGTGCATGTGTGCTTGTTGAAAAATTAATGTGTAACTATGGCTTGATATGGTAACTCTGTAATGTGATATTGGTTGTGAGATGTAATAGAATATCATGAATGCATGGCATATTGCATATGGTTTAATAGTTGCTAACTGAATTGAATGTTATGATCATAGATGTAGAATGGAATTTGGTGTTAATTTTATAAGTGACTGAAGCTTGGTATTTTGATTTCATTAGGACATATGCATAGTTATTTCTATCTAGGCATGAATGGTAATTTTTTACGAAATTGGTTTGTGTTGTATGATGATGCCTTGAGGCATATTGGTTTGGAATTAGGAAAATGATATAATTTGGCATGTTATTATGCACTTTGAATAGGTTTAAATATGGGTCAAGTGCATGCTTTTGAAATACTTGGAAATTTGGTTTTGTAACTTGCATAAGGTACGTAATGGCACACACGGGCTAACACACGATCGTGTGTCACACACGGGCATGTGACATGATCATGTGCTTGATATATTGGGAGGTTCTAGATTGGCACAACCTCAGTGAGTTATATGGTTTGGATACATGACCGTATGACTCCAGCTTATACGGCTTTAATGAGTTACACGGTTTAGATATATGACTGTGTGACTCTAGCTTACATGGCCTCAATTTTTCACACGGTCTAGGAACACGACCATGTAACCATGTTTTGTGATTTTTTCCTAATTATTTAAAATTTTACAATTTAATCCATTTTGCACTCGGGTCAACTTTAGAGCTTTAGTATGCTCGATTAAAATTTGGAATTGTTTGTAAATCACGATAAACATATATCATGAAATGCTTTGTTGAATTATTATTTAATAAAGTCAAAATGTAGGCGAATTGTTTCGTTAACTTTTTTAGTATCTTATAGCTCGAGTCCGGCAGCCAAATTGGGTAAGGGGTGTTACATAGTCGAAATTAATCCAAGTAGACAAACAGAAGATTAACTCACATCAGTATTCCTAAATAACCGAGTAATCTGTGTTTTATCAAATTATCTATTAATTAACTTGTTATTACCTTTCAGCCTCTAACTAATTAACTAATTGACCAATACTTACATATCTTTTGACCTCACTTTTTTTATCAAGATAAATTATGATTTACACTATAAACTTATCTTTCGATCTCATTTATCCTAAATTACTTCCTAGAGTCACCAATCCTAGGTTTTAATGGTACATAATTTAAGCCAACTAACTCAGAAACAAATCCTAATTCCTCCGTTAAATATTTCCACATATGATCGTCAATCTCCCTAAGAAAATTAGTCACTCATGGATTTAGATGCAAGTTTCCCTAATGTCATTTTTAACATGCAAGGTAAAGAATTAAATAGAAAAAAGGGAATAAAGAAATTGATCCGTTTCGATATCAATTTACACACGAAATTCGAAGTTTCTTTGATAGTTACGAAGATAATCTCGAATGCAATTGGAAACTGAAAAGAAATTAATATAAACTTGTAACATCCAGATTTTGGGCCTAGTTGGAGCAGTGGTTGCGGGACCACAAATCTGACATCAAAAAATTTATTTTATTATTATTTTTATGTCTACAGTATGATACTAAAGTTGTGTGAATTTTTCATAAAGAAATTTCCTTGTTTGAATGCTCAATTTGATAAAAAGGACTAAACCGCATAAGGTGCAAAACTTGACGTCTAATTGATAAAGGCACTAAATAGCTATAGAATTGAAAAGTACGAGCACTTGCATGGTAATTATACCAGTAGAAAAGTGAGGATAAAAAGATGGACATGTAGTAGGTGGATTTGGTAAAGATATTAAAAGGTTAATTTGGTAAATAAGTTAATAGGTGTAATAAGACAAAATAGCAAAAGCTACCATCTTTTTTATTTCTCTTTCTTCTCCATCGATTCTTACCCAAGGAGATGGCCATGGAAGCTTGAAAATTTCAGCAACTTCTAACTCTCACAAGTAAGTGATTTTGATGGTCATTTTTTATTATTTTTGTATTTTTGGAACCTTTGAAGCTTAATCTAGCTAATGAGGGGACTATTTTGCAAATGGTTGAAATTCTAGGGTTTTCCCATGAGAATATTCATGTTGTTTGCTGCATTTTTATGAAAAAAAATGAATCTTTGTTGTTAAATAAACAACTTTTGTTAAGTGATTTTCATGAAAACACCTAAAATGGACCATTTTGTAAAAGTTGTAAAATAGGTAGTAAAGGTGTTAAATAATGGAAAATGTGGGCTGCTATAAGCGTGAAAAGGGTTCAACTATGCATGGGTAGTAAAGAAATTGAACACATTTCATTTAACGAGCCTAGGGGCAAAAATGTGAAATTGGGCTAATTTGAATAGCATGATGAATAAATAAATTAAATGTGTTGTTATTGATCAAGGAAAGTGAGATTTGGAATGAGATCAGGGGAATAAAGCAAGATAATCGAGTAATTGATTTATTTCATCATTTCATACCGAGATAAGTTCGTATGTTAATCATAAATGTTTATTTGATAAAGTGATGAATAATTTGTAAATTTAATTATATTATTTGCTGTACAATGAAAATTCGATGTTCGAGACTAGTGAATGCAAAGTTGAACATTTTTGTTTGGTACTAAAAGATGAATTGACAGAAAAGACCATGGATGAGTCATGACAAAGTGTGACTCAGTGAAATTGTGTAAGACCATAGTTAGACTATGGCATCGAGATATGGTTCTATGTGAGATTGTGGAATAAGATAGCTATGGTCACATGTGTAATACTAAGTGCAGGCTACTATGTGCACCGGATAGCATCTGTTATTATTGGTGGGCTGTGTGCGATACCACCGTGAATCTGTTATTATAGGTGGGTTGTGTGCGATACCACCGTGAATATGTTATTATTGGTGGGCTATGTGCGATACCACCGTGAATCTGTTATTATTGGTGGGTTGTGTGCGAAACCACCGTGTATCTGTTATTATGGGTGGGCAATGTGCAAAACCACCGTGTATCCGTAATTACTCCGAAGTGTTCATCGGGAAAATTCGACTAAGTGGAATTTCATGTGAGCGATGAATTCGATATGTGATGAATTTTGGTGAGGATTAAAATGAGTAAGTGAAGTGGTAAAGTTTTGTATTATTCATGCTAATCAAATTATGTTATTGAATGTGGGCATATTGTTATGAAGTTTCATGAAAGAGTGAAATTTTAAATAAAACAGTTTTGGACAGCAGTAGTTGTATATATTTGAAAAATCACCAAAAGTGGTAGAAATCTATTTTGAGATTTAATAAGATATGAAATTAAAGCTTATTGAGTCTATTTCTACATAAAAGAAACAAAATAAGAAAAAGAAATTCAGATGGTGAGATGATTGGATTTTAGTGAGACAGGGTCAGAATGATTTTAGAATCCCCTATTCTGACCTGAGAAATTCATTAAAAATTTTTAAAAAATAATAATGGGATAAAATTTATATGCTTAAAATTATTAATGAGTCTATTTTCAAGAGAAACAAATGGGAATGTCATTCAAGTTCTGTAAAATGAGATAATTAATTTTTAGTGAAGAGGGGTCGAAACTATCAGGTAGCAAAATAGGGGAGAATTTAAAGAATAAATTGTACTGATTGGTTGAACCAAAAATTCTGGAAATTTTATGGTAATAATATATGTGAGTCTAGTTTCAGGGAAAATTAGTGGATCTTAAGTTGGAGTTCTGTAGATCCTAATAAAAATAATTTAGTGACTATATCTCGAATAAATAGCTTAAGATGAACATAAATAAAATTTTGAAATTTCATGCAATAATGGTGGTATTATCTTGAGAGCTTATAATGAGGATTGTTAAAAACATGTTTATTACTTACATACGTACTTACTAAGCTTTATAGCTTACTCCATTGTTTTCCATGTTTATAATGTACCCAGGTTAGCTCGGGTTGGAAGTCGTCGGAGAACCTATCACACTATTGAGCTTACAATTTAGGTATCGATGATTTATATTTAAGGTTATGGCATGTATAGGGAACTTGGTCATGTGTATATGTTACTATGATTTGTCCTAGAATAATGACCCATGATATTCGGAGTTCATTGTTGTATAAAGTCATTTAATATGGCCAATAAATTGGTTATGCTATAAACTCATGATGATGTATTCCATGGTTGAGTAAATTGTATGCTATGACTTGTTACGTGTGTGTGGTGGATGTTTTGGTAGCTTTAATATGTCATGAAATGTGTCATTCTAGTTATACTCAAGTATGGGTAGGATAGGGTAGAAATTGGCTTAGAAAATAGCCAACTTCTTGACCACACAGGCAGAGACACGGCCGCGTGTCTCGGCCGTGTGGAGGACACGGTCTAGCACACGGGTGCGTGACTTGGTCATGTGATCCAAAACGAATGATGATGTCATAAACAGAGAGTTACACGGGTGGAGGACACGAGCGTGTCCTGGGCCACACAGGAGGGTGTAACCACATGGGCGTGTGACTCTCCAAAACAAGAAAATTTTTTAAATGTTCCAATTGTTTTAAAAGTTCTCGATTTAGTCCCGAATCGCTCCCAAAGCATGTTTTGGGCCTCGTAGCCCCATTTTAGGGACTTGATGATATAAGATAAAAGTTTTAAATTTTAAATGAAAATTTATGCCTTGAATTTGTTCAGTTGCAAGTGTTATTGTCCGGTAACGCCTCGTACCCTGTTCCGGCGTTGAACACGAGTAAGGGGTGTTACAAAACTAATTAAATAAAAGCTTGAATTCAAATTGAATCCAAGTTAAAACAAAGGAAAGATTATGTTCTGCAATTAAAGGACTAAATTGAAAGAAAACTAAAACTAAAATAAAATCCTAAAACTAATCTAAATGGCTCACTTGGCCAAGCCCCCTAAATTGAGGCTAAATACTCATATTTATAGCCAAAAATTTCTTCCCTAATTAGGTTAATTAACAGCCCCAAAATGAAATAGTATGTATTGTGCAGACGAATACACCCTTAACTTAAAATTCTAGTTTGTCACTCCAGTGTCGCGACACTGCCTTTCGAGGGTGATTTATTTGGCTTTGAAGTCCAGTGTTGCAACAACACATGCCAGTGTCGAGACGCTGCCATCATCCTTTGCGTTCTTAGCTCGAAAACAATGTCATGTACACTCAATTGACTTTTTAGTTCATCCTTAGGCCTGTATTAGCCCATTAGGTCATCACATTGCTAAAATTTGCGTAAAAATGCTTATTTTACTAAATTTTAACATAAACTAATGAAAACTAAAAATGTAATAAAATCATATAAAATGGCTAGAGAACAAGCTCGTTAAGTGCCAAAAAAACTCTAATTTTCCAGAATGAAGTGTGGCAGATCAACTCCGGTGCCTCATAAAGCGATTCCCCTTCTTGTAATAGTCCGGTTTATACCCTAGTCAGAACAGTGGTTTTGGGACCACAAATCCGAGTCAGTATAATATTTTAATATTATTTTCTGTGTCTATGATATAATTAATCATGTGTTAAATTTCCGTAAGCTAATTTGTCCATTCATGTGTTTTAATTGGTGTTAAGGATTGAATTGCATAAAAGGTAACAATGGCTTTCTATTTGATTAGTGATTAAATCAATATGGCTTTTAAATGTTAAGGATTTAAGTGGCAATATAGCCATTATTATATTCAGTGGGCGGCAAAGGTCATAAATGACCTTGTAACTATGTATAATATATGTATTATTATGAAAGGTTATAATGGTAAATTAGTTTATATCATAAAATTTAGTAATCAAAAGCTTAAAATAAGCTTAAATTTTATGTTCTTCCACCGAATGCATGAAAGAAAAGAAATAAGAAAGGCTTTTTACATTCAGCTAGATTGAGGCACAAATTCAAGGTATGTTTTAGTCGGTTTTTGATAATTTCTACGTTATTGCAATCGTTTCTTTGAGAGCTACAAAACCCATGTATTAATTTTGTGAATTGATGATGTTTGTGTGATATGCCATTGATGATATGTTGAGCTTTATGATAATTTATGGTGTTAAATGAAAGATTTGAGCTAGATGAACATAATCTGTTCTTAAATTTTTGATGAATTTAGCTAATTAGGGCTAAATTGAGAAAATAGTAGTTTGAGGGACTAAATTGCAAATTTGATGGAAAATATGGACTTATATAACCCCTAGGGAGATTCGGCTATGCATGTTTGTGAACAAATTTTGTGAATTTGATGTTTTGAGAAAAATGGACTAAATTGATAAATTGTGCAAGTATGAGGGTTAAATTGCAAATAGCCCTAAATGTGTGTATTCGGATTAAATTAAATGAGTTAGTGAATAAAAGGGTTAATTCTGAATATGTTTAGATCAAGAACCGAGGAAAACGGATTTAGATCGCAGGAAAGCGAAAGTAACCAAGTAGCCGTTCCCGTTTCAACAAAACTGAATCCGAGGTAAGTCATTATGCAAATAAACGTATTAGTATTTAAATATGTATATTCCTATGACCATTGCTATAGATGAATGTTTACGACATGATCTGTACATGAATTTCGAGATAAGATCGATATAGTGACAATGTTCGAGAAGTTCCGTACGAACCTAGGAATAAATAGGATTAGCTATGTCATGACATATGTATCTGTTCTATTTTATCATGTAAGACCACATCCGGGACGTTGGCGTTGATTTGAGATTTCATGTAAGACCTCACCTGGGACGTAGGCATCGATATGAGTTCTACGTGTAAGACCACGTATGGGACGTTGGCATCGATTTGACCTTTACGTGTAAGACCATGTATGGGACATCGGCATCGTATTGATTCGTGTAAGACCCTGTCTGGGACAGTGGCATCGATATCTGAGTGCATATAAGACCTCGTCTGGGACGTTGGCATTGTACGACTATTTCGAGCTTTCTGAATATCCTACTAAATTCCTAACGGTTCAACGGGCAAGTCTGTGATACGAATTGGAATCTCGAGCTAAGAACAAATACGTGAATATATGTTCGTTTCAGGTACGTTTCATATGTACACTAAATGTGTATTAAAAAGGTAAGTACCTAAGGTATTTTTTATGTGAAGAAATGTACAATTGAATATGAGAATGTGAATGAGATACAAGAATAGTTATGCAAGAGATATGTATATACATGCGATTTTTGAATTGATAAATGTGGCAAATTTGGCCAAGGATATGGTTTAATGCATATATGAGAGAAATATACTATGAATATGAATTGTGTCAATGTTTCTATATGCTTAAATGTTTTACATGTCAAGTTTATTTTTATATGACTTACTAAGCTTTTGGAAAGCTTACTCCGTGTGTGTGATTTCTCAGTTTTATAGGTCGTCAAAGCTACTGAAGGCTTGGGACCGTCAAAGATCATCATCACACTATTCAACTTGTTTTTGGTACATTTTGGAAATATGTTTTGCTAGGTATGGCATGTATAGGCTAGTCTTTTATATTTGTAAATGAAGTGAATTTAGCCATGTGATTTGGCTAGTTATGTGTTGATATTATGTTTTAATGAATGTGTTAGATGAAGTATACTTTGGTATGGTTGAAGCACATGAATTGGTCAAGTTTTTGGGTAAGCATTTGGATGAATTATACTTGATATACATATTTTTTGGTCTTGGAAGTTGGCATGGTTGAAATGGATATTGAATGTTTAGATTGAATGGTTGTTTTGGTTGTCTAGTATGCATGTAATGTGTTGGTAAATCTTGCTTGTAGGTATGACCCTAGTGGGTGACATTTTGGCCTTGAAAATGGCCTATAATGTCACACGGTCATGGCACACGGGCATGCCTAGCGACCGTGGGCTAAGTATATAGCTAGCACAAGAGTACACGACCTTGGCACACGGACGTGCCTGCTGCCTAGTAGCCATGTGATTTTTGACAGGATTGACCACGGCCTGAGTACATGGGCATGCTTAGTGGCCGTGGAAGATAAGTCAGTTTCGACCACGGAGAGGACACACGGGGGTGTCTAGTAGTCGTAGGAGGCACATGGCCTGCCCACACGAGCATGTAACCCCTGAAACTTAGAAAAGTTTTAAATTTTTGAGAATGTCTGTATGTGTTTTAGTTTAGTCCCGACCCGGTTTATAAGCATGTTTTAGGTCTCGTTGACTGTATTAAGGGACATTGTGTTTGAGATTGATGGATGAATGTATGAACTTCTAAAAATGTTTCCAATCGGTTCGATAATGCCTTTAACCCTAGTCCGATGCCGGATACGGGTTAGGGTGTTACACTTCTAGTTGTTGAAAATTCATTATGCCTATACAGAGCTTCATCATTTTTCAAGGGGGAAGTACTTAGCCAAGAAGTTGCTTGGGAGCTTGTCCCACGTACTGATTAAATCTATCAGTTGTGAATCTAACCGCATAAATGCATCGTCAATAAGAAAGAAAGGGAATAATCAAAGATATACAGCGTCATATGATACCCCATTGTACTTAAAGGTATCACAAATAGTTAAAAATCGCTTGAGTTGCTGGTTAGGATCCTCATTCATTGATCCCCGAAATTGGAGATTTGCTTGTTGACCTTATGTAAAATGTAGTATTTATTTCGATCTATTTTCGTATTTAAGGAGCTTGTTTTCTAGCACTTTTATAATTAAGTATTGCATTTTTAGTATTAGTAGGTTAGGAACTAAATAGTAATAAAATAAACATTTTTATGCATTTTCTGCTATTTCGATGACCCATAAGGTTGATTTGGGCCCCGTGAGTGACTAATGGGCTATTTAAGTGTGTAGGATGCCAATTTAGATGATGATCGGGCTACAAGACAAGGGAACTCGATAGCACAATGAAGATGCCAAGGCTGGGAAAGCACTTGATGTTGTAAGGAGGAGCTTCCTCTCGTCACAACGACGCGATAAATATGGGAAGGATATCATGTTGTTGACGTCATGACGAGGAGTTTCCTCTCGTCATGACGATGTAACATTGGCAAGCCAAAATATGTTGATTCTTTGGATAGCACTTTGGGGTATATTTCCATATTTGGACCCTAGCATTTATCAAAATATTGTATTAATTGGCATCTAAGTGTATCTAGGGTTGAGTGGTCACCAAGTAGCTCGTTGCCTATATAAGCAACCTTAGGGTCACTTGGTTTGATGTATAGAAGTAGACAGACAATTTTTTCCTATTCAGTTTTTAGTTTCCTTTTCTTTTCATGTTTGTTTAGTTGAAACTTTTCTATTCCTTTGTGAAGACAATCGCAAGCAGAGATTGCTCCGGATCTGCACTTTAACATATATTCATCAGTATTCTCTTATCTCTTTTGTAACACCCCTTACCCGAGTTCTACCCCAGAATTGAGTCTGAGGCGTTACCGTAATAAAACCACTTGATTGCCACTTAGGATCATCATGAATACTCTCTTAAGTCACCTCAACAACCTCAATCTCGACTTACGAGGCCTCACTCATACACACGGGGGCTCTCGAGACTATATCGGAACTTTTTCCAATCTTAAAAATTTTCTCTTTTCTATAGGGTTAACACGCCCGTGCAAGAAGAGACAGGCCCGTGCATAGACCCACACGCCCATGCTCCACAACCGTGGTGAATACTGACTACATACACACGGCCTCAAAGCCTAGTCACACGCCCGTGTGGCTAGCCCGTGGCCAACACTGACTAAACTCACACGGCCTATGCACATGCCCGTGTGGCTAATCCGTGGTCTATTCTAACTTAAAATATTAACATGCAGGGGACACACGGCCAAGTCACACGCCCGTGGGCTGACCGTGTGTCACACATGGTCTAGACACATGCCCATGTGTCTATTCACATGGACAAAAACAAAGCTATGTGCTAAGTTCATTTCACCCCTCTAGCATACACAATATGCATTCATTCAAGACATCCATAATCAACTCGAATTTAAGTGCAATCTCACATAGATAACTACAATCTTTTCATAAAATAAGGTAGCCAACTACTATAGCATTATACAAAATAGACTATCCATCTAAAGGCCAACACATCTTAGCCATTTACAACAAAATTCACTAACTTCTCTAGCCTCTATACATGCCATATACAAAACATTAAGTCTCATGTACCAGAGTGTGCTGATAATGTGGACGATCTTCTAATTGATCCTCGTATCTCGATTCAACACTTTTACTCTATAAGACAATGGAAAAGAAAGGGAGTAAGCTTTGAGCTTAGTAAGTTTACACATAAACAATTAAGCATCATAGTATAAGCTAAACAAAAATTAGCCTCATACTAACATATAATGTACAACAATGCTGACTCTTTCTATTCCTTACCACATTTCCAACACATCATGAGTCACATACTCATAACCATTGAAATGCACCCCTACATTCAATATCACATTTACACAATATACAACACAACATCATTTCTCAATAATTCATCCACACAGTTAATTAACTCAATAATATGACCACACAACTAATCCACACAGCTAATTTTTCGATGGTTTCGCACTTAGCCCACCACAATCAATTAATAAGGTAGTATCGCACTTAGCCTACCACAAAGGTATTCATAGTGGTTTCGTACATAGCCCACTAGACGAAAAACCTAACGATAGCATCGCACATAGCCAGCTTATCGTCAATATGCATTAGGATGGTATCGCACTTAGCCCACCATTTAGCATTCTCACTATACATTCACATATCTACTTACTTAACCATACATCCATTCACAAATTCTACCACAGTCATCCCACATAGGTTCTCAATCATTCTCAATCATGCTACACACTAGCTAGCATTAAGAAATTGTAAGTATGAATGCATTGTTTAAGCATAGACTTACCTCGATACTCAAAAGTATAAAAATATGCAATCTAGTCCACCACCTTGCTCTTGCCTCGGTTTAGATCTAAGCTTCGTATTTCTTGATCTATAATGAATAAATCAGATTATTCAATACACATATTGACTAAATTGACACTTATCTCATACTTTGGCAAAATTACCCTTTTGCCCCTAATCTTTCTCATAATTACACTTTTGCCCCAAGGCTCGTAAAGTGATTTTTATTCAACGCTCTAGC
Organism: Gossypium bickii; assembly: GCA_025503065.1. Taxonomy (NCBI): domain Eukaryota; kingdom Viridiplantae; phylum Streptophyta; class Magnoliopsida; order Malvales; family Malvaceae; genus Gossypium; species Gossypium bickii. Next base: position 98,484,172 of record CP106712.1, read on the forward strand.
CTTTCATGCTTAGTCGAATCACTTACTCAACTAAAGCATTCACCAATTCTCACTAAATCATACATGTATGACCAAACTTAAAACTTTCACAAACTAGTCCCTACATGCATTTTCATGGAAAATCACTTAACAAAAGATGTTTCCACTGCATCAAGCTTTCATAATCTTCCATAAAACATCAACATACATGCATGTCATACATGGCCACATTTTTTAACATTCAATATAGCTCATCAAATAGCTAAAAATAGCTTATTCATACAACTAGGACTTCAAAAATACGATGAATATAAAAAACGGGGCTTGGATGCACTTACTAGCAAGCTTGAAAAATTTGAAGAACCCTAACAATGGCTCTCTCAATTTTCGGTAGCCTTGGAGAAGAATATGAATGAATTTTGTCATCTTTTCTCCCATTTTAATCATTTAGTTGCCAAATGACCAAAATGCCCTTTTTGATAAACTTCTTATTTTAACTCATCTATGCCCAATTTTGTCCAAAAATTATAATTTGGGTAGATTTCTATTTAAGGACCTCTAATATATATTCTAAAGCCATTTCACACAAATAGCTTCTAGAATCTCACATTTTGCAACTTTTGCAATTTAGTCCTTTTGTACAATTCAACCAAAATTTCACAAAATTGCTTCATGAAACTTTCACACTGGCATGCATACATAGCATAAATCTCAAAAACTCATACATAGACCTCAGATTTGTTGTCTCGCACCACTATTCTGACTAGGCCCTAAACCGAAATGTTACATCTTTTGTTCTATTCTTTTATTTATATTCCGTTGATTTGGCTAATTACCCGTTGTATGGATATTAAATAAAACATTGTGTTTATTTCATATCTCGCATGATTCAATTAATAAACTCATTTAGTTCTTAAGTGATTATTTATCTGAAATTGGTTGTTTATTCGAGAGTAATTATTATATTAGGGAGTAAAGCCTTTAATAGAATATCTAGATAGGTGAGATCGCAAACATATCCTGTAGTGTATAAATTGTAACGCTCTCCACCCGACCCGATCATCTGGATCTGAGTATTGGGTGTTACTTCCTAAAACAAATGTAATCTAGACTTTCTCTCAACTAACCTATGTAACTATTCTAATGATGGCTTAAAAATTTCTTTAACACTTTTTTTGAATTACCTCAAGTATTTCATTAAGAATATATTTACGTACAATGTATGTTTCACATTTACATTCTTGATCAATAAACTACAATACTCATTGAATACATCTCGTTTTTTACTAAAGACAAATGTTTTCGCCTTTGACATCTTAATCAATAAACAACTTGTACTTTTATAGCCTTTCTTTGCGTAGACTACAGCTTCTTATCCCACTCTTTAAGTAGGCTTCTCCCTCATAAACTTCTCTTCTCTATATGCACATCAGCACAAACCGTTGCTCTATTGGCGTAGCCTTGGCATCGTCCCTCTGTATGATATTCTTTGCTACCTGAAATAGGAAATAACTTATGTAAGGTCTTGAGAAAGTAGTAAATCTCTATTACCTTGTAACAGTCCAGTTTAGACCCTAGTCGGAACAGTGGTTTCGGGACCACAAATCCGAGTTAATGAAATATTTTAATATTATTTTCTGTGCCATTGATGAGTGAATAAGCATGTGTTAAATTTCTGTAAGATAATTTATCTGTCTGTGTGTTTAATTTGATAAAAAGGATTGAATTGCATTAAATGCAAAACTAGCATGATATTTTTAATAGTGTCCTTTTGAGATGGCTTCTTAATGGGAAGGCCTTATATGGCAATTAAACCACTTTTAAGATAGTGGATAGTAGCCCTTATGGTATAATTGTTTCAAATATTTATTAAATGGCTAATTTGGTAAATGGATTAATTATATGTTATAATAGAATAAACAATTGAAAGATGGGTTTTATTATCTTTTTGGCTGAAATATCAAAGAAGAAGAAGAGAAAAATTAGGTAGGGCATTCGACTAACTTCTAATCCAAATTAAGGTATGTTTTGACTTTAAATTTTGATGATTTTATGTTTTGATATTGTTTCTTAGTTTACTATCAAGCCCATGTTGTAATTTGAAGAATTGATGATGTTTATGAAATTTGCCATTGATGAAATGGTGAGTTTTGTGATAAGTTTAGGTGTTAAATGAAAGATATGTGTTAAATGAACATGCTTTGTTCTTGAAATTTTGATGAATTTAGCTAATTAGGGCTAAATTGTGAAAATAGTATTTTGAAGGACTAAATTGTGAATTTGATGATATGTTTGGATTTGCATGAGATATATGGGCATTCAGCTAAGCATGGTTAAAAGATGTTTTGGTATATTTGATGTTTTGAGAAAAATGGACTAAATTGAAAAAATGTACAAATGTGAGGGCCAAGTTGCAAATAGCCCTAATTATGTGTATTTGGATTGAATTGAATGAATTAGTGAATAAAATGGGTCAAATCTGAATATGTACAGATCAAGAACCGAAGAAAACAGACTTAGATTGCAAAAAAGCGAAGGTAGTTGAATAACCGAGTCCGAACGAATATCCGAATCCGAGGTAAGTCATTATACAAATAAACGTATTTTTATTGAATTATGTATGTTCATATGACTATTGATAATGATGAATGTTTACAAGATGATGTGTACATGAATTCTGAGATAAGATCGACTTAGTGACAATGTCCGAGAAGTCCCATACGACCCTAGGAATAGATAGGATTAGCTATGTCATGACATAGGTGTCTGTTCTGTTTTATCATGTAAGACCACGTCTGGGACGTTGGCATTGATTCGAGATTTCGTGTAAGACCACGTCTGAGACGTTGGTGTCGATATGAGACTTAAGTGTAAGACCATGTCTGGGACATTGGAATCGCATTAATTAATTCGGTAAGACCGTCGGGACAAGATGGCATCGACATCTGATTACATGTAAGACCACGTCTGGGACGTTGGCATTGTACGACTATTCTGAATATTCTGTATATCCTATTAGATTTTGATCGGTTCAACGGGCAATTCCGAGCTATGAACGGTTACGTGAATGTATATCTGTTTCAGGTATGTTTGATAAGTACACAAGGTGTGTAAATGAGCTATATGTATATATGATATTTGAGTTGAGTAATGTGATAAGTTATGGCTAAGTAAGTGATCCAAATGCTATATGAGATGTATATGTTATAAGAACCATTATTGTCATTGTATAAATATGCTATGGGCATTTTATGTTAGGTTTATTTGTATATGGCTTACTAAGCTTTTGAAAGCTTACTCTTTGTGTGTGTTTGTTCTATTTTATAGGTCGTCAAAGCTACTGAAGGCTCAGAGACCGTCGAGGATCATCATCACACTACTCAACTTGTTTTGGTACTTTTGAAATATGTTTATAGCTAGATATGGCATGTATAGGCTAGTCATTTTGGTTATGTTTGAAGTGTATATTATAGCCATGAGATTTGGCTAGATAAGTGTTTGTAATATACATGAGTCAATGTGTTATATGATGCATGTTTTGGCATGGCTAGATAGCTTATGAAATAGTTAAAGATTTGAGTAAGCATATGAATGCATTATGAGTATGTTTAATTGATCAAAAAAGTGGATATATGAATGGAAAAGATGGATGAATTATGCTTAATTACATATGTGTTTAGTTGTACATTTTAGCATGGTTGGAGTTGCAATTGTAGATGAAAATTTGATGATTACTTTGATATGTTTTGGTTGCAAAATTATGCATGGAATGATTTAGTAATTTGCTTGTAGAAATTGACCCATTAGTGGGTGGCATTATGGCCTTGACAATGGCCTATTTTGCCAACACAGTTATGGTACATGGGCGTGCCTAATGGCCATGGGAAAATGGCAGTATCTAGCTAAGTGTACATGGCCTTGGCACACGGACGTGACTGGTAGCCGTGAGATTAAGCCAGTATATGGCCTAAGAGCACACGGCCATGGTACACAGGCGTGCCTAGTAGCTGTGTGGAAAAGTCAGTATACATGCCTTGAATTGGCATGGCGAAGACACATGGGTGTGTCTAGTGTCTGTGGAAGACACATGGCCTGCCCACAGGGGCGTGTGGCCTTCATAACTTAGAAAAGTTTTTAAATTTTTGACTACTCTAAAGCATGATTAAGGTCTCGTTGTCCTATTTAAGGAACACTTTGATTGCGATTGATGAATGATTGTATGTAATTTTTGTAAAAGTTTTCGATCTGTCTGGTAACGCCTTTAACCCTAATCCAGTGACGGATACGAGATAGAGGCGTTACATACCTATTTCAATACATTGTAGTGTACTAAACACTTTGTGTATTCTTTGGCCTATGTCCTCATAGTTCAGTTCAGATGTAATTGGCTAATACTTATTTAAGAGTGTACTACATGCATCATTCATTAGTTTTGCATCCTCTTATCCATATCGGGTTTTACACTTCTCGTGTTCACCACATTTTATTCTCGGCATTTTTCATGTTACTAACCATTTTCCCTTTTCCTTTATACAGAGTCCACCTCATCCTTAACATTCGGAACCATTCTGACATAGTTCATTAGATACCTTTGATAAACCGTAATAGTAAAATATTTTAAGCCCACATTTAGCATGCTTTTGGATTATTTAAGCCTTGAATTGTGTAATTTGGTGCTCTTAATCCTTTGCTTTCATGTTTTATACTCAAAAAAGCACCGGAGGATGAAAAGAATGAGAAACGGGCCCAAAACGGAGTAAACGGGCCATATCACGAAATCAACACGGCATGGGCCCAAGACCACACGACCGTGGCTCCTTAATAGTCTTGAACATGGCCTGGCCACGATTTACACGGGCATGTGCCATGGGCGTGTCCTTAATGTGAGAAAGAAGAGTTTCAGTTGGATTAGGGTACTTAGAGGCAAAGAAAGCCATTCTAAGAGCCTATATATATACCCTAAAGGCCAACCTTCTAGGGGAGTCAAGCTAGGAGTCCAGCTAGGCGTCCAGCTAGGCCAAAGAGCTGAGCCAGAGGGGTCAGAATTGTGGAATTTACTTAAAGAAAGCCAGTTGATTCATCTCAAGAAGCCGGAGTCATACTCAAGACAGAGGATCTCTCTTCAATTCCTTCAGGGGGTTTTAGAGTTTTTCTTATGTTTTGTTTTATCTTTCCTTTTGAGATGAATTCTTTTACGATTATGAACTAAACCCTCAGATACCTGAAGGGGATGAAACCTAAGATGAATTTTGTTATTGTTTGCTGAAGTATATGATAAATACTTGATTTGTTCTTAATTATGTGTTCTTAATTCTTGTTTTGATATTTCCGGGATATTAATTCAAGTGTGATGTGCTTAGGTGGAGGAGCAAAAGTCCCTGCCTAAGAGTAGATCTAGCATAATTAAGCGGAGTTGATCGTACGCCTAGACATAAGGTGACGAGATTTTGTCGGATTAGGGTGAAACCTAATATAGGGGTCCATAGGTTGAGTTAATGCAATTCTAGGGGTTTTAATTAGAAAGAGATTTCAATTAATCAACCTAGGGTTAGACGTTAGTAGCCTCAACGGAGGCATTAATATAACTTATGAAATCCTACGGATCAAGTCAAGTGAATACATCGTCTGGTTCAGAGTTAGATAACAAGTGAAGTCTAGGTGGATTCATCCTCGGGTGTTGTCTTAATCAATTGGCTTTTCCCAAAGTATTTTTCCCAAATTTATTCTCTTTGTCTTTGCATCTTTAGCTTAGTTGTTAGTTAATTTAGATTAAACAACAATTCCCTTATTTCTTAGGCTAAGTAATAGAAAGAAAGTTAGTATTAGTACCTCAGGTTCCTTTGGGTTCGACAATCTAGTCTTGCCACTAAGCTATACTACTGTTCGATAGGTGCGCTTGCCTTACTTGTTGTCACAGTTAGTTTTTAGGCTCGAACATTAATTATATAAATTTTTAAGACTCTGACAGCACACATCAAGTTTTTGGCACCGCTGCCGGGGAACCAGAATATTAAGAAAGGTCAATTTTTATTACTTTAGCCATTTTTTTATTTTCTGCAATTTACTTTTATTTCTTTGTTTGTTTTTAACTTTGCTAATCTTCTTTCTTTTGTTCCTTTCAGGTACCTCTAGTTTATGACTAGAAGGAACCCGACAGGACCCCTAATTTACCTTAGTGATATTGAAGGTAGGTCCGCAGAAATCGTAGAGAGATAAGGCGAAGCTTAAACTACATACAAGAAAAGCAAGAAGACGAAGTTAATACTATCGAAGAGATGGCTGAGAACAATATGCCACCTCCAAAGATGGCCGAACATCATGCTCCTCGAACTATGTATGATTATACTAAACCTAATTTAACAGAAACTGAGTCAAGCATTGTTAGGCCTACTATTGCTGCAAATAATTTTGAACTGAGACCTAACACTGTACAGATGATACAATAGTTTGTTCAGTTTGATGGTTTGCAGGATGAGGATCCTAACACACACTTAGCGGATTTTCTAGAATTCTATGATACCTTCAAAATAAATGGCGTTACTGATGATGCCATCCGTCTTCGGTTATTTCCCTTCTCTTTGAGGAATAAAGCCAAACTATGGTTGCATTCTCTTCCACGAGGGTCAATCACTACATGGGATCAAATGATCGAAATTTTTTTATTAAAATCGGCCAAAACGGCCAAGATGAGGAATGATATCTCTTCTTTTGTGCAGATGGATTTAAAGACACTTTACAATGCATGGGAGAGATACAAAGATTTGTTGAGGAGGTGCCCACACCATGGATTACCCTTGTGGCTACAGGTCCAAACTTTCTACAATGGTGTGAACCCCTCGACAAGGCAATTAATTGATTCAACAGCCGGTGGAACTCTAAATAACAAAACTCCTGAAGCAGCCTACGAGTTTATAGAGGAGATGTCGTTGAATAACTATCAGTGGCAAGTTACAAGGACAAGGCCAGCAAAAGCAGCCAGAGTTTTCAACCTCGACGTAGTAACCCTGCTAACAAATCAAGTAGAGATGTTAAATAAAAAGATTGATGGTTTTTTTTCTTTGCAGGAACATCCAATTATTCAGTGTAAAACAAGTGGAGGTGGGAGAATCCTGAGTACCCACCCTACGGACAGGGCATGGAGACCGAACACCGAGACTAACCCAAAGGAGCAAATTCAAGTCCATAACAGCTCAAGATAGTGAAGTGTTAGATAAGCCCAATTTAAGGCAAGAGAATGTGGTAGAAGAAGTTAAGGTTGAGGTAAATGATAAACCAAAATTGGTAATCAAAGAATACCAACCTCGCATACCATATCCCAAAGCAATGAGGAGAGACGACACAAAGGAATAGTTCGGTAAGTTTCTTAAAATTTTAAAGAAATTACATATTAACTTCCTGTTTCTTGAAGCTCTTTCGCGGATGCCAGATTCTAGGAAATTTTTAAAAGAGCTATTGACAAACAAGCGGAAGTTAGACGAGGAATCGCATATCAAATTAAACGCAGTGTGCTCAGCAATGTTGCAAAATAAACTACCTCAGAAATTAAAAGATCCAAGGAGTTTTACAATTCCATGCTTAATTGGTAGTTTACCTATTGATAATGCGTTAGCTGATTTAGGGGCAAGCATAAATGTCATGCCTTATAAAATGTTTAAACAACTAGGTCTAGGGAAACCCAAACAAACTAGGATGAGCATTCAATTAGCTAATAAAACTGTTAGAATTCCTAGGGATATAATTGAAGATGTACTCGTAAAAATTGATAAATTTGTATTCCCAATAGACTTTGTCATTTTACATATGGATGAGGACAACACAATCCCCTTAATTTTAGGAAGACCATTTTTAGCAACTGCCAGGACTAAAATTGATGTCGAAGCAGGTGAACTCATACTCTATGTAGGTGACAAGACAATCACTTTTCAAGCTCTCGATTCAGCTAGGACATCGAATAATCAATGTGAGAACGTAAATTCTGTTCATAACCATTCAGTTAAACCTTCTTTTCAGGGAGTACCACAAAAGAACACAACTGAATCTGATCCTAGACCCCATGCCAACAAAGAAATAACCCAGGAGGAACGAAGGTTTCAGATTGATGAACTAGACGAATAGAAGACGCATTTCAAGGAAAAACTAGGGATACACGAAGTAAAATCAAAGCCACTCTATGGGACAGACAAATTCAAAATCAGAGATCAGGTATTGTTAGATAAAGTAGACCCACGAATATCTCCTCCTAATCCTAATACAAACAAAGAAATCCCTTTTAAGGTAGTCAATGTTTTCCCATACGAAACATTCGTGGTAAGCAATCCTATATACAATAATTTCAAAATAAATGCTACTCGACTTGAACTATATGCTGTTAATAAGACAGATAGCATGAGAGAGGATGTTCAACTCTTCAAACCACCATGAATATGCCAATGAGAGGTAAGTCTAGCTTAAGACTATAAACGAGCGCTTCTCGGGAGGCAACCCGAGCACTAACTCTATTAATTTTTACATTCCTTTATTTTTATTTTTATTTTTATTTCTACTTCAGCATCTAATTGTAAGCTAACCAAAAGTGCAGATTTTCATGCCACACAGCCTTGCACACGGCCGTGGCCAGGGCCGTGTGGGCACTACGGGAAGGAACACGGGCGTGGCATGCATCTCTATTTAAACCCCCTTCTTCCTTTCCTTTTCCTGTTATCTTTCTTCTTTCATTTTTCATTGTTATTACTTTCTTCTTATTGTCCATGATATTTAGATTTAGCTTAGGATACAATAAAATCAGACCAGCTACTTTGAGGATTCAAGTTCAAACGGCTCGAGACACTCCCTATGTTTCTCTTCATTAACTCCATCCAAAATTCAGGAAGTTTCACCTCTCTCCCTCTCTTTTGATTTTCTTACTATATGATCATTATCTATCTTTGTACATTGAAGGCAATGTACATCTTAAGTATGGGGGTGAATATTAATTATGCCTAATTTTTTCATTATTCTCAGATCACTGAATGATATCTTTTCTTTAAGTAATTTTCTCATATTATGATTAGAATGAAGTTCCCTTTGATTCATGATTTTTATTGATATGTTTTGGATTAAGTCATAATTAATTGTGCATCGATGATTAAATTTGAAGGATACTAGAGAATCGAGCATGGTAAGTCTATTTTTCAAAATTAAAATTTTTGTTAGGTTGTCTACCTGAATTTGAATATTACTTTGAAGTTTGAAATTTACAAGGTTGACATCAAATACCCATAATTTTTGTGAGATTTTGAGCCTTATAGAGCATATATTCTTTTTCTTTCTCACTTTTTGGTTATGAGTGTGTCAACACTGATTTTTATTCTAGAAGTTGCATTGATTATACATGTCGAGACCACACCTTTGATTTGATATACAGAGATGATAAAGGCATCTAGGTTTTAACCCACGTACTCCACTAAAATCCTACCTTCATAATTAACCCCTAGTGAACCCCGTTGATCCTAACAACCCTTTTTATTGACTCACCCACTAATATTAACCCAAAACCCTTTGTATTTGTTATCACCATTCCTTTTGACTACCTTTTTGTCGAGATTTGATCTGATCAGTTGCCTAACTATGATATTTATTTCAGTAGCAAATTCATCCTTTATTATGTATTCAATTTGTTCTTAAAAAAATCAAAGTATGTTTATTATTAGTTATGTGATTAAATGAGCTTATACGTTTAAATTCCAATTGTTTAAGAAGAAGCTCGTATTATTAGTATTAGTATTATTAGTTTTCAATTGATGTAATTATTCAGGATTAGCTCATTTTTTATGGTTAGGTAATTTGTCAATTTAATCTCGATTCTAACCCTCTAATTCAACCTTTATCCATACCTTTAACCCAAGCCCCATAACAACCCTGTTAAAAACCTTTTGATTTGTGTATCATCTCATTTTACAGTGGTGGAGATTTGATTTTCATGCAAGCCTATGGGATTAACTTTTCATGTTTGACTTATAGTGCTTTTTCTTGAACCTTAAACACCTCGAGTGATTTGAATGAATCTTTAGTGAGGATGTCAACCCTTTTCGGTTTTGAATCAGAGTTCATTATTTTGGTAAGGGGAGACACCTAACATTTTCAAGCTACAAATGTATGACTTTGATTGTTTGAATCTTTAGGACTCTTTGAGTTGAATTATCCATGTATGACTTATCTTTGAATTATGATGAAACACTATTAATGAATATTATGAATCAAGGAAGCTCGTTTTAATTGTGAGTTACGAATTTGCTTGAGGACAAGAAAAAACTTAAGTGTGGGGGTATTTGATAAACCGTAATAGTAACATATTTTAAGCCCACATTTAGCATGCTTTTGGATGATTTAAGTCTTGAATTGTGCAATTTGGTGCTCTTAATCCTTTGTTTTCATGTTTTATACTCAGAAAAGCACCGGAGGATGAAAAGAATGAGAAACGAGCCCAAAATAGAGTAAATGGGCCATATCACGAAATCAACACGGTATGGGCCTAAGACCACACAGCCGTGCCTCCTTAATAGTCTCGAACACGGCCTGGCCACGATTTACACGGGCGTGTGCCATGGGCATGTCCCTGACGTGAGAAAGAAGAGTTTCATTCGGATTAAGGTACTTAGAGGCAAAGAAAGCCATTCCAAGAGCCTATATATACACCCTAAAGGCCAACCTTCAAGAGGAGTCCAGCTAGGCGTCCGGCTAGGCCAAAGAGCCGAGCCAGAGGGGTCAGAATTGTGGAATTCATTCGAAGAAAGCCAGTTGATTCATCTCAAGAAGTTAGAGTCATACTCAAGACGGAGTATCTCTCTTCAATTCCTTCAGGGGGTTTTAGAGTTTTTCATATGTTTTGTTTTATCTTTTCTTCTGAGATGTATTCTTTTAAGATTATGAACTAAACCCTAAAATACCTGAGGGGGATGAAACCTAAGATGAATCTTGTTATCGTTTGGTGAAGTATATGAGAAAATACTTGATTTGTTCTTAATTATGTGTTCTTAATTCTTGTTTTAATATTTCCGGGATATTAATTCAAGTGTGATGTGCTTGGGCAGAGGAGCAAAAGTCTCTGCCTAAGAGTAGATCTAGCATAATTAAGCGGAGTTGATCGCAAGCTTAGACATAGGGTGACGGGATTTTTCTGGAATAGGGTGAAACCTAATATGGGAGTCCATAGATCGAGTTAATGCAATTCTAGGGGTTTTAATTAGAAAGGGATTTTAATTAATCAACCTAGGGTTAGACGTTAGTAGCCTCGACGGAGGTATTAATATAACTTACGGAATCCTACGGATCAAGTCAAGTGAATACATCGTCTAGTTCAGAGTTAGATAACAAGTGAAGTCTAGGTGGATTCTTCCTCGGGTATTGTCTTAATCAATTGGTTTTTCCTAAAGTATTTTTCTTAAATTTATTCTCTTTGTCTTTGCATCTTTAGCTTAGTTCTTAGTTAATTTAGATTAAACAACAATTCCCTTATTTCTTAGGCCAAATAATAGAAAGAAAGTTAGTATTAGTACTTCAGGTTCCTTTGGGTTCGGCAATCTGATCTTGCCACTAAGCTATACTACTGTTCGATAGGTGCGCTTGCCTCACTCATTGTCACAGTTAGTTTCTAGGCTCGATCATTCATTGTATAAATTTTTAAGACTCTGACAGCACACATCAACCTTATTTTCCCTATATCATCACTTCGGCTCTTTTCTTAACACTTGCCATCTTTCTGATACCATATCTTTACTTTTCCTTAAGAGAGTCATTGACCCGAACTTCACTGTGTTTGTATTTCCTTAACAATGTTCACCACAAAGATTTCCTTTACTAGATGACCATGAAGTCGTGCCCTTCTTTTGAGATAACCATATAATTCTCTCTATTATCATATATGATCATAGAGGTTTCACCGTAACTATATATAGCCATGAAGGCATCCATATAACTTTAGGTAACCACATATGTGCCTGCCCACATTAGATAGCCACAAGGGCGTGCAAACACATATACAAGATAACCATAAAGGCATCCATATAGTTAGGTGGCCTTAAAGGCATCCACCTTGACAAACTCTGCCATGAGGGTGCATTTAACAGATATAGCCTCGAAGGCTCTCATAGGATAGAATCAACCATAAAGGCATCCACTTTAACATACTTCATTAGAAAGGAGCATTCACAGAGTTGACAACTAAGGCTCCATATAACAAATATCACGATAAAGGCTCACGTAAAAAAGAGAACAGCTATAGAGGATTCCACTTATCAGAGAATAGCCGCAAAGGCTTCCACATATTTGAGAACAACCACAAACATAACATCTTGAGGTTTGCCCCTCAATATTTGGTACTCGACCAACTGTCTTTTATCTTCTTTCCCCACATGACGCCATAGTCCAAGACTAGGTCTTACACTATGTGGTCTTCTTATCTCCATATGATGCCATAGTCCCAGGCTAGGTTTTACACTATATGGTCTTCTTCCCATGGCCATGGACTTCCATATTAGAATTTGTGTTTACTATCCTGATAGACTCACATGCAAGCAAACTCAACATGCAAACTTATGCGATTCATGCAACTTATGCATAGACTCTTTATGCAGACTTGTAACACCTTTTACCCGGGTTCTAAGCCGGAACTGGGCCCGAGGCATTACCATAACAATCCCATGATCGCCACTGAGGCTCATCTTGACTATTACCTCTCCAGTCCTCTCAGTAACCTCATTCTCGACTTACGACGCCTCACTTATGCATACGAGAGCTCTCGAGACTATTCCTAAACTTTTTTAAATCTTAAAATTTTTTCTCTTTTGAACAGGGCTTACACGCCCGTGTATCATGTAACATGCCCATGTGTGGACACACATGCCCATGTTCCTTAACCGTGCTAAAAACCCGAGCATTCTGCCAATTTCCCTATGGCCATGGCACGCTCGTGCTCTCCAACCGTGGAGAACACTGACTTCCCCCACACGTCCTGGAGTCTAGGCACACGCCTGTGTGACTAGCTCGTAGCCAATTCCAATCTAAAATGTTAACATGCATGGAATGCACGGCCCAAGCACACACCCGTGGGCTGACCGTGTGTCACACATGGTCTAGACACACGCCCGTGTGTCCACCCACATGGACAAGAACAAAGCTATTTGCTAAGCTCTTCTCACCCCTCTTGCATATCCAACATGCATCCATTCAACACATCCACAATCAACTCAAATTGAATACAATCTCAAATGGGAAACTACATCTTTGCATAATATAGAATAGCCAACAACTATGGCATTACACAAAATGTATCATCCATCTAAAGGCCATTACACCTTAGCCATTTACAACAAAATTCACTAACTTATCTAGCCCCTAGAGATGCCATATACAAAACATTAAGTTTTTAATCTATAAGTGTGCTGATATGTGGGCTATCTTCCGACGATACTCGTATCTTGATTCAACGTTTTTAATCTATAAGACAAGGGAAAAGAAAGGAATAAGCTTTGAGCTTAGTAAGTTTATACATAAACAATTTAGTATCATAGTGATAAACTGTAATTATAACATATCTTAATCCCACATTTAGTATGCCTTTCGATGATTTATCCCTTAATTTATGTAAAAAGGTGCTTTTAATCCTTTCTTTTCATGTCTTATACCCAGGAAAGCACCCGAGGATGTAAAGAACATAAAACGGGCCCAAAACGGAGTAATTGGGCCTTATCACGAAATCGACACGTTCGGGGCCCAAGACCACACAGTCGTGCCACGCCAGTCATCCAAGAACACGGCCTTCTCCTGATTTACACGGCCGTGCCTCATTAAAGAAATCCTGTAACACCCCTTACCCAATACCGTTACCGGAGTCGAGCGTAAGGCATTACTAGACTTAACTACTAATTTGGGGCATAAAAATTGAAACTGTCCAGCTGCGTCATATTGACTAAATTGACTATAACTCGAGTTATAAAACTCAAAATTGAGATCCGTAAAGTTTCCTTGAAACTAAACTCAAATATCTTCTTACTATATTTTGTCTAGAATTTTTCATGTATCCAATTAGTATAGTTTATTCATTAAAGTTTCCCCTATTTTACTATTCGATGGTTCTGACCTATCTTTACAAAAACTCCATTATCTCATTGTAAAAAATTCAAATAATGTTCTCATTTTTTCCAATCAAAAATAGACTCATTAGGGATTATAATTATATAAACTATGCTCCATGATTATTTCTGTACAATTTTTAATAATTTTTCCAATATAGAATAGGAGATCACGAAGTCATTGAGAACCAGTCTCACTAAAACTTAAATATCTCATAATATAAAATTCCTATGACTACTATGTTTCTTTCATATAAAAATAGATACAATAAGATTTAATTCTATCTCTTATTCACCTTCTAATTCAATTTCTCCTATTTTTGGTGATTTTTCAAAATCACATCACTGCTGCTAACTAAAAATTGTTTCATTGTAAAAATATGGTTAACTAATTTATAACATCTTTATTCCATTTTATTTAAACTCTAACCAAACTTATATATATACCAAAACCAAATCAAACATAATCATCAAGCTAAAATATAAATTTCAAGATTAACAAGATGGACAAGCCATTTTCGCATGGCTATTACTTATATACATAGATACTCAATTCATATCTACCCTTTTCTTCTAATCTATACATGCCATATATTCGTAATTAACATAACCAAAATACCAAAATAAGCTGTCAATAGTGTGATAGTCCCGCTGACGATCCCCGAACTCGTAACGAATCCAAAATCGATAAAATGAAAAACCGACAAGGAAACACAAAGTAAGCTATTTAAGCTTAGCAAGTTTTAAGCATTTTAACTCACATATACGCTTTAGCATGATTTAATAAATTATTTCATTTACAACTTCCTTGCCGAATAGTCAAACATACTAAATAGATTTCATAACAACATTATATGCATGTATAAATATGTATATATCCATACATCACCTCACATGATAAAATAACAAAGATATGCCTCTTTTACTTACCAAATTCCTACTTACATTTCAAGCCACCATCAATCACAAGTTGTTAAAATTAATACATACCTTTTGGATCATTTACCTCTCCAACCTTAACCAACCGAGCATAACATATGATTGTATACTCAAACATTTTATTATCCTTATCAACATTAATAATACGAGTCTATTAAAAAGCATCAAACCTGTATATCTGTTACAAGAATTTAGTAACGTATCGCACACTTAGTGCCGTTACTTTGAAAATTCACACACATAGTGCCTTGTAATCGATTTCGCACACTTAGTGCCAAGATTCCGTAACGTATCGCACACTTAGTGCCGTTACTTGTAAAAGTGCACACATGGTGCCGTTATTACTATTTTATCCGCACACACGATTGCTTGTTAAATGATTTTCTCCTCTTAAACATAACATATATATTCACATATTATAAATATGAACATACCTAAATACGCATATTCAAACCAAAATTTTCTTCCTATAATTTACCATCACATTCGGCCACACTCAATTAAACACATAGTTATTTATTCATTCACCACCATCACATATTTCATGGTCCACAATTAACTACTACTCAACCCATAAATATTTATCCAATCCAAACATATCAAAATTTCATACATAGGTCAAACATACATTCGGCCAATACAAATATTTAATCTTATACTCTATCACATTGGTAAAATTTATATACCTTTATACATATTTCAACCATCCAAGGTATTTATATAAATAAATACATGTTCCTGATACTATCACATTTGGCAAACACATTTAAAGTCACCATATCCGAATATTCCATTTCCATATATATATATCCCTTATCACAAGTGCATATATTTGGCCAACTCAATTATTCAATGGTTATATATATACACACGTATTTACTAATCCACATTCGGCTATCACATATAACAATTCCTATGCCTTATTCGACAATTTGAAAATAAAATTTATTATGTCACTTGAACATGTACATTTTAATATAGGGATAATTCAAATTAATCCGATTGCTTAAAACTTACCTCGAAAGTCGATGAATTTGAGTTTCTCGGCTATTTGTTTAACTTAGCTTTTCCCCGATCCAATCTCCTTTTCCTTTTTTCTTGATCTTTAGGTAACATGCAATGACCGAAAATATGATAGCTTAAGTTCTTCTTCTTTCTCTTTGTTTTCGTGAAGATGATGAAGAAATTGGGGAGAATAAACATGTCTTTCTAAAAGTAATAATAGTTTATTTCATATCACCCACTAACTAATAAAATATGCATTAAATAAATATACTAATATTAAACCATGGTCTATGCCGTCCACTACCATCAAGTTAAAGGTCAAATTGCATCTTAAATTCCATGCAAAAAAGAAAACTATCAATTTGACCACTTAATTCCACAATAGTTATTATTTTCACACTTATTCAAATTAGTCCTTTCACTTTAATTAGTCACCCAAACACACGAATTAATCTATGATATTCTAACACATGCTTGACCATAAAACATAGATATCAAATTAACTATTAAAATACTTTTCTAATTCAGATTCGTGGTCCTGAAACCACCATTCCAACTAAGGTCTAGATCGGGCTATTACAAATCCAAACACGGCCTGGCCACGATTCACACGGGCGTGTGCCATGGCCGTGTCCCTGTCGCTGGGAAGAGAAATTTCATTCAGGAAAGGATACTTGGAGGCAAAGAAACACATTCCAAAGCCTATTCAAACACCCTAGCAGGAATCCTATTTAAATTAAGAAACTTAAGGGCCAAGTAAAGTATCACAAAGCCTATATAAACACCCAAGGGGGCAATTTGAAAGGGGAGTTCGGCAGAAGCCAAAACCGAAGGCGAGCTAGGCCAAGGAGCCAAGCCAGAAAGGTCAGAATTGTAGGAATCACTTGAAGATAGCCAGTTGATCCATCCCAAGATGCTGGAATTATACTCAATACGGCATAATTCTCCTTCAATACCTTCAGGGAGTTTTAGGAATTTCTTATGTTTTGTTTTATCTTTTCTCTTCAGATGTTTTCTTTCTTAGTTATGAACTAAACCCCTCAGATACTTGAAGGGGATGAAACCTAGATGAATCTTGTTATTTGATTTATGAATTTTATGATAAATACTTAGTTTGTTCTTAATTATGCATGCTTAATCCAAATCTGATGTGCTTAGGTGGAGGAGGAATAGACCCTGCTTAAGAGTAGATCTAGCGTAATTAAGCGGAGTTGATCGAACGCCTAGAGATAGAGGGTTACAAGATTTTGCCGGATTAGGGTGAAACCTAATAAGGGAATCCATAGATCGATTTACTGCTACTCTAGGGGGTTATTATAAGAGAACGAGAGTTCCACTAATTAACCTAGGGTTAGACGTTATTCGCCTTGAGAGGGGGTTTAGCATAGGTTAGGGAGTCCTACGGATCAAGCTAAGTAAATAAATCATATAATTCAAGGTTAGATAACAAGTGAAGTCTAGGTGGATTCTTCCTGAAGGTATCGTCGTGATCAACTGAGTCTTTTTCCAAGTTATTTCCCCAATTCGTTCTTTTTGTCTTTGTCCTTAGCTTAGTCATTTTCAAATTTAGATTAAAACAAACGCCACTTTATTTTTAAGGCTAAAAAATAAAAAGCAGAGTTAGGATTAATACTCTTAGTTCCTTTGGGTTCGATATCCAGTCTTGCCTAAACTATACTACTGTTCGATAGGTACACTTGCCTTTAATCGTTGTCAGAGTTAGTTTCCAGGTTCGATCATTCTTTATAAATTTTAAAGCTCTGATTCCAGCGATCACATAGTATATTAACCACACAGTTAGTTTACATAACTAATCCACACAGCTAATGTCTCAGTGGTTTCACACTTAGCACACCACTATCTATTGATAACGTATTATCGCACTTAGCTCACCACAAAGGTAATCATAGTGGTCTTGCACTTAGCCTCACTAGATAAATATAATTAACGGTAGCATCGCACACAGCCTAGCTCATCATCGTTAAGCATTAATATGGTATCGTACTTAGCCCACCATCTAGCATTATCACTATACGTTCACATCTACGTACTCAATCATTCATCCATTCATAATGTCTACCACAATCATTCCACTTGAACCACATAGGTTCTCAATCATCCTCATTAGCATCAAGAATGTGCAAGTATAAATGCATTATTTACGCATAAACTTACCTCGATACCTAAAAGTATAGATACGTGCAATTTAGTCCACCACCTTGCTTTTGCCTCAGTTTCGATCCGGGCTTTGTCTTTCTTGATCTATAGTGAATAAATCAGCTTATTCAATACACATATTAACTAAATTGACTCATATCTCATACTTTAGCAAAATTACTATTTTGCCCATAAACTTTCTCATATTTACACTTTAGCCCCAAGGCTCGTAAAGTGATTTTTATTGAACTTTCTAGCCTTTCATGCTGAACTGAACTACTTACTCAACTAAAGCATTCATCAATTCTCACTAAATCACACATGTATGACCAAACTTAAGTTTTTCACAAACTAGTCCCTACATGCATTTTCATGGAAAATCACTTTGCAAAAGATGTTTCTACTACATCAAGCTTTCATATTCTTCCATAAAACATCAAAATACATGCATGTCATACATGTGTACATTTTTGAACATCCATTATAGCTTATGAAATAGCTAAAAATAGCTTACTCATGCTACCGAGACTTCAAAAATACGAAGAATATCAAAAACCGGGCTTAAGAGTACTTACTAGCAAGCTTGAAAAATTGAAAGAGCCCTAACAATGGCTATTGAAATTTTTGGCAGCTTGGTGGAGAAGATGAGTGAAATTTTGTCATCTATTCACCTATTTAATCATTTAATAACTAAATGACTAAAATGCCCTTTTGATAAACTTTAAATTTTAACTCATCCATGCCCATTTTTGACCAAAAACTAAAAATTGGGAAAATTTTTCATTAAGGTCCTTTAGTATGTATTCTAAAACAATTTCACACAAATAGCTTCTAGAATCTCACATTTTGTAACTTTTGCAATTTAGTCCATTAAGGCAATTCAATAGCAATTTCTCAAAATCGCTTCATGAAACTTTCACATTAGCATGCATACATAGCATTAACCTCAAAAACTCATTCATAACCCTCGAATTTATGGTCTTGCACCACTATTCTGACTAGACCCTAAATCGAGATGTTACAAGACTCATACTTAACAGACTTACTCATTCAAACTTCTTCACACTGATGCATTTACATTTTTAGATATGTAACTCAGGTACTTGAACTTTATGCAGAGACTTGCTCATGACAGAATCATACTCTCAGACATATTCAAGCGTGTACATACTTTCTTAAGAATATAAACATATTATCAAGCTTATTCTTTCTTCATAACAGAGGCACATCATCTTTAAGCATCACACTTCTATATCTTAAGTTTCCATTTCACAAATTAGCCTTTCTAAACAAACAAGACTATCATCCAAACATGTAAGTAAGAATCATTTTAAATATTCACCTGTTAGCCTTAAATTTAGCTTAAACTTCATATTTAAGCTTTCTTTGTAACATTCTCAGCTTGACTCCAGATCCTTTACCTAGCCAGATACTACAACCTCATTTACCCTTGATAGATATAAACATTTCATTAGAACTCATTCAGGTAACCTTTATCATCACTTTTAACCCAAACATAGCTTCATTTCTTAATGCATACTTACAGATCTGTGTTTTCAACAAGCAAAATTTGGGGACTTACCTTAATAGGAGGTAGACTTCTCAACAAAACCAGAGCTTTCAGACTTCACTTCCAGAGGGAGACATTTCTTTTGGCCATAACCCTCAGATTTAAAGAGGAAGGCAACCTTCCTTTAACTTAACCTGAGTGCTCTTTAACTTAACCAAGTCTTATTTGGAACTGAGCAAATGTCACATCAGAACTGAGCTATTTTGTACCATTTTCTGCCACTTTCTAGAACTTCCTTAGCTATCTCGTTATCCTTCAACTTTTCTAGTTCTCATTTAGTTAGTTCTAAACCAGCCTATCTCCTACATTGACTGGCATGGGACCGCATTAGTTGCGTTTATGCTATATCATGGGCATATACCCATTCGTTTAGTTTATTTCCCTGATGGTTACTAGTCAAATTTCACTCATCATTGTAATCTAACTAAGAATTCGTGACCACTCATTTATATTGAAGTTTGCCCAATCTTATACACCTAAAAGAGTGCATTTGGGTGCTTACCATCTCACCAATCATATTTCATCTCCTTTTTATTATGATTCTTAACCTTCCCTATTACAGAGGGCCTTACAGACATAACACTCTTGGTTTGCCTATTCTAAATGCCAAGACGAACTCTTGGACAAACACTACTTCGCCAATCACACATACTTATAGCCATGCGCCTTACCACATATATTTACTTACATGTTACTCTTTCTTAATCCATTACACTTATACATGATAAACCATAATTTACACATATTTTAACCCCATGCTTAGCTTACTTTTGGATGAATTTAGATTGAATTTGTTGAATTCAATGCTCCTAATCTCTTACTTTCATGTTTTATACTCAAGAGAGCTTAGGGAGTCAAAAAGAACGAGAAACAGGCCAAAAAGGGACAAAATGGGCCTACATGTCCTAGACCACCACACACGGGCAGACCGCATGGCCGTGTGTGGCAAGCCGGATCGAACATGGCCTGGGCTATCGACCACGAGCGTGTCACACGGGAGTGTCCCTGCTGACCTTAGGATGAATTTTACTTGGATTAGGATACTTGTGGGCTAAGAAAGGCATCTCGTAGCCTATATAAACACCCTAAGGGGCAATCTAAAAGGGGACGTCGACTATAGGTCGAATAGAGTTCAACAGAAGGCCTCTGTCAGGGCTCTTGATAGGAGTGAAGCTAGAGAGGGCTGAATATAGAGAATTACTCGAAGAAAGCCAGTTGATCCATCTCAAAAGTTGAAATCACGCTCAAGACTAAAGAGTTTCCCTTCAATTTCCTTTAGGGGGTTTTAGGGCTTTTCTTTATGTTTTGTTATTTAATTTCTTCTGAGATGCATTCTTTTATAAACATGAAATAAACCCTTCAAATACCTGAAGGGGATGAAACCTAAGACGGATCTTGTTATTATTTTCTAAACTGTATGATAAATAATTGATTTGTTCTTAATTATGTGTTCTTAATTCTTTCTTTAATATTTCAGGATATTGGTTCAAGTATTGATGTGCTTATACAGAGGAGCAAAAGTCCCTGTTTAAGAGTAGACCTAGCATAATTAAGCGGAGTTGATCGCACTCCTAGAAATAAGACGACGAAAATCTACCGGATTAGGGTCAAACCTAATATGGGAGTCCATAAATCGAGTTAATGTAACACTAGGGGTTTTAATTAGAAAGAGATTTCAATTAATCAACCTAGGGTTAGACGTTAGTAGCCTCGAAAGAGGTATTAATATAAATTAGGGAATCCTACGGATCAAGTCAAGTGAATAAATCGTCTGGTTCAGAGTTAAATAACAAGTGAAGCTTAGGTGGATTCTTCCTCGGGTATTGTCTTAATCAACTGATTTTCTCAAAAGTTTTTCCCAATTCATTCTCTGTGTCTTGGCATCCTTAGCTTAGGAATTAGTTAGATAAACATCAATCCCTTTTATTTTAGGCTAGATAATAGAAAGAAAGTCAGTACTAGTACTTTTGGTTCCCTTGGGTTCGACATTCCGGTCTTGCCACTAAGCAATACTACTGTTCGATAGGTGCGCTTGCCTCAATCGTGGTGATAGTTAGTTTTTAGGCTCGATCATTCATTATATAAATATTAAAACTCTCATACATGATGAATAAACTATTCATACTAGTGTTCCTTTCTTTTAGTTCAAAGTCCGTCAGACCAGACGCTCTTACAAAATAACTTAATCAAATACCACATTAGGCACCAGAACTAATTCTTTGAGCCTTATATACGTACATAGAGCTAAATCCTTGTGCCTTGCTTGTATGAACATCATTCTGCCACTAGAACTTTTTCGAGTGGGATGTTACATAACTTGTACTAAGCGGTGAGCCCGAGAAGGTATCTGTATGCCTAGGAAGGAACCGAATGGTGACTTAGGTGGTAATCTGAGTGAAGATGAGACCAGGAAGGTTATTCTTAACTAATGGTGATAAATAACTCGATCTAGGATAGTTAGATAATTAGGGATTTAATCAGTCATACGCTAGAGGCTCACATTGTCCACACTAGGAATAGGAAGGTCTATTAGGTTGATTTTAGGTTAATTAATTCCATTAGTTTGATTAAATTTTTTATTTGGATTAACACTACTAATTCGTGACTCGATTAGATTAGTTACTATTTCCTATAATTGATTTAATAATAATTTTTCCAATTTGCAATCCATTGGGTATGATCCTCGAAATACTTACCAGTGTTCCGTTGTAATACTTCTATATTACAATTTGGCTCGTACACTTGTGGACAATGTCGATTTAATTATATATATTTTTTGTGTGATATTTATACTCTATGATAACAAGTTTATAGGTGGTCACTTTTATCACTTGGATTATTATTGATTTGATTTTGATTTTGTTCGCATTAATCACGGACGATTAATGCTTCCCCGAACAGCATCCAATTTGGGCATAACATAGGCACACAATGAAACACCCCACACCCGGCCCACAAGCCTTGATCGGATCTGGTATGTTCCTCGGGTATTGTCTTAATCAACTGATTTTCTCAAAAGTTTTTCCCAATTCATTCTCTGTGTCTTGGCATCCTTAGCTTAGGAATTAGTTAGATAAACATCAATCCCTTTTATTTTAGGCTAGATAATAGAAAGAAAGTCAGTACTAGTACTTTTGGTTCCCTTGGGTTCGACATTCCGGTCTTGCCACTAAGCAATACTACTGTTCGATAGGTGCGCTTGCCTCAATCGTGGTGATAGTTAGTTTTTAGGCTCGATCATTCATTATATAAATATTAAAACTCTCAGACATGATGAATAAACTATTCATACTAGTGTTCCTTTCTTTTAGTTCAAAGTCCGTCAGACCAGACGCTCTTACAAAATAACTTAATCAAATACCACATTAGGCACCGTAACTAATTCTCCGAGCCTTATATACGCATACATAGAGCTAAATCCTTGTGCCTTGCTTGTATGAACATCATTCTGCCACTAGAACTTTTTCGAGTGGGATGTTACATAACTTGTACTAAGCGGTGAGCCCGAGAAGGTATCTGTATGCCTAGGAAGGAACCAGAATGGTGACTTAGGTGGTAATCCTGAGTGAAGATGAGACCGGAAGGTTATTCTTAACTAATGGTGATAAATAACTCGATCTAGGATAGTTAGATAATTAGGGATTTAATCAGTCATACGCTAGAGGCTCACATTGTCCACACTAGGAATAGGAAGGTCTATTAGGTTGATTTTAGGTTAATTAATTCCATTAGTTTGATTAAATTTTTATTTGGATTAACACTACTAATTCGTGACTCGATTAGATTAGTTACTATTTCCTATAATTGATTTAATAATAATTTTTCCAATTTGCAATCCATTGGGTATGATCCTCGAAATACTTACAGTTGTTCCGTTGTAATACTTCTATATTACAATTTGGCTCGTACACTTGTGGACAATGTCGATTTAATTATATATATTTTTTGTGTGATATTTATACTCTATGATAACAAGTTTATAGGTGGTCACTTTTATCACTTGGATTATTATTGATTTGATTTTGATTTTGTTCGCATTAATCACGGACGATTAATGCTTCCCCGAACAGCATCCAATTTGGGCATAACATAGGCACACAATGAAACACCCCACACCCGGCCCACAAGCCTTGATCGGATCTGGTATGTTCCTCGATGTAAACCAGTTCAAATCCTTTTTTCGCTTAAAAAAAAACTGTGTGTTTTGAAAGAAAAATTATTTTTTTGTTGGGTTGGGCTCGAGTTGGAAACAAGTTTCGCTTATATTGAAATTTTAGGTGATAAAACGTTTAGAGTTAGTTTTAAAATAAATTTGCTTAATTAGTTTTAAAATAAATTTGCTTAATACTTTAATTAAATAAAAATTGGTAACATAATAGAATAAAACGAAACAATAGAATATTTCAACTAGGGCCTTATTACATCAAATAAAAACCCAAAATAAAATTTAAAGTACTTAGAAAAATAAAAGAGTCCACATAATAATTTCCTCTTAGGGCATGGCCACCACTAAGCTCCCCGCAATCCCGGTCCATTACTCGATCATCACCGAAAAATGTTCCCACAACGGGGTGAGTCAACAGACTCAATGTGTAACATAGCACTAAGATTTAACAATTCGGGCATACATTATCATGTCACATATCAATACATATAATGAGATAAAAACAATGATGCAACCCGAACCCAAACCTAGATGCCATCGCTACACATCACCCGTACTCAACCTCGCATGCAAGTGGGGACTACTAAGTCAACCTCCATCGCCTACACACCATCGAAGGTAGTTGTTGCTAATGATCGCGTGCTCATCGCGCTCTTATAAATATTCGTGGCATAGCCACCAGATTAAATAATTGTGATCGAAGTCACCACATTCAGATATCGTGGTCTTAAGTCACCACATTAAGATAATGTGACCGAAGTCACCACATTCAGATATCGTGGTCTTAGATCACCACATTCACTTCCCCTTTTTCAATAACCCATATGCCCCATATCATACATATTATATATTAACATGCCAAATTTCACATTCTTATCTCTGTTCACATATGAGTCATAACATATATTCATAATCCTAGTAGGAGTAGGAAACGTACCTGAGTACTTTGTACCACAATATGGTACCTTAGCCATGTTCACATTCTTATGCACACTTATATTAAATATTGCCATAAATCGTATTAAAAGATAGTGTGGGGTACACACCTGATTAGCTTAGCGAATTCACTCCAAATTCTGAAGATCTCGATCTAGCATCCTAGATCTTTTGTTCCTATATTCGGCCAACATATAGTAATTTAGTAAAAACCATTCGGCCATAAAACCAAATCCCAATAGGATTATGGTAATTAAATCCTTACCTTGGTGCCGTTTCCACTGCTAACCAAATCCCGAAAAGCTTTGCTATACACTTCTGTCGATCTGTCCCTAGAAACCAAGGTACACAATCGGCCATCACTTATACCAAATATATGGCCTCAAACCTGATATCAACACTTCCTTACCTTGCTTGCTTTGATGAATCAACTCCCGAAAACTCCTTAGTACACCCTTAGGGTAAGGTACACAACAAAAACACTTATTATGGCACTAAAGCCATTCGGCCATCTCACATAAATCTAAGCCCACTCATGGTTTCGGCACATCCATGAAGAAAAGAATAAGACCGATTGCTTAAAGAAATACTTACCACTATTGCTTCCTTGGAGAGACAAAAGAGAATAGTCAACAAGAGGGAAAAGTGTCTGACTTTCGGCTTTTGAGGCTTGCGATAGAAGAAGGAGAATAAGGGCTCTTGAGATTCGATTATGGCTTTTAATAAAATAAAATACAAATAGAGGAATGATCACTTACCAGATTCGGCTAAGCCTCCAAATGAGGTTGGAATATTCGGCTACCACAAGTATATTTCGGCCTTTGAGAAACTTATGAGAAGAAGAGAAGAGTTTGAAGTATTTTGGCAATGGTAACAAAGGGAAATTCGGCTTCAAAGAGATAAAAAGGATTTGGGGTTGAAAGAAATTAAAGAATAAGAAGTAAGAGTAGGAGAATTTCGGCACAAAGAAATTTAAAGAAGAAAAAGGTATCAAAGATGATTACTCCCCCCCTTATAAAGAATTCGGCTACTATATCCTTGCTCTTATCAAACTCTAAATTAAACTCCTATTTTAACTCTTTATCACCTTAACAAATAAAATAAAATAAATCATCGCATTATCTCTTATCACCTATTTAAACTAAAATAAATAAAATAAGGCCTCCATTATCTTCTTATCATCCATTAAAAATAAATAGAATAAATCAACATTTATCCTACCTTTATCTTATCTATCCAAAAATTAAAAGGAAAAATAAACTCAATCATCATCTAGTTGAAAGTCCATGTGCCGTCCACTTTCTTCCAACTCTACCCTGACGCAAAAGCAAAATAAAACACTCCCTCCCTTGCTTTGCTCACTGACCTCGAACCCAAGACCTGCTGGAGCCCTTGGACGCAAGCTGTAGATAACGCCCCAGGCCACTTTGCCAAGGCGTTTTTTTGTGATATAAACTCCCCACAATTCCTTTTAAGACCTCCTTCCCTAGCTCCCCCTTGTCCTAACGCCAAAAATAAAAACACGCCTCCCTGCTGCCAACAAGACTCGAACTTGAGCCCTCCTGAAGCTCCCTTTGCCGCAAGCGCCCAAGCCACTTTCTTCTGGTTCTTTGTGTCATCAACTCTCCATAATTTCTTTTAAAACCTCCTTAGCCAAGCTCCTTATTGACGCAAAAATAAATGCTCCTTCCTCGCTTCTCTTCAGTAACTCGAACTGGGCCCTCTACCCATTGCTTGAGGCGTCACTTGCCCCAAGCCTTAAGTGGCGCCTTGCACCACTTTACCAAGGCACTCTCTTTGTGTCCAAAAGTGCCTATAACTTCCTTAAGGCCTCCTGGCCCAATTCCCTTTAACTCTAAAAACAAAAGTCCCTAATGCTTCCTACGTCGCTCGAACCTCTTCCCTTGGGCACTCCAAGTGACGCAACCACACTTGCACCTTAGGTGGTGTCCCTTGCCACTTTTTCCACATCACTTCTTGTGTCCTAAACTCCCCAAAACTTTTCTTAGGGCTACCTTAGCCTAGCTCCCCCTTTTTAACTTAAAAACCAATAATCGTCCAAAGCTTTCTCTTCCATCCTAGAATTTTAAAAACCCTTAATTCACTTCCAAACACTGTCAAAACCTACTACTCATGAATTATGCACGAACGCATAACCCCTAATCTAGGATGTTACACACAAGGTTCTCTATTCCATCAGTGGTGGTGGTTGTTGTTGTCTTTCTACTCCTTGGTCTTCCAACAGCTGGTCTCTTTGTGGAGGTTGGGCGTCCTTCAGATGTTGAGCCTTTCTAGCGTGTGTAATGATACATTTCGATTTTGGCTTGAATAGTAAGACACTGTTACCAGTTTGAGTCATACACCACCTCTTACAAACTCAAGAAAATAAAAAAAAATTATAAAACTTTTAAAAAATGAAACAAGAAGAAGATACATCTATAGATTAAACTTTTTTCACTTATCTGATACAAACATGCAACTAAACTAAAAGAAATTACTCAATCTTGCACCGACCTCCCCGGCAAAGACGCCAACAACTTGACTGTTATCACGTGTGCACATAAAAAAAAACAATTTTATAAAGTAATTTAAAAGTGTAGTTTTTAACTGCAAGCGTACAATGTTAGTTATAATATGGAACACGAAGTATTCAAAGGGGTCGAACCCGAAGGGGGAGTCGATTGAGCAATTCCTAGCTACAAGCATGAAAAAGAAGTAGTGTAAGTAACTAATCACTAAAAGCTACATTACAAGAAATCATAAAATGATGAGTGAATAACCTAAAATATCGATTAACTACCTGAAGGACTAAATCACAAAAGGTTCAAAGTTATGAAATTCACGAATAACTAACAAACGATGGTTTCTTGACTTTGGTGTGGTTCAATAATCATTTAATTGAGGTTCTAAATTGCTTAAACTCCTAAAGTGATTTTGTTTTACCTTTCGGTCTCAACTTTACCAAATTAGGCAAATTAGTACGATTTATCTCTCGATCTTGCCAGCTAACCTGGGATTAAAGAATTGGTGCTCAACAAGATTACCTCTTGGTCTCACTTGCCCAAAGCTTCCCCCTTAGAGGCGTAAATCCTAAGATTTGATGTTTATTCAATTAGTCCAATTTGTTTCATTTTAGTCCCTTACCCAAAATTAGCTTACCCATATCTCCATCAACCAATTCCTTAAAAGTTTAGTTACTCATGTTAAAAACTAAGCTAATAAACATAAAAATAACAGCCATGGAAACTATTAAAGAAAAGCTCAATAAAAATACAAAAGTTGGGATTTTCAATGAAGAAAACTGAAAAACAAAGTAAAGATGAACATCTAACTGCAAAACAAGAAGCAAGAAACATTAAAAGTACAAACTTTAACAACTAAAAGTAAAGAAAACTGATAATATATTAAGCAAAGATGAAAATGTCATTACAACTTAAGGAAATGGGCTAAAAGTACAATTTAACCCTAGATATAGTGTTAACAAACTTAACTACCTCTAAAGAACAACAAGAACAACAATAAAGTGCAGGAAAAATAAACACTACACTAATGATGAAAATGAAAAAAAGAAACCCTAGAAAATGAAGAAGAAAATCCTAAGAGAAAACTAAAAGAAACTAAAGCAAAAACTAAAACTCATATGGCCTCCTCTCTCCTCAACCAATTTTGGCTGATTTAGTTGCAATTTATGACCCAATTTTTTACCAAGATGCCCTTGAACAAGCCTTCATTGATTGGTGCTTGATTCCTGACAGAATGTGCATGTATACACAATCGTTATCAAGTAATAAATGAGTAAAAGAGTATCGTCTCCACAGGGACTATATCGATAATCAATAGATGAAAAATTAATATTTAAGAAAGTGATGAATGTTCTAATTAACCTAAATTAATGATTAATATGCAAATGTAAATAAAAAATGCAATAAACTGTTCAAGTAACAATTCGTAAGATTTAATAACAATAGCATGAATGAGTTAGAACAATTACAATTCTTGACTTAATTCATTCATAATTATGCTTAATAAATGTTTCGAGAAAAAAATCCATGGCAACTCGATTATCTATTAACTTGAAATCTAAAATTCATAAGCTTCTGTTGAAGTCTTATGATAGTCACTTTGAAAAACATGCATATGTCTATGTCATAATTTAACTAAGGATTGTATTTTTAACCACCATTCCTTAAAACTTATGCAGAGTAACAAGGATGTTCCTATATAAAATAATTTAATCACATAAATCTAAAAGTTATGCAAGGTAATAGGGTTCTTTCGAATTATCACAAACATTAACATATTTCTGTCGAGTATAGATTAAACATGCATCTTTCAAATATTGTGTCCATTAATCACTTTCCGGTTTTGATTAAGCAATTAATTCTAATGTAGTTAAATATATTTTAATGTATGAAAAGCATAAATGATTTTATTTGGAAGCATAAATAATCGGGGCACAAAACATTATAAACATAAATTGAACTTATTAAATCAAGAACTTGCAATCATTCTAGCAGAAACAAATTAAGTCATTATCATTAAATAAAAAGATATCAAATAATTTGCAATTATTTTTATTTTAAATTAGAACAAGTAAATGAGAAAGGAAGAAAAAACTTTAAGACGACTTCGGTGATTCTCCTAAAACTGTCTGTGGCGGTTTCCTCTTAATTTTATCGTTGCTTCAATGCAAACTACTTCTCTGGTTGATGGGCGTCAAAACCACCAAATATAATTTTCCTACGCTCTAAGTTAATTAAATAGTAATATAGAGTAGTAGGGTCGATCTCACAGGGATTTGGATTCCTAGTTTTCCTGTTTACGTGACCATAAGTCTGAGTCTAGGTAGCTGTCGTGCCCATGACCTGTGAGTGCAGAGCTGTAAAATAAATAAAAAGTGGGTATTTAGTTGATAAAGAAAATAAGATAAAATAAAAAAATAAAATATTGACAGAATTATGATTGCAAAATAAAATTAAGGAAATTAAGTTAAATCAGTGAATAAAATATACTAATGCTTAGCCTTAGCCTCGGTACACTCTGAAATCAAATCGATCCTTCAAAGTAAATTTTTTTTTTCCAAACGATAAGCTATTATAATGATCAAGGATGCCCCAACCGCCAACTTTTCCTTGTGTAGTTGGTTTTGTACTGACCTAGAAACTAACCCTTACCGATTATCTTGTAACACCCTCTCACCCGTATTCAAAGTCGAAATAGGGTTACGGAGCATTACTGGATTTACAACACTTATAATCATACATTTCATATACAGTTTTTCATATCAAATACATTTCAATCACAACCAATGATAGTGTCCCTTAAATGACCTTACATTGCTTTAAACATGCATTTGAAATGGTTCGGGACTAAATCAATAACTCGGGAAATTTTTGGAAACTTTGAAAAATTTCAACCATACTGAAGGGTCACACTTTGTGTGTGGAGCAAAGCCGTGTGCCTCACACACGACTCTGCACACGCCAGGTGTCTCGGTCAGAACACCCCAAACCCGGCCCATGCGTTATGAGCGGATTTGGTATGTCACACGAGCAAAACATGTTAAACCCTTTTTATTCGTACTAAAATATTACTTTGTTAAAATCAAGAAAACAAGTTTGATTTGATAAAATACTACTAACCTCGAAGATTTGATTGATAAATCGATAAATTTGAACTAATGATCTTACAAAACCGTGACCTTGAAAACGACGTTGAAAATTCGAAAGAGAATCCGAGTCTTTTGAAAATATCATTAATAATTCGAGAGAAAATATCCGTATTAAAAGTATTTGTAAAAGTTTATTTTGAAAATTCATTTGTTATTCAATTTTGGAAACCATTATTTAAGTTTTCAGAAAATTCCCTTTTTAAACAATTTAAGAAATATAATAAAAAAATCCCAACCATAAAGCAAAATCAAAATAGTCCAGAGGCCTTATTACAATATTTAACCCAAAATAGCAAAGTAATAAAATAAACGAGAAAGAAGTCTAAAGTCCAAATAAACCATTTCTGAAGTATGGCCTTCCTCGAGTCATCCATGGCCCAAGTCCACGTTATTGAGCTTTACTTGAAAGGGTTAAGAGAAGGGGGGTGAGTTACAAGAACTCAGTGTGTAACCCACTTACCGTTGTTCATCCAGGCCAAAATCCTTTAAGCAATTATTTGGGCCAAAGTCCGTTTACAATAATATAAATGTATCATATATATAATATGCATATGATATGCAATTCCCAAACCAAACCTAGTTTTCCATCCGCTACATACCACCCCGTACCAACCAACACACTGTGGGAGATCTTTAGTCATCCCACCGCTAACACACCAAACGTAGGCATTAAGCCATTTATATCAAATTTGTGGACAAGCCACCGATTAACAGAATTTACATGGCATTGCCATTTTTGATTTGTGGCAGAGCCACAGATTTATATTATGCAGAGCTACCAAAACTTCTCTTCATCATTATCCCATCCCATGCAAAACATTTATGAAATGCATAACAATTCACAATAATTTATTGAGATATTTCTTACAACAATTTTGGCCCATTATAACAATTTATCAAGTTGGCCAATTAAGCAAAATATCATCTTGGCCCATTTCACAATTTATTTCAAATTGGCCTATATAGAAAATTATCAATCGGCCCATATAACAAATATCAAACGGCCCATATAGCAAATTATCAGTCGGCCCACATAACCATATATCAATTTGGCCCACATAGCAAATATATCGATTTGGCCCACATAGCAAATATATCGATTTGGCCCATTAATCAAAATGTCCATTCAGCCCACAAGCAGTTTCGTATTTTGGCCCTTTAGAGGCATTTGCATAATTTGGCCCGCAAGGGCATTTTCTTAATTCGGTAATTTACCCACTATGGGTTAGTCGGTAATTTCGCAATCCAGACTTAACTACTAATTTGGGCATAACAATTTAAAACTGTCCATCTGCGTCGTACTGACTAAATTGACTATAACTTGAGTTAGAAATCTTGAAATCTAAATCCGTAAATTTTCCTTGAAACTAGACTCATATATCTTCTTACTACAATTTTCCAGAATTTTTTGCTTAACCATTTATTACAGTTTATTCCTTAAAATTTCCCTTATTTCACTGTCCAATGATTCTGACCTCTCTTACCTTAATTTCAAATATCTCACTGTGCGGTTTTCATAATTTGTTCCCACTTGTTTCTAATGAAAATAGGCTCGGAATCCATACATATAAATTATAACCCATAATTCAATTTGTACAATTTTATATTATTTTTCCAGAACAGATCAGGGAACCACGAAGTCAATCAGAACCAGTCTCACTAACATTAACATATCTTAGAATATAAAATTCCTTTTCCTTCTCTATTTCTTCCATATTAAAGTAGACACAGTAAGCTTAAATTTTATATCTTATTCAATTTCTAACTCCATTTCTCCTATTTTTCGTGATTTTTCAAAAACATGTCCGATACTGCACGCCCGACACCCACCGAATTTTCAAGTCGATTTGCTCGACGCCAAATTTTTAATTTTTATTGCTTTAAATAAATCAAGTCTTTGCATTTGTTGAAAATTAAATTGCTAAATTTTAATTAAATAAATTAAAATTCGTTTAATTGATTTTCTATAGCAAATTAATTTGTCAAAAATATTTTATTGTGCAAGCTTTAATTAATTTGTTTTCTTTCGTGCATTAGTTTATGTAAATAAATATGTGTCACTAATTAATTTAACTAGCGATTGCGAATTTGTTTGATATTTAATTATCCTTGTAATGTGCTCATTTTATAATTTAATAAATTGACTTAGTGTGGCGGTGTAGCATGAATCAAGGGAGCATGGATTTGAAATTGATGGAAGAATAAAGAATGGTTTGCCTTGGCCGAAATTCATAAAGAATATGGCAACAATTGAAGAAAGCCATGCTTCTATGTTGGAATATATCCATACGTGGGAACACTACAAGAGAGCTTGTTGGATGAATCAAAGTTGGATTTTATGGAGAATTAATGGATGAAAGCTTGGGTGCATGAGTGGGACGGCAACCTTGTTTTTGATCATGAAGCTTGGTGGAGGAATAATTAAATGAAAATAAGCACGTGAAAAAACTATAGAATAAATAACTAAGAGAATGTGCATGTGTGCTTAGTGCTTGGACGGCAAGGCTTGTTAATGGGAGAATAAATATAACTAATTGAAGAGCAAGTTTTTCACGTGGAACATGGAGTTGTAGGTTGGGATCTTTAATGCCGAATGGGAGCTTTAAACTTAAACAAATGTGCAAGTGGTGGATTAAAGAATGATTGAAGTTGTCGAATGGGAGTTTTAAACTTAAACAAATGTACAATAGGGGACGGCAACATGGGGTTAAAAGGGAGCATGTGAAATTAATTATGACATGATAGAGCATGTGGCAATTAAAAATCCTAGGAAGTGGAACACTTGTTGGGACGGCAAATGAAGGCAAGAATGGAGCATAAAATGGGAAATTTGTCTTTTGTAAAGCAAAGTTATAAACGGCAAAGCATGATGATAGTGGAACTTAATGTGATCATGAAACACATATAATGGGGTTGTTGGATTAAGCATGTAGGGATTAAATTAGGCAAGACTTTGAATAAAATAATAGAAGTGCTTAGTGGAACAAATAGGCATGGACGGTTTACATTGGATGGATCCTTGAAATTTTAGAATTAAGATAATAGAAGCTTGAGTAGTGGACGGCATTGAAGAAAACATGAAGGAATATGCATGGAATCATTTGTTTATTGATTAAAATATTTGGAGCATTGATTCAATGAAAATTTGAGAAACAATTGTAAGTCTGGTGATCCACTTATCCTATAAATAGGTGGTCCTTTGTCATTTGTAAAACACAACTTGAATTTGAATGAAAGAAAATTTTCTTTTTGTGAGTATTCACTCTCCTAAATTCTCGAGGTTTGAATTGACTTATCTAGTTTTCTAGTTGCATCGTTCTTTCCTTATTTGAACTTATCATCCTTTCGGGTGTGGCGTTCATCTACCTATACCGTTGGTTCCTATCTCGCTAGATAGTGGGTCTCAGTTTTATTTCGAAATACCATACCGTTGGTTCCTATCTCGCTAGATAGTGGGTCTCGGTTTTATTTCGAAACTCATTCCATCAATTTGAAACTTATAAGATTCGGGTCTTTAATTTTTATTAAAGGTTCTTTCTTATTTCAAATACGTATCCATTTCAATCCATCACCTATCTTTTCATTTCAAAGATATCATTTCCAATAAAATTATTCCTTTTGTTAGTTGAACGCAGAAAACCGTCTAATTTACGATCGGGCAACTTTAACGATTCGCCTCCTAACCCAGAGACGGGCCGTTATCAATGTCACTGCTTCTAACCGAAACTGTTTTATTACAAAATACGATTACCACTACGATCATACGCACGCCCGAGTGATCACGGATGCCGGTTTTCGGTTCCCTTCGGTATTTTGACCAAATAACAGAACATATCATACAAAATTTCAGAGAGATGTGAGATTACACACCATATCAAACATGTATTTGGAAGGTACGAGATTATACACCTGATTTTGATTTCCTAACGAACCATCGTCGATGACCTAGAACAATGCCAACCAAACGTTAGCCTCGGATTTCCAAAAGATTTCAGATCACTTACACTTGAATCACTTACCACTATGTCCGGAAGGTAGAACATATCGAGTGATTTCATCCCTAAAACATATAGTCGATTATATGAAACTTCAATCTAATTTGCAACATAGGCAAATGTAAGAGTATGCCCAAAGATCAATCATGAGATGGTTGTAATAACATACTTTATTTACCATATTTATTAATATAAAGCGTTGTCATTATTATTTCGCTTTTTCTATCGTGTATACAAATAAACTGTTTTATAATAATGTCCGAGAATAATATGATTATTTTTAAAAGATCCTTAGTCGAGTATTATTGTTGACTAGGACAAGAAATAATGCATTAAGACTAACATGTAGTTGATTGATGATAAAGAGTTGTCATTGATGTGGATTGTCAAAATCAATGCATGAATATGTGTGTTAGAGAACAACATATTGGATTTACCGTTATGAGTATGTTTATTGGATTATTATGTAATTGTCACAACATTACTCATAGTGATTAATATGTATATGATCCTCGGACTTGAGATAATTATTAATCTCGGCATCGTGAGTTGTATATTTTGATACTGATCAAACGCACACCAGAATCGGTTGTTCTATAAAGGTCGATGTTGGATATACCACAATCTATGTAGAGGATATGGTTGATCAAAATAGGATAAGTCCCTCCTACATAATGGGAGTAATATCTTAGGCCACTTGATTGAGTGAGACTAGAAATGCATGGCCATGCTCAAATAAGTTGACATGAGATGTCATACTAATTTGTATATCATAGTCTACTCAAGATATCAAGAAACATGGGATGGACTATACAAGTGTGACTATTCCATGACTTGTGTCCATTCAGGAGATAAAGGACTTAAGGATTAATGCATGAAAGGTTAATCACAAAAAGTTATGTGGAATCATGACTTCTTGTAACTTAGGTAGCAATGATGCATTGCTAGATGCCACTCATTGTTTGTGACATTAGAATCGTTCTATTATTCATGCTAACGTTGTAAGAACCTATAGGTCACACCCTATGGTTTAAATGAACGGAATAAAATATAATTGGTATTGTTTTTGGTTGTCACATGAATTAAATTAATTAAAGAATTAATTTAATTGGGCAATCAAATATTGAACATATTATATGTGTAAGGATGTTGTACACATAATGACAACATAATTCTATTAATAAATGAATTTGATTCATATATAAATTTAAATAAATATAGTTTACTGAAATCCTTATTATAATTAATGTAATTATAATTTTGGATATAATTAATGTAATTATAATTTTTGGTTAAAAACTTTATTGTATTTATTTAACATTCAAGAGATACCAATTATAAAAGGGTATTAAAAGGATACCAAATAATGGGCCCAATGAAAAAGATACCCATTATAAAAGGCCCAAATTAAAAGATACCCAATATAAAAGGTATTTAAAAGAGACAAAGTCAAGAAAAACCCTAATAGATTGCTTGTTAGGTCTAGTGACGTCAAGCAAATAAACCTCAAAATAGTTTTGGAGATTTCTTCCGTTCATAGTCAAACCAAGGTGGATCACGTAGAAGTAGACATCGGAAAGGTTGTGGCTTGATTCGACGATGAGATCAAAACTCTTGTTGCCAAGGCGCGCCGCTCTACTCATTTAAGTTTTGGTAATTTGAAACCTCTATTTCACCCCGATTCGTTCCTCACATGGATTCCGATTTGGATCGCCGGATCTAATTTTATTCTCACTGCGCCATGGGTTTGGCGTTCCAACAAAGTGGTATCGAGCCACTTGTGTGATACGAACTCGGGTTTAAATACTTGGGTGATGCAATTGTATGAGATTCATGTTTTGATCTTATTGTATTTTGATTATTTAAATCATTTAAGCATAACTCGATAACTCGTTTCCTTTCTGGTAATTGATTAAATGTTAATCATGGTTTTGTGGCCTACTTGATTTTATGTTATGTTCTTCATTAATTATTAACAAATCGTAATAATGTATTTGAGGTATTTATAGTTTCGAGTGAAGTGTTAATCGCTAATGGAACAAGGGTTGTTCCGATATGAAACCTCAAGGATTAAAATCCTAAAAACACGATCTCGTTGATAAAAGTTATCAAATCGTGAGGTTTCATTTGATCAGGGTATGCGATTCGTATGCATGAGGGCTCGCCTGCACACAGTCCATACCGCAGGGGCTCCGCCCCGCATCAGCCCTTTCTCCGAGCATCCTCGGACTCGCAAAAAAATTTGTTAATAAAAGAAATTTATAAACTTGATGGGCCACAAAAGGTTGAAAGGATATTTTATAATTCACCTTAAATATATATATATAGAATTATGTATGCTATTTTTGACATGCACGGTGTTTGAAATGCATAGTTATAGCCCAATGACACATTCGATAAAAGGTTGTATTTTTTTTTAAATACGGCCTGCGTGTCGTGTCTTACTACTATTCTATTGTATTTCTCTTCTCATCTTATTCCCTCGTATGTAAAATGAGATTCTGCATATTGTAATTTGCAAGAGTTGCTGTGGGCCAAACGAGAAGGAAGGTGGGACAATGATTGAAAATGATAGCTTGTGAAATGGCTTACACCTTTAGGTTTCTTTTTGGTTTTCCCATTGGCTTGGGTTGAACCACCTTAGTTTATGGGCTATAACTATTGCATTTATTTATTGCAATTATTTATTGCTTTATTTATTCATGTATGAGATGCTATGGATGTCTAAAGCATGCCAATTATATATATTAAAACTTGATAATAATAAAACCCCGTTAATTGATGAAATCAATTAAAAGACTAAATGGACTAATGTAGACCATAATTGGTGAGATGGAACAATCTTAATAAAATCCTCTATTAAAATATTAAGTCAACATGGCCTTCCAATTTTGCCTCGTTAAAGCCTCGATCAATACTATGTAGGTTCGCCAAAGCAAAGTACTAGTATTTATCTTGGTTAAACGAGAAGAATAAACAAGTGATATTATTTGGTTAAAAATTGGTTAATGACTTAACTAAGTTACTCTAATAGGATTAGAAACCTAGAGGCAAGTAAATTGGATAAATCATAAGATGATTAGAACAAGAGTTGTTCACCAAATATTAGGAGTTACATATGATGTAATTAGCAAATGTTGCTTACCTAAATAACCATAATCTTAAGAGTAAAGCCAAAGTGACTTAAGAGGTGGTGAAATATGGATCCTTAACCTACTAGAAATACTTTTGAGAAAGTTTTTCCGAAATTAATATATCGAGGTTATTAATTTTGAAATAAAATAGTAGGAATACCATTTAATAAAGTCTTTTAATGATTGATATAAAATTGGTAAATTTACTCATATGCATATTTAATTGTTGTAGATATATTATGGTCTGCAAACACTAGCACACTCTCATTGCGATCGCCCTTGAGAAGGACAAATTGAATGGTTTGAATTTTCTTGATTGGTTCCAGTAACTTGAGGATTGTCCTTAAATAAGAACGGAAATTATATGTCATTGAACAACCACTTCCTAATGAACCACCCGCTAATGCCTCGAGGGGTGATAGAGACGCCTTACAAGAAGTATCTTGATGACATGATAGATGTTGGATGTCTTATGCTTGCCACTATGAATCTCGAACTTGAAGCAACATGAGGACATGGTTGCTTATGATATGATCGAGCACCTGAAAGAACTTTATCAGGGGCAAGCACGGCAAGAGAGGTTTGATATCTCTAAAGCCCTATTCCAATGTAAGTTGGCTGAAGGAAGCCCAGTAGGACCTCATGTCCTTAAGATGATTGGCTATATTGAAAGCCTATCTAAGCTTGGGTTTCCATTGAGCCAAGAGTTGGCCAACGATGTTATTTTACAATCGTTGCGGATAGCTACTGACATTTGTCCTCAATTTCAATATGAATGAAAATGACAAGACTCTACCACAATTGCTCAAGATGTTACTGACTGCTTTGAAGGCAACTTGAAAAAGGTTGGACCCAAGCCCATACTGATGGTCCGTAATAACAAGGGCAAGGGAAAGGCCAAAGTTCAAACAAAGCCCAAGGGCAAAGGTAAGCCCAAATTTGGAAAAGGAAAGGCTGCGCTGAAACCTAAAGGTGGGGTGTCTAAGGAAGGAAATTGTTTTCATTGTGGTGTGTATTGGACATTGGAAACGGAATCGCCTCTGTCTATCTTGAAGAAGTCAAGAAGGCTAAAGCAAGCGGAATGTCCGCTTGGTATTTATGTTATTGATATTAATTTATCAACTACTACTTCTTGGGTATTAGATAATTTGGTTGTGGTTCTCATATTTGTACTTACATATTGGGGACTACAAAGGAGTAGGACTACGGCTAGAGGAGATGTGGACTCACGAGTTGGAAATGGAGCAAAAGTTCTTTGCATTAGGCTGTGTGGGAACATATACTTTATCTTTGCCTAGTGGACTTGATTTATGTTTAGAGGATTGTTATTTTGTGCCCAGTTTGACTAAAAACATTATTTCAATTTCTTGTTTAGACAAAATTGGTTTTGAGATAATTATTAAGAATAATTATTGTTCATTTTATCTCAATAATGTTTTCTATGGTTCGGCACAATTAATTAGTGGCCTCTATATTTTAGATCAAATGAATCCCATTTACAACATAAATAAAAGATCTAAAATAAATGACTCAAATTAAACTTATCTTTGGCATTGTCGTTTGGGCCACATAAGTGAGAAACACATATCCAAACTCCATAAAGATGGTCTCTTGAATTCATTTGTTTTTGAACAATTTGAAGTATGTGAATCTTGCTTATTGGGGAAAATGACTAAATCTCCTTTTCTTGGTAAAAGTGAAGCAGCTATTGATTTATTGGACCTAATACATTTCGATGTATGTGGACTAATAAATACACAAGCTAGAGGTGGATTTCACTACTTCATTACTTTCACCGATGATTTCAGTAGATATGGGTATGTTTATCTCATGCGCTATAAGTCCGAGTCCCTTGAAAAGTTCAAGGAATTCAAAAATGAAGTACAAAATCAACTAGGCAAAACTATCAAGTCACTTCGATCCGATCGAGGTGGAGAATATTTGAGCCTAGAGTTTGATGATCTTTTGAAAGAATGTGGGATTGTCTCACAACTTACTCCTCCGGTACTCTCAATGGAATGGAGTATCCGAGAGAAGAAATCGAACTTTGTTAGACATGGTTCGATCCATGATGAGTCATCTTTGATCTACCACTTCTTTTTAGGGACATGCACTTGAGACAGTGCTTTCACACTAAATCGAGTTCCATCTAAATCGGTTCAAAAGACGCCATATGAGATGTGGACCGGGAAACGCCCTAGTATGTCTTTTATGAAAATTTGAAATTTGTGAAGCTTATGTTAAACGTCGACGCGTCTACTAAGCTTGAACCCAAATGAAAAGGTGTAATTTTGTGGGGTATCCAAAAGAAACCAAAGGATATTATTTCTTTAATCCCACCGAGAACAAAACGTTTGTTGCTCTGGGTGGTGTCTTCCTAGAGAGAGAATTTACTTCTAGAAAAGGAAGTGGGAGAAAGATTGAACTTGAAGAAATTCGAGAATCACAAGATACCACTGAACCGAGAGATTGAACAACAGCCAAATTCCACAAGAAATTGAGGAACAAATAAGCTGCTTTGTAGAAACACAACCATCACCATGAGATCTTTAAGAGAACGTCGTGCACACGAGAGATATGGATTTCTCATTACAACGCATGGTGACGTTCTTCTTATAGATCAAGATGAGCCTAGGACTTATCAAGAAGCGGTGACAAGCCAGATTTCGAGAAATGGCTTGAGGCCATGAGATCCGAGATGGATTCCATGTATGAAAACCAAGTATGGACCTTGATTGACCCACCCAGAAGGGTTAAACCTATAGGGTGCAAGTGGGTTTTCAAAAGAAAAGCAGACATGGATGGTAATGTACAAACATACAAAGGGCGATTAGTCGCTAAAGGTTTTCGCCAAATTCATGGTGTTGACTATGATGAAACCTTTTCTCCTGTAGCTATGTTTAAATCCATCAGGATCTTGCTCGCCATAGCTGCATTTCATGATTATGAAATCTGGCAGATGGACGTCAAAACAGCTTTCCTTAACGGGAAACTTGAAGAGGATGTGTACATGACACAACCTGAAGGTTTTGTAAATCCAAAGGATGCTAGAAAGATATGTAAGCTACAAAGATCCATTTATGGATTAAAGCAAGCTTCTCGAAGTTGGAATCTTCGTTTTAACGATGCAATCAAAGAGTTTGGTTTTATAAAAATGAAGATGGACCATGTGTTTACAAGAAAGTTAGTTGGGAGCACTATCACATTCTTGGTACTATATGTGGATGACATACTTAACATGGGAAATGACATACCTACCTTGCAATCTATTAAGACTTGGTTAAGAAGTTGTTTTTCTATGAAGGACTTGGGTGAAGCCACTTATATCTTAGGAGTCAAGATCTATAGAGATAGATCAAGGCGACTACTTGGTCTAAGCCAAAGTACATACATAGATAAAAATCTTGAAAAGGTTCAGTATGGAAGAATCTAAAAGAGGATTCCTACCTATGAGACATGGTATTTCACTCTCGAAGGAAATGTGTCCTTCAACTCCACAAGAGAGAGAACGTATGAGTAAAATTCCATATGCTTCCGCTATTGGATCTATCATGTATGCTATGTTATGTACCCGCCCGGATGTCTCAGTATGCCTTAAGTATGACGAGCGGTATCAAGTAGATCTGGTGAAGGTCAGCTGGACCATTAGTCAAGAGTATCCTTAAGTACTTAAGAAGAACTAAGGATACATTCCTATTATATGGAGGTGAAGAAGAGTTAAGTGTAAAAGGTTACACCGATGCGACTTCCAAACCGACAAGGGCGATTCTCGATCGTCGAGGTTTTGTGTTTTGCCTTAATGGTGGTGCTTTGTGGCTGGAAAAGTTTAAAGCAAAGTACGAGAGCTGATTCTACAACAGAGGTTGAGTATATTGCAGCCGGTGAGGCAAAGAAGGAAGCGGTTTGGATCAAAAAGTTCATTCTTGGACTAGGGGTTGTGCCTAGCATATCGAGATGCTATAGAACTCCGATGTGATAACAATGAAGCTATTGCACAAGCTAAAGAACCCGGATCTCACCAATGATCCAAACATATACCTAGGCGCTACCATCTTATTCGAGAGATTATCGATCGAGGAGATATAGAAATATGCAGAGTACCTTCGGATGATAACATCGTGATCCACGACCAAGCCTCGACATGCCAAGCATGATCGATCACACTAAGTCGCTTGGTATTAGATATATGAGTGATTGGTCTTAGTGCTAGTGGGAGATTGTAAGAGTATGCCCAAAGATCAATCATGAGATGGTTGTAATAACATACTTTATTTACCATATTTATTAATATAAAGCGTTGTCATTATTATTTCAATTTTTCTATCTGTGAATACAAAATAAACTGTTTTTATAATAATGTCTGAGAATAATATGATTATTTTTAAAAGATCCTTAGTCGAAAGTATTATTGTTGACTAGGACAACAAGAATGCATTAAGACTAACATGTAGTTGATTGATGATAAAGAGTTGTCATTGATGTGGATTGTCAAAATCAATGCATGAATATGTGTGTTAGAGAACAACATATTGGATTGACCGTTATGAGTATGTTTATTGGATTATTATGTAATTGTCACAACATTACTCATAGTGATTAATATGTATATGATCCTCGAGACTTGAGATAATTATTAATCTCAAAGATCGTGAGTTGTATATTTTGATCTGATCAAACATACACCGTGAATCGGTTGTTCTATAAAGGTCGATGTTGGATATACCACAATCTATG
Source organism: Gossypium bickii (assembly GCA_025503065.1). NCBI lineage: Eukaryota > Viridiplantae > Streptophyta > Magnoliopsida > Malvales > Malvaceae > Gossypium > Gossypium bickii. Next base: position 98,526,565 of record CP106712.1, read on the forward strand.
TAGAGGATATGGTTGATCAATATAGGATAAGTCCCTCCTACATAATGGGAGTAATATCTTAGGCCACTTGATTGAGTGAGACTAGAAATGCATGGCCATGCTCAAATAAGTTGACATGAGATGTCATACTAATTTGTATATCATAGTCTACTCAAGATATCAAGAAACATGGGATGGACTATACAAGTGTGACTATTCCATGACTTGTGTCCATTAGGAGATAAAGGACTTAAGGATTAATGCATGAAAGGTTAATCACAAAAAGTTATGTGGAATCATGACTTCTTGTAACTTAGGTAGCAATGATGCATTGCTAGATGCCACTCATTGTTTGTGACATTAGAATCGTTCTACTATTACGCTAACGTTGCAAGAACCTCTGTGGTCACACCCTATGGTTTAAATGAACGGAATAAAATATAATTGGTATTGTTTTTGGTTGTCACATGAATTAAATTAATTAAAGAATTAATTTAATTGGGCAATCAAATATTGAACATATTATATGTGCAAGGATGTTGTACACATAATGACAACATAATTCTATTAATATATGAATTTGATTCATATATAAATTTAAATAAATATAGTTTATCGAAATCCTTATTATAATTAATGTAATTATAATTTTGGATATAATTAATGTAATTATAATTTTCGGTTAAAAACTTTATTGTATTTATTTAATATTCAAGAGATACCAATTATAAAAGGGTATTAAAAGGATACCAAATAATGGGCCCAATGAAAAGATACCCGTTATAAAAGGCCCAAATTAAAAGGATACCCAATATAAAAGGTATTTAAAAGAGACAAAGTGAAGAAGAAAAAACCCTAATAGATTGCTTGTTAGGTCTAGTACCGTCAAGCAAATAAACCTCAAAATAGTTTTGGAGATTTCTTCCGTTCATAGTCAAACCGGGTGGATCACGTAGAGGCCGACATCGGAAAGGTTGTGGCTTGATTCGACGATGAGATCAAAACTCTTGTTGCCAAGGCGTCGCTCTACTCGATTTAAGTTTTGGTAATTTGAAACCTCTATTTCACCCCGATTCGTTCCTCACACATGGATTCTCGATTTGGATCGCCGGATCTAATTTTATTCTGCTGCGCCATAGGTTTCGGCTTTCCAACATGGAGACACCTTCAAAAAGACTTGGTCTCCTACTGCAAATCCCACCTCCTTCCATTTTAGATCCGCATAAGATTTTTTCCGATCGGATGCTTCCTTCAACCGAGCCCGAATTAGCCTAACTTTTCTCCTCTTTCCGAGACTAACTCTGGACCTAACACCTGACGTTCACCCAACTCTATCCAACAAGTAGGAGTACGACATCTCCTTCCATATAATGCTTCGTAGGGCACCATCTAAATACTAGCTTGATAACTATTGTTGTATGCGAATTTTTCCAAAAGTAAATACTCCTTCCAGCTACCCCTAAAATCGATGATGCAACCCCTTAGCATATCCTTCAAGATCTGAATTACCCTCTCATACTGACCATCAGTCTGTGGGTGAAAAGCGGTACTAAAGTCTAACCTTGTACCCATTGCTTGATGAAGAGCCTTCCAAAATCGTGACGTGAACCTAGGGTCCCTATCCGATATGATCGACACCGGTACACCATGTAGTCTTACAACCTCAGCTACGTACAACTTAGCCAACTTTTGCAGAGAAAAGTCCACTCGAATCGGTATGAAGTGAGCAGACTTCGTCAACCGATCCACGATTACCTAAATCGAATCCTTCTTAGTGGGCGTAAGAGGAAACCCACTAACAAAATCCATCGTGATTCATTCCCATTTCCATTTGGGAATCTTCACCGGCTGCAACAATCCCGAAGGCACTTGATGTTTAGCTTTCACCTGCTGGCACGTCAAACACTTCTCCAAATATTTCGTAACTTCTCGCTTCAACCCTGGCCACCAGAATTGCTCTCGCAAATCCGGAAACATCTTAACTCCTCCAAGATGCATAGCATAAGGGCTACTATGCGGTTCCCGAAGAATCATCTGCCTTCACTCCACATCTTTTGGCATACAAATCTTCCCACGGAAACACAAAACTCCATCACCATTCCAACTATAGTCCTCTCCTTCACCATTCTGCACTTGTCAGATTCGAGTACTTAAAACATCATCCAAAAGTTGCTTCTCCTTGATCTGTCTTGCCCACATAAGTCTTACTTGAAGTTCAGCCACCAAACTGCCATCCTCTACAGACTAAGATGAGCGAACATCACCCTTAGTTCAGATACTACCTTACGGCTTAACGCATCTACCGCCATATGCCTCTTACCCTGATGGTATTCGATTAAGCAATCATAGTCCTTCAAGAGCTCGATCCACCTACGTTGTCTTAAATTTAACTCCTTCTGGGTAAGGAGATACTTCAGACTTTTATGGTCGGTGTAAATTACCGACTTCTCCCCGTACAAGTAGTGCCTCCAAATCTTCAAAGCAAACACTACCGCCGCCAATAGACAGTAAATTCTGCGTAGACAGTAAATTCTCCAAATCATGCGTAGGGTAGTTCAACTCATGCGGTCTCAACTGTCGAGACGCATATGCAACAACTTTTCCATCTTGCATCAACGCACACCCTAAACATATGTGTGATGCATCACAATAGACAGTAAATTCTTTTCCTGCCTTTGGCTGAATTAACACTAGAGCTTCTGCCAGGATTTTTTTTGCTTCTCAAAGCTCTCCTGCTGTTTGTCAGACCATACAAACGATACTCCCTTCCTTAACAACTTAGTTAAAGGTGCCGCAATTAAAATGAACCCCTCCACGAACCTCCTGTGATATCCTGCCAATCCCAAGAAACTTTGAATTTCCGCCACAAACTTTGGCGGTTTCAAATCCAATACAGCTTCTATCTTCCAAGGGTCTACCCTAATTCCCTCTGCGGAAACTACATGCCCTAAGAAAGTCACTTCCTTCAACCAGAACTCGCACTTACTAAACTTTACGTACAGCTGCTTCTCCCTCAGAATTTGCAACACCACACGAAGATGTGCATCATGCTCCTACTCGGACTTGGAGTAAACCAGGATATCGTCGATGAATACCACGATGAACCGGTCAAGATAGGGTTGGAACACCCGGTTCATCATATCCATGAATGCTGCTGGCGCATTCGTCAACCCGAACGACATTACCAAGAACTCATAATGACCGTAGCGTGTTCGAAATGCCGTCTTATGAATGTCCCCTTCCTTCACCTTTAACTGATGATAACCCGACCTTAGATGAATCTTTGAAAAGACCAAAGCTCCTTTAAGCTGATCGAACAGGTCATCAATTCTTGGCAATGGGTACTTGTTCTTAATTGTCAACTTATTCAGTTGACGATAGTCCACACACATATGCATGGATCCGTCCTTTTTCACAAATAAAATCGGTGCTCCCCATGGAGATACACTCGGTCGGATAAATCCTCGATCCAAAAGCTCCTGGATCTGAGCTTTGAGTTTTACCAACTCCCTTGGTGCCATTTTATAAGGAGCAATGGACACCGGAGCTGTACCCGGTAGTAGCTCTATTCCAAACTCCACTTCACGATTTGGGGGTATTCCTGGCAACTCCTCTAGAAAAACATCTACGAAATCCTTTACTATTCTTACCTCGTCAACAGTCACCTCCTTAGCATCCAACGCACTGATAAAAGCTAGAAATACGTTACATCCTTTCCAGATCATCTTAATAGCTTTCAATGTCGATACTACATTGGACAGATAGTTCCTTCTCCCTCCTAACACAACCACTTCCCCACCTTCTGGGGTACTCAATACCATGCGCTTATTCGCACAATCCAACTTAGCACGATGCTTAGTCAACCAATCCATCCCTAGAGTAAGGTCAAACTCCCCGAACGGTAATTCCATTAAGTCTGCCGAAAACACTACCCCTTGAGTCTCTAAAGGTACATCCTTAAATAGTTTGTCCACTACCTTAGATTGTCCTAGAGGACTAACCACAGTCATCTTCCTAGTGGTTGTTTCAGAGACTATACTTAGGGTCTCAGATACCAAACATGCAACATAGGAATGGGTTGACCCAATATCAATCAAGGCAAGAAAAGGGCTATCAGCAATAAGAAATGTACCGGTTATGACATTCGGTGCATCACCATCCTCCTGTCGACGAATTGCATAAACTAGACCCGGCTGCCTTGCATTTACATTACCTGCTCCTCTACCAGGTGCTCCACAACCGTGACCAGCCCTATTTCCTTCTCTACTTGGGCCACGACCCCTCGGTACTGGCTGACCACCTCTCCACTGATCGGACCTCTCGTCCATTGGTCGCACACTGATCCTTACGTGGATGATCCTTAATCATATGTTCTGTGGATCCACACTTGAAGCATCCACCGGTTCTTTTTTTACACTCCCCAGAATGTGCTTTCTCGCACCAATTACATAATCGATTCTGATTCCCCGCAGCAGGTGTCGGAGCACAAGCTGGCCCATCAGACCTAGGCCTTTTCTGCGAATTCCCAGATGCTCTTGCCAGCCCAAAATTTCTCTTATTCCTTCCCCGCTCCTTATCTCTTTCTTGTATTTCAGTCTGTTTTACCTCCTCAGCTATCTTAACCTTCTCCACCAGAATAGCAAAATCTCTTTCTCTTTGCGGTGCTATCAAAACCCTTAACTCATTCCGCAATCCATCCTCTAACCAAACACAATGTTCTTATTCGGTTGCTACCATTCCTCGAGCGTAGCGGCTCAAGTGTAGAAACTTTGCCTCATATTCAGCCACAGATTTACTTCCTTGCACTAGATTCAGGAATGCCTTCCTCTGTGCATCCACATAGCTGGCCCCAACATACTTTCCCTGGAATGACTCCTTAAAGAAGTCCCAGTCAATCTGATCTGCGGCAGTACCCTCCTTCATCGTGAGCCACCACTGATAAGCCTCGTCTCGAAGAAGAGACACAACCCCTTTCAACTTCTCCTCTACCGTGAAATCTAAGTCATCTATTATGCGCTCAGTCGCTTCCATCCAATACTCAGCTGTATTAGGGGCTACGCCAAAAACTCCCCTAAACACTTCTACCCCATTGGCCCTAAGCTGCTCCGATCTGAGATTTTGAAGCTCTCTGTGTGCGTGCCTACTCCAAAGAACTCTTTCAAGTACCCGCAACATCCCCACGAGATACGGCATCATCTCCATTGTCTCGATCCCGTAACTCTCCCTCCACACGGTGAAAGATCCGACATTTTATTTCTCGACCGTGGCGGACTCTCCATCGGCTTAGACAAGGTCATCATCTACCCCTACGCGCGCCCACGCGGCAGACGCCCACGACCCCTTGTACTCATTCTTCCGATTGGCGTTTATCGATTAAGAATTTTATGGATTATTAGTTTTCTTCCACTAGTTAACCACTAATGATCTAATGAATAATAGTTTTAAGAGTAGTTCTTTCAATTCGCATTCACAATCTGATCTCAAGTTCAGTATCCTCTAATTATGGGAAACACATACATTCAATCATCAACATACAAATAGCATTTATGAACTTACATTCATCATGCAAGGTGTTTTTGTTGTTTCACTACCCAGGGGTATTTTCGTAATTTATCCTACAGGGGTTTTTTCGTAATTTTCCAAAATAGGGTTCCTTGGTGATCTTGTGAAATAAGGGTATTTTGGTAATTTTCAAAATCTAGGGGTATTTCGATAATTTTGTGATCTAGGGGTATTTTGGTAATTTTGAAATTAGGGATACTTTGGTCATTTTACAAATTAGGGGCAATTTGGTAATTTTTATATCAGGGATATTTTGGGGAAATTTTTTTTAAACCAGAGGCGTCTTGGGGAATCTGATTTCAAAAGAATAATGGTAGTGTTCAGGTGTTTGTAAGTTTTTGGTTGTTGTCGTGTGTTGTGTGAGTTTTTTTTTCCTACGAAAAAATTCGTTGCCTTTGTAAATCGGGATATATTTGCAAATCATGGGTATCTTGGTATTTGTTTTCAAAATATGGGTATTTTAGCAATTTATGAAAAATAAGGTGGCTGGTCCCTTTCGGGTTTTAATTATAAGGTTTAGCCTGTCAACAAGTCCTTATGATTAAGGTGAACAGTCACTACGCACCAGGTAGGATTCCATTGAAGAGGAGGTGAGTCCCTAGGACTGCTTAAATACCAAGCTCTCCCCGAATCCACTTCTAGACATGCGTATGCCCGTTGCCACACCCTAACTCAACTAAGGTGAACAATCACTACGCACCAGGTAGGATTTCAGTGATTAGGAGGTGAGTCACTAGGACTGCTTAAATACAGTGCTCTTAGGATCCAATCCTAGACATGCGTATGCCTGTTACCACACCCTAGTCTTGTGGCTCGTTCACGGGTTTGTTTAGTGAAATTAAGTGTTATAAGATTTTAAGAGTTGTTTCAACTAGGCCTAAAGTCCATCAAGTTCTAACCTAACTAATCTACGTCCCATAAAGCCCATTAAGCCCACATATATATATATCACACAATAGTTCAAAATACTTACCTAGCGGACTTAGGCCGGAAACGAAGGTGCCATGCCGAGCTAACAAAACCTGTTATCATTTAAAAACATGCATGTTTCAAAAGCCCATTTTTAGAAAACGTTTTGAGCCCATAAACCCTCAGAGCTGAGTTTTGAACTTGGCTCTGATACCAATTTGTAACACCCCAAACCCGGCCAAACACTACAATCGGATCTGGTATGTCACTTGAGTTATTTTACAAAACATGTCACGTTTTGGAAAACAATTACTAGGTTTAATCGTTAATACCGAAAATTTAATAGTTTATTAAGTTATATAAGATATAAAGTTATAAATTGCCTTGGTGAATTTTAAATAAAAAATGAAATCTTGTACATGTCTTAGTTTAATTTTTAAAACATAATTTAAAATGTCTAATAATAAAACCCAACATAAACCCAAAAACATAAACAATAGTTTAGTGGCCCATGGCCTTATTACAACGAGATTTTAAACCCATTAAATAAAAATATAAAATAATAAACTAAAGTCTTTGCTGAATCCAAATGTTCTTTTGCATGGCCACCTTGCTCTCCTCTCCAGCCCGGTCCGACGCGCTAAGTGTCACCTGAAATTGTTAAAATAAAAGGGTGAGTCGCGAGACTCAAAGTGCAACCCTCATGCACCACTAGATTTGGGCCTTAGCCCCACAGAACAGAATAATAGATTAATATATATATATAACAAAAATTATGCAAGCCCAACCCAAATCCTAGGTTTCCATCCGGTACACGCGACCCTTACCTGTCAATCACACCATTGGAGATTTCTACAATCAACCCACACCGCTACACACCATCGATGGCAGTCATGCTGCAGTTAGCTGCTCATCGTCAAGTTGTGACAGAGTCACCTGGCTGAAATGGCCTACACCACAAGAACAGATCACTTCCCCTATCAATCACCCAACCCCAAGCATACAAAGAATTTGACATACAAAGCATATCATTTTAACAGGTACATTCACTGAAGAAGAACAGAAGTTACTAACCTGATGATTAGCCTTTACCCTTTTCGGGTTTTCACTTGTCATGCCGGGATTTCAGCATTTAACAAAATATAGAAGATTTATACATATATCTTAACAATCGATCTAATAGTGTGTAAGGTTACACACCTGATTAATTTCGATACCCTTGCTAAACCGATCTACAACTTTGCTCGAACAGCCGGAAAGATGTGAAAATAGGGCCTCTCCTAGAATCAGCCATGGTTAGTGTTCTACCCGATTTTTCACACTAAAATCAATAGATTTCCTTACCTTGAAATCCCGAAAGTACCACGATTCAAGTATTACTGAACTTATGACTTAGAGATCTACGCGATTGACTCCTTTTCAGATCCCAGAATGCCGAAAATAAGAGAGAAATAAGAGATTAGTTTCTAAATAGCCATTCGGCTAGGGACTTTGAAAAGCCAAAAAAACATTAAATCCCAAAATCGACACTTACCTATTGTTTCCTTCAAAATTCGGCACAAGCAGACTCCACTGAAGAAAATTTGGCAACTTCAGGAGATGTGATCTTAGTGATTTCGGCTTTTAGAATAACAAAGAATGGGGAAAATATAAGCAAGGAGTGGATAGAGAGATTCAGCCAAGAGAAAAGCGAAAAAGAATGGTGGGGTTTCGGCAATTGAGATCTAAGAAGTTTTGGTTTCTGTCAGAAAAAGAAAAGAGAAAAGAGCAAGAATGGAGTAGGAATTTCGGCAGAGAAAAGAGAAGAATGATGAGAACTTGCTAGCAATTTCGGCACATACACCTTAAGCCAAAACCGAATGCCCCTTTCTTTTCAAATTCTTCAAAATTTCGGCTAGCATTAAACACTTAAAGATGGCTCCTATCTTTGATCTATTATCTCCTCAAAAATAGCCTTTATCTGCTTATTATCCACACAATAAAATCCATAAAATTTAGCCTTGTGCCGTCCCCCTGCTCATTTAAGTGCCAAATTGTAGCCCTAAAACTTGGGCTTCAAGCAACCACAATTTGGGCCTCCCTCATGCACAAGTGACGCCAACTCCTCTTCCTCCTAGTGGCACCATTTTCCTTTGGGCCACAAGCCCAATATGCCAATTAAACTACTAAAACTTTATTTTAAACCCAAGTATGTCTAAACAGAATATTTAATGTAGGCCTCAGCTCCAAACCTGAGCCCCCCTTTTTGTACCTCAAATTCTCATATTAATATTTTAAGCATGCACTACACAAAAATGCACAAGCCCATAAATTCAGGATGTTACATGCGGCTCTAACTGTCTAGAAGCATATGCTATCACCTTGCCCTCTTACATAAGTACACAAGCCAAACCATTCATGGATGCATCACTGTAAACCACAAATTCTCTTCCCGGCTCAGGTTGTACCAAAACAGGAGCCTCAGTCAACAACGCTTTTAGTTTCTCAAAACTCTGTCGGCACCTCTCTTTCCATTCAAACTTCACGTCTTTTTGCAATAGTCTTGCCATTGGAGTAGCTATCATGAAATATCCCTTAACAAAATGTCTATAGTAACCGGCTAGGCCCAAAAAACTTCTAACCTCAGTTACATTCCTTAGTGGCTTCCATTCTACAACCGCTGAAATCTGACTCGGGTCAACTCAAATTCCATCTCTCGAGACGATGTGCCTCAAAAATCTGACTTCCTTAAGCCAAAATTCACTTTTACTAAACTTTGCATACAGTTGTTTATCTCTCAAAATTTGCAGAGCCTTTCTCAAATGCTCGGCTTGCTCGTTCTCATACTGAGAGTAGATCAGTATATCATCGATGAAGACCACGACAAATTTATCCAAGTATGGCCGAAAAATGCGATTCATCATGTCCATGAAAACGGCAGGGGCATTCATTAAACCAAAAAGCATGACCAAAAATTCATAGTGGCCATACCTCGTTCGAAATACAGTTTTTGGCACATCCGAGTCCTTAACTCTCAACTAATAGTACCCAGACCTTAAGTCTATCTTGGAAAATACTGTGCCTCCCTTCAATTGATCAAACAGATCATCAATTTTCGGCAATGGGTACTTGTTCTTCGCAGTTACCTTGTTAAGTTGCTGATAGTCTATGTAACACCCCTATCCCGAGTCCGTCGCCAGATTAAGGTTAGGAGCGTTACCAGACAGATCGAAAACATTCACAGATAAAATCAAACATTCAATCATCATTCTCAGACATAATGTCCCTTAATCGGGTCCTCGATACCTTAATCATACTTATAAGTCGAGCCGGGACTAAATTGAAACACATATGAAATTTCATGAAAATTTGAAACTTTTCTCTGATATGGGAGACACGCGGTGGGAGGAGATCGTGTGCCCTCCATGGCTTCTAGACACCCCCATGTCCATCCTTGTTTATACTAACTATACCAACACAGTCATTAGGCACGCCCGTGTGCCATGGCCGTGTACTTTTATGTTAACTACTGACTTCCCCACCACGGCCACTAAGCACGCCCGTGTCGAGCCCGTGTACTTTTATGTTAACTACTGACTTGTACACCATGGCCAAATGACACGCTCGTGTCGAGGCCGTGTGATGATAAACTACATCCTACCATTTACCCACGATCGTTAGGCACACCCGTGTGCCATGACTAATGTGACATTATAGGCCATTTACAAGGCCAAAATGCAACCCACAAAGGGTCATACCTACAAGCCATATTCAACAAGATATTTCATGCACATAAAACCATCAAAAGCATACCAAAATAACCATTCAAACCTTACATTCAAAACCAATCCCAACTATGGCAATCTCAAGGATTAAAACTTATATCATTACAAGACTAATTCATGCATTTGCTCATTCAAACTTGGTCATTCCACATTCTTTCATCATACCAAAAGATACATTCTAAAACACAATCATTTAAGCAAAGGTTCAACTCTTAAATAGCCAAATCACATGGCTAAGATCACATAACTATTTATACCAAAATACTAGCCTATACATGCCATATCTAGCTTTATACAATATCAAAAGGTACCAAAATAAGTTCTATAGTGTGATGACGATCCAAGACGGTCCCGAGCCTTCAGTAGCTTTGACGACCTATAAAACAGATTAAACATACACAGAGTAAGCTTTCCAAAAGCTTAGTAAGTCAATATACCAACAAACTTGGTTCATACACTTTTGACCACATTAGCCATATTCAGAATTCAAAGATCATATAAACACATAACTTATTTCACCAAAACTTTATACAACATATCATCAATTCCATATTCATAGCATCATAGTAAGATCATATTGATGCTTACCTTGTATACACAATTAGTGTATACTCAACATACCTGAATTGGATTTACAATCACATATTTGTTCATAGCTCAGATTTGCAATTACTATCATAGACTTGCCCGTTGAATCGTAATAAATCTAATAGGATACTTAGAAAGCTTAGAATAGTCGTACAATGCCAATGTCCCAGATGAGGTCTTACATGCACTCGAATATCGATGCCACTATCCCAGACAGGGTCTTATACGAATCAAAACGATACCGATGTCCCAGACATGGTCTTACACGTAAGTGTCAGAATGATGCCAACGTCCCAGACGTGGTCTTATACATACAGTTTATATTGATGCCAACGTCCCAAATGTGGTCTTACACATAATCAGATATCGATGCCACTGTCCCAAACAGGGTCTTACACGAGTCTCAAATCAATGCCAACGTCCCAGACGAGGTCTTACATGATAAAATAGAACAGATGCCTATGTCAAAGTTCGTACGAGGCTTCTCAGATTTAGTCAATATACCGAACTTATATCGAAATTCAATTACAAAATTTCTCATAAGCATTCATTATCATCATTAAACATATGAACAATTACAAATGCATACATATTCATTTATTTGGATAGTGACTTACCTCGGATTTGGTTTATCGGAATAGAAAATGGCTACTCGATAACTTTCGCTTTCCCACGATCTAAATCCATTTTCCTCGATTCTTGATCTAAACATATTCAGAATTAACCCTTTTATTCACTAGTTTATTCAATTCAATCCAAAGACACACATTTAGGGGAATTTGCAAATTAGTCCTCACATTTGCACACTTAATCAATTTAGTCCATTTTTCTCAAAACATCAAATTCACAAAATTCACTTATACACAAGCTTGGCCGAATATATACACATTACATACAAGCCCACATTTTTCATCAAATTTACAATTTAGTCCCTCAAATTATCATTTTCTCAATTTAGCCCTATTTAGCTAAATTCATCAAAACTTCAAGAACAAAACATGTTCATCTACCACCAATCTATCATTTAACACCTTAAAACATCACAAATCTCAACATGGCATCAATGGCATAACTTACAAACATCACCAATACACAAAATTAAAACATGGGTTTGATAGTAGACGAAGCAACGATTACAAAAACGTAGAAATTATCAAAAACTGAAACCAAATCATACCTTAATTAGAGCTTACAAAGGCCGAATACCAAGCTTCTTTCTCTTTTCTTTTCTTTTGTGTATATTCGGTGGAAGAATAATGCATTAAAGCTTATTTTAAGCTTTAGTTTTGTTAGTAACATTATATAAATTAATTTACCAATATAACCTTTCATATGAAAATGTATAAAACATAGTTACAAGGTCATTTATGACCTTAGCCATCCATTAACCATGGAAATGGCCAAATTGCCATATAAGTCCTCATATTTAAAAAGCCATAACACATAAGCACTTTAACATATAGCATACAACTTTCATAGTTAATGCAATTTCATCCTTTCGTCAAATTAAACACACAGACAGATAAATTAACTTACGAAACTTTAACACATGCTTAATCATATATCAATGGCACAAAGTATAATGTTAAAATATTATACAGACTCAGATTTGTTGTCCCGAAATCACTGTTCCGACTAGGGTAGAAACCGAAATGTTACAGTCTATGCATAATCTCATGGAACTATCTTTCTTCTTCACAAATAATACGGGAGCACCCTACGGAGAATAACTTGGTCTTACGAAACCTTTATCCGTTAGTTCTTGCAATTGTGCTTTCAATTCTTTCAGCTCAGTTGGAGCCATTCTATATGGAGCAATAGAAATGGGGGCGGTACCCGGAGGTAACTCAATCCCAAATTCAATCTCCCTAATTGGAGGTAACCTTGGCAATTCCTCAGGAAAAACATCTGGATATTCGCATACTATAGGTACAAACTCAATTTTCAATTCAATCTCTTTAGTATTCATCACAATGGCAAGGTACGCTTCGTACCCCTTTCTTAAATACTTCTGAGTCAACAAGGATGATATCACTACTGGTGATCTGTCTTGCTCGTCTGACTCAACACAAATAAGATCCCCATTTTCACATTTCAACTCAATAAACTTCTTTCCACAAATAACAATTACATCATGAGTAACTAACTCATCAAATGGCAATAACTGTAACACCCCAAACCCGGCCCACAAGCCTTGACCAGATCTGGTATGTCACGGAGTAAAAAGGAGTTTGAAAGGTTTGGACTAATAGCAGAAAAAAAAAATTTGTTAAGGGTGTAAAACGGTATTTGCTAAAACTCAAGTGGGTTGATTTGATAAATCCGATTGAGTTGAAAATCCTTTCTTCCTTTAAAACCATTTGATCATTTAAATTTTTAGAACATTAGAGTGATCGATAACTTAAAAAATTTCGTTACCTGATGGTAACATTTTTTTCTTTTTTCTTTTTTTGAAAACGCATAGGAGTACTTATTTTGAAAACGTTACTTTTAACCGATTTGCTTATGAGTTCATAAGTTCATCGGTTATATAATAAAAAAAAAAACAACTACCTAAACATCCAAAATAATAATAAGCGGCCATATTACAACCCAATCGAATTGTAGTGAATAATAAACTTAAAGCGGGGCAAAATAAAATTTGAAGTCCACAAAACAAACATGGCGCCTCGAGTTCTCCCCAGCCCGTCTCGCGATCTACTCACCTGCAAGATGATATGGGAAGGGTGAGTCACCAAGACTCGGTGTGTAAATCCCTAACCCGAAAATACCACTCATACACAAGATATTAGTATGACATGCAATTATGCAACCCGACCTAGCCATCCATGCTCCTTTTTCTACCTGTGTGGTACCAAAACCTTTGGTGGTGCCAAACCACCGGTGACTTAAAGTCACGATATCCGTCAATACTTGTGGTGGCAAACCTTTGGTGGTGCCAAACCTTTGGTGACCAAGTCACAATCAAATGATGGGGCCAACCCATCGTGTGATACCAAATCACCGGCGTCGATCCCGTATCTCAAATGTGGGGCCAACCCATGGTGGAATTAATCCACAGGGACGAGACGCTATGAGGTGCCAAACCTCTGGAGGTGCCAAACCTCTGGTGACCGTAGTCACGAAATGTGGTACCAAACCACTGGTGTCCGTCGACACAATTATTACTCCTCTCATCAATCCCACTATCATCATGCTCACATAACGGTATCATGATCCCATATATCACGCATTTGTATATAGCATAGCATTTAACGAGATATGATGGCATACACAACATATATCGTAGATCGAGTAATAGGGGACTTACCCAGAAAACCAAGCTTATGCCCACTAGGCAAAGTTACCACATGAGAGGTTATAAATATCATTAAATAACAATTTATACTAATAAAGTGTGTAAGAGCTTACACACCTATTTAATCGAAGGTCTAAAAAGAAATCCCGTATCTCACGCGATATTATAAAAGTCATGAACTTGTCCTCGTATTGCTCCTATATTCGGCCATCATAGGTTAGTATTTGGGGTCTCAATTAATTTACTAACAAATCCCAAAGGATCGGTCATCTCATAATAAAATAGGGCCTTAGGCCGAACCTTGATTAGCACGAACCAACGTGATTGAAATCCCGAAACTTCGGGTTTCTAGCCGATTAGTCCCTTCCAAAAATCATAGTGTAAATTCGGTTACTCAAAAATACTAAGAATGGCCCTTGGCCGAAAATGCTTAATCATTCTCCATACTTACCGAAAACCCAAGGTTGTCACTTGTCTTGTCGAGCCTCCCCTCCCTCGAAGAATAGATTCTCGAGAGGCTCCTCTAGCTCCTTGGTGTCGACTACCCCCAAAAATTACCTATCAAGACACTCACACATGATCGGCCAATCATTACCAAAACTTTAATTCAAACTTTCGGCACCCAAAAAGAGAAAGAAACCGCATACTAAAGAAGTACACTTACCAACCCTTGAAAACGATAGCACCATCCTCGGTGGATTCGGCCTATGCTTTTAAAAAGAAAGGATTGAATTGTTGGCTAGTTCAAAAGAAATCAAGGAGAGAAAAGGAGAATTTTCGGCACCTTCTTGCTCTACTTAAAACCGCCCATGGTAGCCCCCAAAGTAAGCCTCATTCGGCCATAATCAAATACAAGGAAGAACACTCGGTCAGAACTTGTAGAAAAGATAGAATGGTTGTCTACTTCAAAAGACAACGAGGAGAGAAAGGAGAGCAAAATTTTGGCACATTCTTGCAAGACTCAAAACCGAAAGTTGAAGCCCCTAGGAATTGCTACATATTCGGCGTGCTCTCTTTTTGCCAATAACAAGGCTGGCCAACACTTCCATCTCTGTTAATTTCAATCCCCCACAATATGCATTATTTCCCATCCTTTTGAAATAGAGTGCCACACATTTAATTAATGCTCCCATAATATGCTCTCTATTTTCAACAAATAAAAATAAAGAAAGAATTTAACCCATGCTTCCAAATAAAATAAGATAACCATAAAATATTAGCACCCAACCAGCATTTGCATGCCTTTTTAAAAGCCCATGCACAGACATAATCTGTCAAAACTTTCTTTTAACCTATGCTTCGCTGGTCCCTTATGCGCTAACGCTAAAACAAAATAATTTGCGCTTCCTTCAAGGTTCGAACATGAGACCTCTATGTCGTAGTCCTACCATAGCGCCTCTAGCCACTCGGCCTGGGCGTTTATTTGTGACATGCGCTCGTCACTATTTCTTTTAAACACTCCTCACTTCGACGCTAGAACAAAAAAATAAAACCCGCTTTGTGTGCTACCCAGGATTCGAACGCGACCTCCGTCCCGCTGCCTCTATGGCGCCTTAGCCACTTGGCCAAGGCGTTCATTTGTGCTATAGGCTCGCCTATTTTATTCTTAAACCCTTCTCGTCAAGTTCTCCTTCACGCCAAAAATAAAACTTCCTCCACGCGATTGAAGCCTTGCCTTGCCGCATCTTCTAGCTTTACGGTAGCGCCTACTAACCACTCCATGACCATCCCCTTGTGCCATAATTTGCCCCTAAATATGCATAAGGCTTCCTCACTTACCCTTTTCTTCTCTAGCACTTAAAGAACTTTTTTAACCCTAAACCCGACCTAACCTGAGATTTTGACTAAATCATAACATATGCATTTATTCAGAAATCACACAATAACTAATTGTTATGGCAAACAACCCCTAAAGCGAGGATGTTACAGTTCTACCCCTTAAATTAATTTCGTCCTCGAAATTACCGGATCGTAAGAGTTGGGGTATTGCTGCCGCATCGCATCCTCGGTCTCCCACGTACTTCCTCCACGCCATGATTCCGCCATAGGACCTTCACTAAAGGAACTGACTTCCTACGCAAAACTTTTACATCCCGATCTAGGATCTGCACAGGTTCCTCTTCCACCGTCAAATCTGGACTCACCTCAACTTCTCAATCGCTAAGACGTGTGATGGATCGGAATGGTAGCGTCTAAGCATGGAGACATGGAACACATCGTGAATCGACTCGATTCTGGCGGCAACTCGAGCTGATAAGCTACTGGTCCCACTCGCCTCAACACCTTAAACGGTCCAATGAACCTTGGACTTAACTTCCCCTTTTTCCCAAATCTTAACACTTTCTTCCATGGCGAGACCTTCGGAAAAACTTCGTCTCCCACGGCAAACTCTATGTCCTTCCGCTTAAGGTCGGCATAAGACTTTTGCCTATCTCGAGGCTTCTTTCAACCGAGCTCGGATCTTCTTCACCTTATCCTCGGTTTACGAACCACAATTAGGTCCTAACATCGTCGCCGCCGCCCAACTCTGTCCAACAAGTAGGTGTGCGACACCTCCTACCATACAACGCTTTATATGGTGCCATCTTAATGCTTGCTCGATAATCGTTGTTGTATGCGAACTCACTAATGGCAAAAATTCTTCCCAACTACCTCAAGTCCAAAGCGCAGCCTCTTAACATGTCCTCTAAAATTTGAATAACCCTTTTCATTGCCGTCGATTGTGGATGGAATCTTCAGATGAAATCCAACCGTGTACCCAAAGCTTTGATGTAGCGCTCTCCAAAACCTCGACGTAAATCACGGGGTCTCATGCGAGATGATCAACAACGGCACACCGTGCAACCTCACTATCTCCGCCACATACAACTTAGCTAACTTCAAGTGAGTAATCCACCCTTACCGGTATGAAGTGAGCCGCCTTGGTCAAACGGTCCACAATCACCCAAATCTGCGTCCTTCTTGGCTGGGCGTGAGGGGTAGCCCATCGACGAAGTCCATAGTGATCTCTCTCATTTCCACCGAGGAATCTTCACCGGTTGAAGTAACCACGATGGCAACCGATGTTCACCTTTACTCACGACACGTGAGACACCTTCCCACGAATTGATTACCTCACGCTTCAACCCCGCCACCGTAATCGCCAGTAAATCTTCATACATCTTGTTACCTCAGGATGCATAGCGTATGGGCTGCTATGTGCATCTCGAAGAATTCTTTTCCTCAATCTCACATCATTGGTATACAAGGTCGCCTTTGCCCTTGAAAACATAACACACCATCACCGGTCAAGCTATACCCTTCCAAACCACCATCTTGAACTTGCAATCTCCGTGCATTTAAACTGTCATCCCCTAATTGCTTTTCCTTAATCTCCTCGATCCAAGTTGGCTTAACTTGCAACTCTGCCAAAAGACTTCCATCATCGTATAGACTGAGACGAGCAAACATCGCCCTTAAGTGCATCCACGACCTTTCGGCTCAACGCATCGACCACCACGTTAGCCTTGCTCGGATGGTACTCAATTGAGCGATCGTAGTCCTTCAACAGATTCAATCCATCGGCGTTATCTCAAATTTAAGTCCTTCTGAGTCAAGAGATACCTCAGAATTTTGTGATCCGTGTAGACTACCGATTTCTCCCCATACAAGTAATGCCTCCATATTTTCAAAGCGAAGACCACTGCCGCTAACTCCAAGTCGTGTGTCGGATAGTTAACCTCATGCGGTCTTAGCTAACGGGATGCATAGGCCACTACCTTCCCTTCCTGCATCAACACACATCCCAAACCATTATGGGACGCATCACAATAAACCGTGAACAATTTCCCCGCCTCAGGCTGTACCAAAACGGGAGCTTCCGTCAGAATCTTTCTTAGCTTATCAAAACTTTCTTGCTTTGTTTTCTCGACTGGACAAATGGGACTCCTTTCCTTAATAGCTTAGTCAACTACAGCTGCGATTAAAGAGATTCCTTCCACAAATCTTCGATAATACCCGGCCAGACCCAAGAAACTTCGAATTTCCGCCACTGACCTAGGTGGTTTCCAATCCAACACCGCTTCAACCTTGCGAGGGTCCACTCTAATCCCTTCAACTGACACCACGTGACCCAAGAAAGTCACCTCCCTAAGCCAAAGTTCGCACTTCATCGAATTTGGCATACAATCGCTCCTCCTCGGTGCATTTGTAGAACCATGCGCAAATGCCTATCATGCTCCTCCTCCGTCTTTGTGTAAACCAATATGACGTCTATAAACACCACGACAAATTGATCTAAGTATTGCTGAAACACCCTATTCATTAAGTCCATGAACGTTGCCGGCGTGTTGGTCAACCCAAACGGCATCACTAGGAACTCGTAATGCCCATACCAGGTACGAAATGCCGTCTTGTGCACATCAACCTCCTTCACCTTAAGTTGATGGTAACCCGACCTAAGATCTATCTTCGAGAACACCGATGCACCCTTCAGTTGATCAAACAGGTCATCAATCCGAGGCAACGGATACTTGTTTTTGATCGTTAACTTGTTTAGCTGATGGTAGTCGATACATATCCGCATTGACCTGTCTTTCTTCTTGACAAACAAAGCCACAGGTGCTCCCACGGAGATATACTTGGTCGAATAAACCTCTATCCAAGAGCTCTCGAATTTGAGCCTCAAACTCCACGAATTCTTTTGGTGCCATTCGGTAGGGTGCTATGAGACACGGAGTCTTCGTTAGGGCAACAAGTCTATACCGAACTCAACTTCACGATCCGGAGGCGGACCGGAGTTCTTCAGGGGAACACATCGGTAATTCCCCTGAGTTCGGACCTTTCTCAATGCTTGACTCCTTAGCCTCCAAGGCATAAATTCGAACCAACAACGCTTCACAACCTTTTCTGACCATTCTCTCGGCCTTCAAGGCGGACACCACATTAGATAGATAATCTCTTCTGTTACCTATCATGACCACTTCATCACCCTTAGCCGTCTTTAGAATCATGCGCTTAGCAGCGCAATCTAACCTTGCCTGATACTTAACCAGCCAGTCCATTCCAAGAATTAGATCGAACTTCCCAAACGGCAGTTCCATTAGATCAGCCACAAACACTACCCCTTGGAGTTCTAGGGGTATATCTCTATATAGTTTGTTCACTACCACAGAGTGTCCTAGAGGGCTAATTACAGTCATCTCCCTAGAAGCAGTCTCAAAGTCCAAGTTCAAAGTCTCTACCACACTACTAGCAACGTATGAATGCGTTGAACCCACATCAATTAATGCAATGTATGGAAGACCAAAAATTAGGAACGTACCGGTTATGACGTCCGGTGCGTCACCCTCCTCGTGGCGCCTCGCTGCATAGACTAAGCCAGGCTGCCTAGCTTCTGTGTTGCCTGCAACTCTGCCCTGAACTCTGCGACCTCGATTAGGACCATTGCCTCCTCTACCATTACCACGACCACTCTGTGGTGGTCCCACATTCCTAGCCTGAGCACGGTTCTGACCCTCTGGCTGATTCTTAGCTAGCTTCTGAGGACAATCCCTTACACGGTGATCCAAAGATCCGCATTCAAAGCAACCCCTCTCACCGGTCCAACAACCTCCCCAATGTGACTTCCCACAATGACTACACTGAGCCGGTCTTTGATTAGAAGCCATGGGCCTTCCAGCCTGATTCGGCCCACTCTACCTGGCTCTCTTTTGTGCATTATTACCCGATCCGAGATGACCCAAACCTCTTTTCTGTTTGCTCTATCATAGTTTACGTCTAACGGACTCTCACGACCCTTTCGCCACCTTAGCCTTCTCTACCAAAACAAAGCAAACTCACGCTTTCTTTGTGGAGCAATCAACAACCTTAAATCATCCCTAAGTCCATCTTCAAAATGGGACGCAACGATCATCTTTCGATTGACACAACTCCCGAGCATAGCGGCTCACTCGTGAATTCTCGCCTCATACTCGATACCGACTTATTTCCTTGTACCAATCCCGCAAAAGCTTTCCTCCGAGTATCGGTGTGTTTGGTGCCCACATATTTCTTCTGATAAGTAGCTTTGAAGTATTCCCAAGTAAGGTCATCTGCCGTAGCACCATCTCGAACCATGAGCCACCACCGGTATGACTCATCTTTTAGAAGCGACATCGCTCCTTTCAGCTTCTCCTCATTTGTTAAATCGAGATCGTCCATGATCCTCTCCGTCGATTCTAACCAATATTCGGCCGTACTGGGTGGGACACCTGACACACCCCGAAATACTTCAGCTCCGTTGGATCGGAGTCGTTCAGATACAGACTTCCGAGCTCCTGTACCTCTACTGGTCCCAGCCATCATTTCTAGAATACGCAGCATAGCCTGTGATACCGACTCACCCCCCGTCTGATCCTGATGTCCATCACCAAAAGTTGGGGGTGGTGGTGGAGGTGGTATTTCATTATCCGATCCTTGGCCCGACCTAACTGGTTCTGACATGGCCATCCGGCCTCTACCGCGTCCTCGACAATTGCGACTCTAGAGCTCATTTCTTATAGCGCAATCTATTTTAAAAGTTTTATGAGTTAGCCGATGTTCCACTGATTATTAGCAAAGAATTTTATGGGCGAAGTTAAGAAGTTGTTCTTTCGATCAAACAAGTTTCAAGTCTTCTATTGTAATTCGAAGATACCTATTCCCTTATTCCATCACCCTTTTTGTCCAATTCCTAACCCGGGGTACTTTCGTCATTTACCCTACAGGGGTATTTTGGTAATAAAACAAAGTAAGTTTGTAAATCTTGACAAATCAAGGGAAATTCAAAATTTGTAAAACTTGGGGGTTCTTTTGAGAAATTGTTTTCCAAATTGGTAGTGTTGCAAAAACTTTGAAAATCAGGGTCATTTTGGTAATTTGCAAATTAGGGGCAATTTCGTAATTTTCCAAAATCGTGGTATTTTTGATATTTGCAAATTAAGGATTTTGGGTATGTTTGAAAAATAAGGAAAATTTTGTTAAAATTTTGGGGTAGCTTAGTAGATTTTAAAACTAGAGATTTTATCAAAACGCGGCTAATTCCCTTTCGGGTTTTA
Organism: Gossypium bickii; assembly: GCA_025503065.1. Taxonomy (NCBI): domain Eukaryota; kingdom Viridiplantae; phylum Streptophyta; class Magnoliopsida; order Malvales; family Malvaceae; genus Gossypium; species Gossypium bickii. The sequence goes on from CP106712.1 coordinate 98,547,720, forward strand.
ATAATAGGGTTTAGCCCACGAACAAGTCCTCACGGTTAGGGTGAACCGGAGCTACGCACCAGGTAGGATTCCCGCGAAGAGGAGGTGAGTCACTAGGACCGCTTAAATACCAAGCTCTTCCGGATCCAATCCTAGACATGCGTACAAGGGTTACCACACCCTAACTCGGCGACTTAGTCATGGGTTTGTTTAATTATGCAATTAGAAATCTTATGCGATTGTTTGGGGTAAACTAGCCCTAGGGTTCATATACCTTTCATACTATCTACGTCCCATTTCTACCCCTTTACAGGTAATCGTTCACACATAGATTAGAAATACTTACACGAGCGGATCGGTGCCGGAGACTCGATGCTATGTTGTTCAAACAAGACCATTTTCATAGAGGTTCTCAAAAGCCTATCTAGAAAAACATTTTTAGGCCTTGGGCCCTCACAGCCAAGTTTTGAACCTGGCTCTGATACCAACTTGTAACACCCCAAACCCGGCCCACAAGCCTTGACCAGATCTGGTATGTCACGGAGTAAAAAGGAGTTTGAAAGGTTTGGACTAATAGTAGCAAAAAAATTTGTTAAGGGTGTAAAACGGTATTTGCTAAAACTCAAGTGGGTTGATTTGATAAATCCAATTGAGTTGAAAATCCTTTCTTCCTTTAAAACCATTTGATCATTTAAATTTTTAGAACATTAGAGTGATCGATAACTTAGAAAATTTCGTTACCTGATGGCAACATTTTTTTTTTTTTTTGAAAACGCATATGAGTACTTATTTTGAAAACGTTACTTTTAACCGGTTTGCTTAACAGTTCATAAGTTCATCGATTATATAATAAAGTAAAAAAACAACTACCTAAACATCCAAAATAATAATAAGCGCCATATGACAACCCAATCGAATTGTAGTGAATAATAAACTTAAAAGCAGGCAAAATAAAATTTGAAGTCCACAAAACAAACATGGCCGCCTCGAGTTCTCCCCGGCTCGTCTCGCGATCTACTCACTGCAAGATGATATGGGAAGGGGGTGAGTCACCAAGACTCGATATGTAAATCCCTAACCCAAAATACCACTCATACACAAGATATTAGTATGATATGCAATTATGCAACCCGACCTAGCCATCCATGCTCCTTTTTCTACCCCGTGTGGTACCAAACCACTGGTGGTGCCAAACCACTGATGACTTAAAGTCACGATATCCGTCAATACTTGTGGTGCCAAACCACTGGTGACTTAAAGTCACGATATCCGTCAATACTTGTGGTGCCAAACCACTGGTGGTGCCAGACCACTGGTGACCCGAAGTCACAATCAAATGATGGGGCCAACCCATCGTGTGATACCAAATCACTGGCGTCGATCCCGTATCTCAAATGTGGGGCCAACCCATGGTGGAATTAATCCACAAGGACGAGACGCTATGAGGTGCCAAACCTCTGGAGGTGCCAAACCTCTGGTGACCGTAGTCACGAAATGTGGTACCAAACCACTGGTGTCCGTCGACACAATTATTACTCCCTCTCATCAATCCCACTATCATCATGCTCACATAACAAGTATCATGATCCCATATATCACGCATTTGTATATAGCATAGCATTTAACAGCATATGATGGCATACACAACATATATCGTAGATCGAGTAATAGGGGACTTACCCGAAAACCAAGCTTATGCCCACTAGGCAAAGTTACCACATGAGAGGTTATAAATATCATTAAATAACAATTTATACTAATAAAGTGTGTAAGAGCTTACACACCTATTTAATCGAAGGTCTAAAAAGAAATCCCGTATCTACGCGATATTATAAAAGTCACGAACTTGTCCTCGTATTGCTCCTATATTCGGCCATCATAGGTTAGTATTTAGGGGTCTCAATTAATTTACTAACAAATCCCAAAGGATCGGTCATCTCATAATAAAATAGGGCCTTAGGCCGAACCTTGATTAGCACGAACCAACGTGATTGAAATCCCGAAACTTCGGGTTTCTAGCCGATTAGTCCCTTCCTAAAATCATAGTGTAAATTCGGTTACTCAAAAATACTAAGAATGGCCCTTGGCCGAAAAAGCTTAATCATTCTCCATACTTACCGAAAACCCAAGGTTGTCACTTGTCTTGTCGAGCCTCCCCTTCCTCGAAGAACAGATTCCCGAGAGGCTCCTCTAGCTCCTTGGTGTCGACTACCCTCAAAAATTACCTATCAAGACACTCGCACATGATCGGCCAATCATTACCAAAACTTTAATTCAAACTTTCGGCACCCAAAAAGAGAAAGAAACCGCATACTAAAGAAGTACACTTACCAACCCTTGAAAACGATAACACCATCCTCGGTGGATTCGGCCTATGCTTTTAAAAAGAAAGGATTGAATTGTTGGCTAGTTCAAAAGAAATCAAGGAGAGAAAAGGAGAATTTTCGGCACCTTCTTGCTCTACTTAAAACCGCCCATTGTAGCCCCCAAAGTAAGCCTCATTCGGCCATAATCAAATACAAGGAAGAACACTTGGTCAGAACTTGTAGAAAAGATAGAATGGTTGTCTACTTCAAAAGACAACGAGGAGAGAAAGGAGAGCAAAATTTTGGCACATTCTTGCAAGACTCAAAACCAAAAGTTGAAGCCCCTAGGAATTGCTACATATTCGGCGTGCTCTCTTTTTGCCAATAACAAGGCCGGCCAACACTTCCATCTTTGTTAATTTCAATCCCCCACAATATGCATTATTTCCCATCCTTTTGAAATAGAGTGCCACACATTTAATTAATGCTCCCATAATATGCTCTCTATTTTCAACAAATAAAAATAAAGAAAGAATTTAACCCATGCTTCCAAATAAAATAAGATAACCATAAAATATTAGCACCCAACCAGCATTTGCATGCCTTTTTAAAAGCCCATGCACAGACCATTTGCATTCTGTCGGCCAAAAGGAAAAACAAAAAATAAAAATTCCTCCAGTGTTGCCCCCAGGTCTCGAACCCGAGACCTGGGGAAGAAACTCCCACGCCTCAGCCACTTTTGCTGTGGCGCATTTCATGACATAATCTGTCAAAACTTTCTTTTAACCTGTAACAGACCAATTTTGACCCTAATCGGGACGGTGGTTTCGGGACCACGAATCCGAGCCTGATAAATATTTTAATATTTTATTTTGTGTTTATTATATGTGATTTAGTGAGTGTGAAAGTTTCAGTATAAAAATTTAATCGTTTAAGTGCTCAATTTGATAAAAAGGATTTAATCGAGAAAACGCGAAAGTTGCATGCTAAAGTGAAAGGTACTAATTTGATTGTGGCTTTTAAGTGGGTGTACTAAAAGGGCAATTAGCCCATGTGCTATAAAGAGGGACGGCAATGGGCCTTTTTAATCACAAAATTGATGTTAATTTAGTCTAGTATATAGTTATATTAATGTGTTAAAATAATGTTAATAATATATGCTTGTTTTAGCATAAAATAATAAAAACAAGTGGGAAGAAAGAGAAGCTTATCTTGCTCATCTTCTTGGCCGAAAGTTTGAAGAAGAAACTCCATTGTTGGAGCTTGGAAATTTCGGCACTTTGGGGCTTAATTAGGGGTATGTATTTTGCTTAGTTCTTGATAATTTTTGCATTTTTGGAATGGTTGCTTTGAATCCTATACAACCCATGTAGAAATTTTTGAGATATTGGCACATTAAATTCGGCTATGGTTGTATATGCATGACTTGAAATATTTGATAGTAGATTTCAATTAGTATATGTTAAATCATCCTTTTGAATTTGAAATTGTGATGAAATTGGATGCTAGGGATTTATTTGAAAAAATAAAAGTTTGAAGGACTAAAACATAAAATAAATGGCATGCATGGACACATATGGCTATGGGGGGGATATTCGGCCAAGCTATAGTGTTGGAAAATTTGGCATATTTTGTGTTTTGTGTAAATTGGACCAAATTGTAAAAATGGAAAACACTAGGGGCAAAATGGTAAATTGCCCAATTGTGTGTTTTAGGACTAAATTGAGATGAAATGCAATTAAATGAGCTAAATTTTAATGTGTTTTAGATCAAGAGCAAGAAAAAACGGAATTAGACCAGGGAAAGGCGAAGGTTCTCGAATAGCCGATTCGCAGACGGACTATCGACAACCGAGGTAAGTCCTTTAGTTAAACCATGTCAAAGAATTAATTATGGTTATCTTGAATATTAAAAATTGAGGAATTTTAGTATTCTTTTTCATCATGGCGAATGTATATTGGTGTGTTAGGTTGGTGATTTTGTTGAGTATGTGATGAGGAGTTGCTAGATTGTATAGTGATAAAATGGTTTTGATGGTTCAATGTAAGTATACCCAATTGAATTAGACGAATATATAATAGTTATGAAGTGTGTTGGGAATGTTTAAGCTGTATTGACATGACTCGGGTTTTTATTACCTACTTGAGGCCTTGTGCTGGTGATTCTATTCGGGCTTCGTGCCTCAGCGTGCTTTGTGCCAGTGATTCTATTCGGGCTTTCATGCCCAGCGTGCCTTGTGCCTGATGATTCTATTCGGCTTTCATGCCTAGCGGTGCCTTGTGCCGATGATTCTTATCGGGCTTTTATGCCTAGCGAGCTTAATGCCGTGATGTATTTTATGAAATAGAAATTGAAATTTGTGTTCAAGGCAAATTAAAGCAAACTTATTAAGTTAATCGCTCAGTGAGTATGTAAAGTAGGAATGAACTTCTTACTTATATAAGACAAGGTAAATCGGTGATTTATTACAACTGGCATGTGTTACGAGTGTGGAATATATATATGTATTTATATATATGGTTCTAATATATGTGTTCTCGGCTTTACTAATGAACTACATGATGTTGTATCTTGGTCCTTTAGTATGTGGATACATGACTGGGTATTTGGCCACATGAGTGGTAGTGTAATTGGTGCCATGGTATAGAAATTGATATTTAAGTGTATAAATGTTGTACCTATGATTACATGATGATATTTTGGGTTTCGAAAGATTTGAAAATAAATAAGTAATTCGATTATGAACATGTGGGTAAAGAGATATTTTTCTTACGAATTCATACTTGCTTATATGAGTATGAAATTAAAGTTTGAAAATAAATGCGAGTATAAGCCTACAAGTTGTATTGTAGTAATTAAATTGTTGATTTTAAAACGTTATATTTTTTTTTTGTGAAATTAGGACTTACTAAGCTAGTAAGCTTATCGTGTGAAGTGTTTCTCTGTATTTTTTTTAGATTAGGTGCAAGCTACAAGCTCGTCGGGATCGTTCGGAAAGTCGCTCACACTATCAATCTACATTTTGGGTACTCTTTTATTTTGGTTTTAAATGAAGGCATGTATAGGAAGGACTTGGTCTTTGTCTTGATGAAATTTTAAGGTTCTTGTATATAATGGCCATGCGAATATGGCTAAATTTCTAGTTAAGTACGTTGTTGTGTTTTTGATGTGTATGTTGGTTCATGATGGCAAGGTTTATGCTTTCTTAATCAAAGTTTAATCATTTTGTTAAGGAAATGTTTATATACTGAAATGAATCCTTGAATTAGGAATGTAGGTAGGTTCGGTTAGAAGCTAGTCTTTCATAAAATGCAACAAAACAGCTTGTAGTAACAGCAGTGATGTGAGTTAGAAAAATCACCAAAAATAGGGTATATTGAATTAAAAGGTGAATGAGATATGGAATTAAACCTTATTGTGTCTATTTTTACATGAAAGAAACAGTAGGCAAAAGATTTATATATTATGAGATAATTCAGTTTTAGTGAGACCTGTTCTGAATGAATTCGTGAGTCACTGTTCTGTTTTGGAAAAATTACCATAAATTTTACAAAAATAATTAAGAAGCATGTTTTATATGTGTAGAACCCTTAATGAATCTATTTTTCATTGGTATAAACAAGAACATCATAGGAAATTTGTGCAATTAGATAACTGCATTTTTGTAGGGACAGGTCAGAATTGTCAAGCAGTGTAATAAGGGTAACTTTGATGAATAAACTGTACTAATTGGCTACATGAAAAATTCTGGAAATATTATGGTGAATAGTTATATGAGTCTAGTTTCAAGGAAAATTTACGGATCTAAATTTCGAGTTTTGTAACTCGAGTTATGGTCGATTTAGTCAGCGTGACGCAGTTGGACAGCTTTAAAAATTTTTACTTCCCGAGTTAATGGTCAAGTCTAGTAATGCCACGTACCCGACTCCGGCAAGGGTTTCGGGTAAGGGGTGTTACATAACCTATGCTTCGCTGGTCCCTTATGCGCTAACGCTAAAACAAAATAATTTGCGCTTCCTTCAAGGCTCGAACATGAGACCTCTATGTCGTAGTCCTACCATAGCGCCTCTAGCCACTCGGCCCAGGCGTTTATTTGTGACATGCGCTCGTCACTATTTCTTTTAAACACTCCCTCACTTCGACGCTAGAACAAAAAAATAAAACCTGCTCATGTGCTACCCCTGGGATTCGAACGCGCGACCTCCGTCCCGCGGCCCTCTAGCAGCGCCCTTAGCCACTTGGCCAAGGCGTTCATTTGTGCTATAGGCTCGCCTATTTTATTCTTAAACCCTTCTCGTCAAGTTCTCCTTCACGCCAAAAAATAAAACTTCCTCCACGCGATTCGAACCCTTGCCTTGCCGCATCTTCTAGCTTTCTGGTAGCGCCCTAACCACTCCGCCAGCCATCCCCTTGTGCCATAATTTGCCCCTAAATATGCATAAGGCTTCCTCACTTACCCTTTTCTTCTCTAGCACTTAAAGAACTTTTTAACCCTAAACCCGACCTAACCCAGGATTTTGACTAAATCATAACATATGCATTTATTCAGGAAATCACACAATAACTAATTGTTATGGCAAACAACCCCTAAAGCAGGATGTTACAATAACATAAGATCAACCAGAAAGCAATGACCCCTAATCATCAAAGGGCAACCTTTGCATACTTTATCAACCAGCACATACTTGCCTAGGGGATTAGACACTCTTATTAGAAATTTAGTAGACTCTATAGGCATGATCATGCTAGAGACTAATTTCATGCATATGTATGAGTGGGTAGATCCTGGATCAATTAAAGCTATAACACGAGTATCGTAGAGAGAAAATGTACCCGTTATCACGTCAGGGGAAGATGCCTCTTCACGAGCATGAATGGCATATGCTCTACCCTCGACTCTTGCAATCTGCTCTCTAGATGAATTCTTTCTACTCATCTCATTTCCCGAGTTTCTCTGCGGTCTTCCTCTAGCAGCACTTCCCGCTCTTGCATTCTGGGACTTCTCTTTCTCGCCCACCTTGGGGCAATCTCTGATAAAATGGTCCAAAGACCAACATCTAAAACAAGCCTTCTCATTTGCTCGGCACTCACCAGAATGACGAGTGCCACACTGCAGGTATTTCGGTCTACTCGGTCGAGTATTACCAACACTAGCAACTGATATAGTCTGCGCTTTACACCCCGAAAACTATTTGCCCTTACTTCAGTTTGAAAACCCGACTGAAGTGGCTACTCGAGTAGCAAAATCCCTCAATTTCTTAGATGATGATTGGTAGGACTTACTCAATTTCCTTTTTCTCGAGTCACAGGACTCAATCTCAGCTTTTCTTTTCTCTTTAGCCAACTTTTCGGCTTTACAAGCTCTATCTACCAACACGACAAATTCTTTTAGTTCAAGGACTCAAACATATAAATGGATATCTTCTTTTAACCTGTCCTCGAACCTTTTTCACATGATAGCCTCGGTAGACACGCACTCCCGGGCATACTTACTAAGTCTTACGAACTCATGTTCGTATTCAGTCACCGTCATTCGGTCTTGTTTTAGCTCCAACAACTCTTTCCTCTTCTGGTCAATGAATCTTTGGCTGATATACTTCTTTCAAAATTCCTATTGGAAGAATTCCCAACTAACTCTCTCCCTTGGTACCACCGACACAAGGATGTTCCACCACTGATAGGTCGAATCTCTCAAGAGAGATACCGTACATTTTATGCACTCTTCAGGCGTGCATGACAACTCATTGAATACCCTGATGGTATTCTCAAGCTAGAATTTCGCTCTTTCTGGGTCATCATCCTTACTAGCCCAATATTCCTCGACTCCTTGTTTCTGGATCTTATCAACTAGAGGCCTTTCTCTTCTTATTACCTCAACCACTTAAGGAGTTACAGGAGCGGGTTGAGGGATAGGTAGGGGTGGAGGGGGTTGAACATTGGAATTTGCTCTAATGTACTCAGTGTACCAGTTGCTCATCATGTGGAGAAAGGCTTCTCGTGCCTCTTCTCCCTAACCCAAGGTCTCAGGTCTACTATCTACTGGCACAATCCCTTGTGCGGGAGCCGGCGCATTACTCGCAGCATCATCAGCTGTAGTTCGGTCAGGATAAGGATCCATTTACTATATAAAAACACAATTTAAAACGTCAGGAGCCATCACACTATCATTACACAGGTACTCTTACGTATGGCATGTATAGCTAGACTCATACTTACACTATGTTAGTCCTAGAATAAACAAAACCGTAGCCCTGATCTAGAATAAACAAAACCGTAGCCATGATACCAATAAATGTAACACCTCTTACCCATGTTCGAAGCCAAAATCGAATATGAGGCATTACCTAACTTAACTTGCTTAAACATAACACATCAGGCTATAAAATTCCGCTGTAGCTTAGAAACTTTCCTTTTAAACTCATAACCTGCTCATTTCGGGCCTACGATGCCCTAAACATGCTTCCGGGAGGTTTCAAAATTAAATCAAGAACTTTTACGCGCTTAGAAATTTTTTGTCCAAACAGGGGCCACACGCTGTGTTGTTCAAGGGACACGCCTGTGTGCCCCTGAGATATGCCCGTGTTCTTCACTCGTGGTCGATACTGACTTATTACACATGGCCAGACACACGCCCGTGTCCCTAGCCCATGTCACTCACACGGCCTCGACACACTCATGTCTTAGCCCGTGTGACAAAACCCTGGCATCCTGTTTATGACGTTATCACCTCACTAAGGTCACACGGCCAAGGCATACGCCCGTATCCTTAGGCCCTGTGTCGAATTAAATTCCTAACTTCAGGTGTAGACTTCACACAGCCTGGGCACACGCCCATGTCTAAGGTCGCGCCTCCCACACGGCTAAGACACATGGTCGTGTCTCTGCCCGTGTGTTTACTACTGAGCATACTGACTTGTAAACCTAGCTCATAAGGGGACACAGGGACAATCAACACGCCCATTGGGCTGACCATATGTCACATATGGCCTAGACACACGCCCATATGTCTACCTGTGAGGACATTAAAAAGGCTATATTCCAAGCCAAATGCCACCCTACATAGCCACCATACTTATACCAACTCAAACCAAGCATCCACACAAGAAGAAACTTCATGATTCATCATCAATGAATATATATATATATATATATATATATAAGAAGTAGACAAGTATTGGCCCAACTTTAATGGCCATTTACAAAATGAATTGAAACAACCATAGTACCCAACACATTTGGCTTGCAAATATGACATAACCAAAACATTCAAGTCATATACATGCCATACTCAAAATAAATCTAATTTGGCTATACCAAGAAGTGGTCGATAGTATGATCTCCAACTCCGACGTCCGGGAATTCTCGAGCTAACTTGGCAATACTACAAGGAAAAGGGAAATGAAAGGGGTAAGCATAAAGCTTAGTAAGTTTGCATGGAAATAAATAGCAACAATAAGCTCATGAAAATATCCATCAATGGCATTAAATCACCATACACAAAGTCATAGGCCCCTTGCCATACTTACTCATACTTGCCCTTATCTAGCACACACCACGCCACATATCGTAAATGTTCTTCGTAAATTACTCACTGCATGCTGTGTTAACTCAATCACATAGCTTTAGTACAATTCTCGTTTCTATTTCTATGAGGATCTATTTGTCCCAATAAATCACTAGGGATACTCAAAGATGCATATTCATTGTTGTTAGCATAAACGCGAAGCCAATGCCATATCCCGGATGTGCTCTCACATGGATCATCTCTGAATATCGATGCCATATCTCGAATATGGTCTTATACGGAACCTCACATCAATATCAATGCCATATCCCGGATATGGTATTATACGATTTTTCATATTCAATGCCAAAGCCATATCCTAGATATGGTCTTATACGAGATCTCCATTCGATACAGAGGCCATGTCCCCGCCATGGTCTTACACGGGACCTTATCATTATCCATCTCATGTTTCGATAGTAATTTCACATTTATTATAGTCCCATTGGGACTTCAACATCTCAACTTTTATCATCTTTCTCATTCAACACCAATACTCAATTTCATAGAATATCATGCATCATTATAATATAAAACATTCTTAAATATGCTAGCATAAATGTTGAATTTATCACATGCAAACTTACCTCGATTTTCAAAATAAGTTAGATCGTCGATCTAGTCCGATACTTTGTTCTTTCCCGGGTCGAGGTTAATTCTTGGTTATTCTTGGTCTATAATAGCAAATTAGCTCATTTTAATCATCATATTAATAAATGCATTTTAATAATTATACTTTGGCAAAATCACTATTTCGCCCTTAGACTTTGGCAAAATGACCATTTTACCCTTAGGCTCGAAAATTAATTCTAATCAAATTTCTACTTTCAACAAGCCTAGATGAACATATATTTGTCTTACGGCTATCATCAAAACCCAACATTTCACACATTTACTACAAATTTAATATCCTTTACAAAAAAGGTCGATTTAGGTGTTTTCATAGTAACACCTTTCACAAAAGTTGTTTATCTAACAACTAATACTCATTTTCTTCCATAAAAATGCAGCAAATCACATAACATCTCTCATGGTAAAACCCTAAACTTTTTACCATTTTGCAAAATAGTCCCCTCATTAGAAAGCCTAAGCTTTAGGGGTTCCAAATGCACAATTTTTATTAAGAAAAGATCACTAGAACACTTACTTGGATGAGGATAAATTGCTCAAATTTCAAAGCTTTCAAAACCCCCTCTAAGCTAGTATTTTCGGTGGTGAAAGTGGTGAAGAAAAGATGATATCACTCTTTTCTTTATTTTATGCTTAAAAAGCAATTTGGTCACCAATTTCTACCTAACCAATTGACCCATTTAATAATCTTGTCACTATGGCTGGCCATCCCTTCTTCAATGGCTTATTTTCACATTAGGGATGTAACATCCTGAATTTATAGGCTTGTGTATTTTGTGTAATGTGTGCTTAAGATATTAATTTGAGGATTTGAGGCACTAATTGGGCTCAGGAATGGGCTGAGACCTTAGTTAAAATATTCTGTTTGCGTATTATAAGGTTTAAAAGTAGGTATCTATGTTAAAATTGTCAAATTGGGCTTGGGGCCCAAAGGTAAGAGGCGCCACAATGAAGGAAGAGGGTGGCATCACTAGTGCATGAGGAAGGCCCAAATTGTGGTTGCTTGAAGCCCAAATTATAGGGCTAAATTTCGGCACTTAAAAGAGTAAGGTGGGACGGCATAAGGCTATTATTTAAGGATTTATTTTATGTGGATAATAAGCAGATAGAGGCTATTTTTGAGGAGATAACAGATTAAGATAAGGGAAAAGGATAGAAGCTATCGTGTGTTGCAGTGTTGGCTGAAAATCAATCTCTGCTAGGGGATGAATCAGTTTTTTATATGCAAAGGGGGTGCCGAAATTTACTACTAAAGCTTTCATCTTTTCTCTTTTCTCTGCTGAAGTTTCTACTTTATTCTCCCTCTCCTTTCTTTTTTCTTCAGTTGGTCGAATCCTCTCTTTCTCATCTCTTTGAGACACCTTAGCCGAATCATCAAGTCTCTCTTTACTCTCTTCTCACTTTCCCTTGTTAGCCGAAACATACCATCTAGATCTTCTAAAAAGAAAAAGCCGAAAACGCAATAGTTTGTCTTTTTCGGGATTTTTCATAAAAGTCGGAATCGTGAGATCTAGTTTTCTATGTGTGCCGAAATCACTCTGGGGTGCCTACTTGTGCCGAAATCTGAAAGAAACTTTAGGTAAGTGTTGATTTGAGAAAACCAAATCTTCTTCGACTTTTCAAAGTCCCTAGCCAAATGGCTATTTAGAAACTAATCTCTTATTTCTCTCTTATTTTTTCGGCATTCCGGGATCTGAAGAGGAGTCAGTCGCATGGATCTCTAAGTTATAAGTTCCGTAGTACTCGAATCGTGTTTCGAGATTTCAAGGTAAAGACATCTATTGATTTTAACGGGTAAGTTCGGGATTTACTAACCCTCGGCCGATTGTATGGGAGGCTAAATATTCGTGTTTTTCCAACTTTTAAGCAAGGTTATAAACTGGAGGTAGTAGATCCGGGTAGCAAGTATATCAACTAAATGTATATCGGTGTGTAACTTCTCACACCATTAGATTGAATGTTAATATATATACTTAAGTAATAAATCGCTACACTCTGTTAAATCTTTGAAATTAGGTATAACGTTTGAAACCCGAGAAGGGTAAAGGTTAAATATCGAGTTAGTGTTTTCTCGCCATTCCTCGGTGAATGTTTCGTTAAAAACGATATGTTTTATACGTCGATTTCTATGTATGCTTGGGGTTGGATGATTGATGAAAAAGGGAAGTGATTTGTTCTGGTGGCTTATGCCATTTCAGCCTGGTGACTCTGTCACAACTCTGTTTCTGGTGGCTTTTGCCATTTCAGCCTGGTGACTCTGTCACAACTTGACGATGAGCGACTAACTCACAAGCGATGACTACCATCGATGGTGTGTAGCGGTGTGGGTTGATTGTAGAAATCCCCAATGGTGTGATTGGCAGGTAAGGGTGGCGTGTAGCGGATGGAAACCTAGGATTGGGTTGGGTTTTATGTATGTTATCTTTTATATTATGTTTTATATTCTGATCTATGGGCTAAGGCCCGATCGATGGTGCACGAAATGTATTAATCGAAGTTTCGCGACTCACCCTATTATTTTAATAATTTCAGTCGCACTTAGTGCATCGGACCGGGCTGGAGAGGAGAGCAAGGTGACCATGCAAAAGAACATTTGGATTCAGCAAAAAGACTTTAGATTATTATTTTATATTTTTATTTAAATGGGTTTTAAATCTCGTTGTAATAAGGCCATGGGCCACTAGACTATTATTTATATTTTTAGGATTATGTTGGGTTTTTATTTAAAATACACCAAGGCAATTTACAACTTTATAGCTTATATGACTTAATAAATTATTAAGTTTTCGGTATTAATGATTAAACCTAGTAATTGTTTTCCAAAATGTGACATGCTTTGTAAAATCACTCAAGTGACATACCAGTCCCGGTTGTAGTGTTTGGGCCGGGTTTGGGGTGTTACAAATTGGTATCAGAGCCTAGTTCAAAACTCAGCTTTAGGGGTTTTTGGGCTCAAAACGTTTTCTAAAAATAGGTTTTTTAGTTATAAATTACACAGGATGGTTTTCTCAGCATGGCACCTACGTCTCCGACCCAAGTCCGCGGTAAGTATTCTGGACTCACTGTGTGATTATAAGTATGTGGGCTTGATGGGATTTATGGGACGTAGACTATCTAGATTAGAACTTGATGGACTTTAGGCCTAGCTCAAACAACTTCTTAAATCTCATAAGACTTAATTTCACTAACCAAACCCGTGAACAAGTCGCAAGACTAGGGTGTGGCAACAGCATGCGCATGTTCAGGATTGGATCGGAAGAGCACGGTACTTTAGCGATCCTAGTGACTCACCTCCTCTTCATTTGGAATCCTACAGTGCGTAGTGACTGTTTCACCCTAGTCGCGAGGATTTGTTGACTAGCCAAAATCCATAGCTAAAACCCAAAAGGGATAAGCCACCCTATTTTCAAAAAATTGCTAAAATATCCTTATTTTGAAAATTACCAAGATACCAATGATTTGCAAATATATCCCCAGATTTACGGAAATACCCCGATTTACAAAGTCAACGGTTTTTAAAAGAAAAAAAACATACAACACACAACATCAATCAAAAACCACAAACACTTGAATGCCACTATTATTCTTTTAAAATCAAATTCTCTATGATACCCTATTTTAAAAAAAACCCTTAATTCTGTAAAATTTTTGAAAATACCCTTGATTTGTAAAAATTTTCCAAAATACCCCAGTTTTGTAAAATTACCAAATTGCCCCTGATTTGTAAAATGACTAAAACACACCCGATTTAATAAAATTACGAAAATACCCCTGTAGGATAAATTACGAAAATACCCCTGGGTAGTGAAAAGACAAAAATACCCCTAATAGGATAAACGTAAGTTCGTGAATGCTACTTGTATGTGGTGGTTGATGATTGAATGTGTGTGCTTCCTAGAACTAGGAGATGTGAACTTGAGACTGAATTATAGTTATAGTTGCGAATTCGAAAGAACTACCCTTAAAACTACTATTCATAAGACTGTTCGTGGATAATCAGTGGAAGAAAATTAATGATTCATAAAATTTTTAATCAGATAAACGTCAATCGGAAGAATGAGTACAAGGGGTCGAGGACGTCCGCCGCATGGTCGTGGTAGGGGTAGGAGGATCGTGTCAGAGCCAGTAGGGTCTGGTCATGGGTCAGGAAATGAGATGCCAGACCTGCTGGCTATAGAGGGAGAATTTCGGGATGAGGCGCCCGGAGATGATGCAGTATCTCAGGCAATGTTGCGGGTCCTCGAAAGAGTTGCTGAGGCAGGCACGGGTTCAGGAGCCCAAAAATCTGTGTCGGAACGACTCCGAGCCAAAAGAGCAGATATGTTTAGGGGTGTTTCTAGCATAGCCCCTACCACAGATAAGTACTGGTTAGAAGCGACTGAGCGCATAATTAGACTTTACAATAGAGGAAAAGTTGAAAGGGGTTGTGTCTCTTCTTCGAGACGAGGCCTACCAGTGGTGGCTCACGGTGAAGGAGGGTACTACCGCAGATCGGATTGACTGGGACTTCTTTAAGGAGTCATTTCAGGGAAAGTATGTTGGGGCCAGCTATGTGGACGGCCAAAGGAAGGCATTTCTGAATTTGGTGCAGGGAAGTAAGTTCGTATCTGAATATGAAGCGGAGTTTCTACACTTGAGCCGCTACGCTCGAGGAATGGTAGCAACTGAATATAAATGTTGTGTTTAGTTCGAGAATGGATTGCGGAATGAGTTAAGGGTTTTGATAGCTCCGCAGCGAGAGAGAGACTTCGCTGTCCTGGTTGAGAAAGTTAATATAGCTGAAGAGGTAAAACGGACTAAAAGACAGGAAAGAGATAAGGAGCGGGGAAGGAATAAGAGAAGTTTTGGGCAGTCAGACATCTAGGAATTTTTAGAAAAGGTCTAGGACTGATGGGCCAGCTCGTGCTCCGACGGGTCAGAATCGATTATGTAATTGGTGCGAGAAAGCACATTCTGGAGAGTGTAGAAGAAAAACGGGTGGATGTTTCAGGTGTAGATCCACGAAGCATCTGATTAAGGACTGTCCGCAAGTGGATCAGGTACAGCCAATGGGCTGAGTTTCTGATCGGACTAGGAGAGGTGACCAGCCTGGACAGAGGGGTCGTGGTTCAAGTAGAGGTGGAAATGGGGCTAGTCGCGATCGTGGAGCACCTGATAGAGGTGCAGGTAGTGTAGATGCGAGGCAGCTGGGTCTAGTTTATGCAGTTCGTCGACAGGAGGATGGTGACGCACCGAATGTCATAACTGGTACGTTTCTTATTGTTGATAACCCTTTTCTTACCTTGATTAATATTGGGTCAACCCACTTCATGTTCGATATCTGAGACCCTAAGTTTAGACTCTGAAACAACCACTAGGAAGATGACTGTGGTTAGTCCTCTAGGACAATCTAGGGTAGTGGACAAACTATTTAAGGATGTACCTTTAGAGACTCAAGGGGTAGTGTTTCCAGCAGACTTAATGGAATTACCATTTGGAGAGCTTGATCTTATCTTAGGAATGGATTGGTTGACTAAACATCGTGCTAAGTTGGATTGTGAGACTAAGTGCATGGTGTTGAGTACCCCGGAAGGCAGGGAGGTAGTTGTGTTAGGAGAAAGAAGGAATTATTTATCCAACGTGGTATCCGCATTGAAGGCTGTTAAGATGATTCAGAAAGGATGTAATGCGTTTTTAACTTTTATTAGTGCCTTGGATGCTAAGGAGGCGACTGCTAACGAGGTAAGAACAGTAAAGGATTTCGTAGATGTTTTTCTGGAGGAGTTGCCAGGATTACCCCCGGATCGCGAAGTGGAGTTTGGAATAGAGCTATTTCGGCATGCGACTCCGGTGTCCATTGCCCCTTACCGAATGGCGCCGAAGAAGTTGATGGAACTCAAAGCTCAGATCTAGGAACTGTTGGATCGAGGGTTTATTCAACCGAATGTGTCTCCATGTGGAGCGCCGGTCCTATTCGTGAAGAAGAAGGACGGATCCATGCGTATGTGTGTGGATTATCGTCAACTGAATATGTTGACTATTAAGAACAAGTACACACTGCCGAGAATCGACGATCTGTTCGATCAACTCAAAGGAGTTTCGATCTTTTCTAAGATTGACTTAAGGTCAGGATATCATCAGCTAAGGGTGAAGGAAGGGGACATTCATAAGACAGCGTTTCGAACTCGGTACGATCATTATGAGTTCTTGGTAATGTCGTTCGGGTTAACGAATGCGCCAGCAGCATTCATGGATATGATAAACCGGGTGTTCCAACCATATCTGGATCGGTTCGTCGTGGTGTTCATCAATGATATTCTGGTTTATTCCAAGTCCGAGGAGGAGCATGATGCACATCTTTGTGTGCTGCTACAAATTCTGAGGGAGAAGCATCTGTATGCAAAGATCAGTAAGTGTGAGTTTTGGCTAAAGGAAGTAACTTTCTTGGGGCATGTAGTCTCTGTAGAGGGAATTAGGGTAGACCCTCGGAAGATAGAAGCTGTATTAGACTGGAAACCGCCGAAGTCGGTGGCAGAAGTTCGAAGTTTCTTGGGATGGGCAGGATATTACAGGAGGCTTGCTGAGGGGTTCTCTTCAATTGCAGCACCTTTAACTAAATTGTTAAGGAAGAGGGTATCGTTTGTATGGTCTGGCAAACAGCAGGAGAGCTTTAAGAAGCTAAAGAGAATCCTGACAGAAGCGCCAGTGTTAATTTAGCCAGAGGCGGGAAAAGAATTTACCGTCTATTGTAATGTGTCACACACAGGGTTAGGGTGTGTGTTGATGCAAGATGGAGAGGTGGTTGCGTATGCGTCTCGACAGTTAAGACCGCATGAATTAAATTACCCTACACATGATTTAAAATTAGCGGTAGTAGTGTTTGCTCTGAAGATCTGAAGACACTACTTGTACGGGGAGAAGTCGGTTATTGACACTGACCATAAGAGCTTGAAGTATCTCTTCACTCAGAAGGAGTTGAACCTAAGACAGAGAAGGTGGATCGAGCTGTTAAAGGACTATGATTTCTCGATTGAGTACCACCTGGGTAAGGCTAACGTGGTGGCAGATGCGTTAAGTCGTAAGGCGATAGCGAATTTAAGGGTGATGTTCGCTCATCTTAGCCTGTATGAGGATGGCAGTCTGGTAGCCGAATTTCATGTAAGACCCATGTGGACAAGTCAAATCAGGGAGAAGCAACTTCTGGATGAGGTCTTGAGTACTCGAATTCGACAAGTGCAGAATGGTGAAGTAGAGGACTATAGCTTGAATTGTGATGGAGTTTTGTGTTTCTGTGGGAAGATTTGTATGCCAAAAGATGTGGTTAAGGCAGATGATTCTTCGAGAACCGTATAGTAGCCCTTATGCTATGCATCCTGAAGGAGTTAAGATGTATCGGGACTTGTGAAGGTAATTTTGGTGGTGGCGATGCAGGCGAGAAGTGACGGAATTTGTAGGTAAATGTTTGACGTGTTAGCAGGTGAAGGCGAAACACCAATTGCCTTCGGGGTTGTTGCAACCAGTGAAGATTCCGCAGTGGAAATGAGAGAGAATCACGATGGATTTTGTTAGTGGGTTACCCCTTACGCCCACTAAGAAGGATTCAATTTGGGTGATTATAGATCGACTCACGAAGTCTACTCATTTCATACCAGTTCGTGTTGACTATTCTCTACAGAAGTTGGCTAAGTTGTACGTGGCTGAGGTCGTAAGACTACATGGTGTACCTGTGTCGATCATATCAGATAGGGACCCTAGGTTCACGTCACGATTTTGGAAGGCTCTGCATCAAGCAATGAGAACAAGGTTAGACTTTAGTACCGCTTTTCACCCACAGACTGATGGTCAGTCTGAGAGGGTAATTCAAATCTTGGAGGATATGCTAAGGGGTTGCATCATCGATTTTAGGGGTAGTTGGGAGGAGTATTTACCCTTGGCTGAATTCGCATACAATAACAGTTATCAAGCTAGCATTCAAATGGAGCCTTATGAAGCGTTATATGGAAGGAGATGTCGTACCCCAATTTGTTGGACGGAGTTAGGTGAACGACAGGTGTTGGGTCCAGAACCAGTTTCAAAAACGGAGGAGAAAGTTAAGTTGATACGGGCTCGGTTGAAGGAAGCATCTGATCGGCAAAAATCTTATGCGGATCTAAAGCGAAGGAGATGGAATTTGTAGTAGGAGATCAAGTCTTTTTGAAAGTATCTCCATGGAAGAAGGTAATGAGGTTTGGACGGAAGAGTAAGTGAAGTCCTCAGTTTATTAGGCCTTATCGGGTACTGGAACGTGTAGGCCCAGTGGCTTATCGATTGGGGTTGCCACTAGAGTTGGAACGGATACATGATATGTTCCATGTCTCGATGCTAAAACGTTACCCTTCTGATCCTTCACACATTGTACCAGTGGAAGAGATTGAACTAAGGCCAGATTTGTCCTCTGAGGAGGAGCCAATGCAAATCCTGGATTGAGACATAAAAGTGTTGAGAAGGAAGTCCGTCCCTTTCGTTAAATTCTTGTGGCGAAACCACAGAGCAGAGGAAGCGACTTGGGAGTCATAGGATGTGATACGACAGCAGTAACCCCATCTCTTTTAAACAGGTAAATTTTGATGCCGAAATTTATTTTAAGGGGGTAGAATTGTAAAATCCTAAATTTATGGGCTTGTGCATAATGTGTGCTTAAGATATTAATTTGAGGATTTGAGGTACTAATTGGGCTCAGGAATGGGCTGAGACCTCAGTTAAAATATTCTGTTTCGGTATTATAAGGTTTAAAAGTAGGTATCTATGTTAAAAATGTCAAATTGGGCTTGGGGCCCAAAGTTAGGAGGCACCACAAGGAAGGAAGAGGGTGGTGTCACTAGTGCATGAGGAAGGCCCAAATTGTGGTTGCTTGAAGCCCAAGTTATAGGGCTAAATTTCGGCACTTAAAAGAGTAAGGGGGGACGGCACAAGGCTATTATTTAGGGATTTATTTTATGTGGATAATAAGCAGATAGAGGCTATTTTTGAGGAGATAACAGATTAAGATAAGGGAAAAGGATAGGAGTTATCATGTGTTGTAGTGTTGGCCGATAATCAATCTCTGCTAAGGGGAGGAATCGATTTTCTATATGCAGAGGGGGGTGTCAAAATTTGCTGCTAAAGCTCTCATCTTTTCTCTTTTCTCTGCCGAAGTTTCTACTTTATTCTCCCTCTCCTTTCTTTTTTCTTCAGTTGGCCGAATCCTCTCTTTCTCATCTCTTTGAGACACCTTAGCCAAATCATCAAGTCTCTCTTTACTCTCTTCTCACTTTCCCTTGTTAGCCGAAACATACCATCCAGATCTTCTAAAAAGAAAAAGCCGAAAACGTAATAGTTTATCTTTTTCGGGATTTTTCATAAAAGCTGGAATCATGAGATCTAGTTTTCTGTGTATGCCGAAATCTCTCTGGGGTGCCTACTTGTGCCAAAATTTGAAGGAAACTTTAGGTGAGTGTTGATTTGAGAAAGCCAAATCTTCTTCGACTTTTCAAAGTCCCTAGCCGAATGGCTATTTAGAAACTAATCTCTTATTTTTTCGGCATTTCGGGATCTGAAGAGGAGTCAATCGCGTGGATCTCTAAGTCATAAGTTCAGTAATACTCGAATCGTGTTACTTTCGAGATTTCAAGGTAAGGAGATCTATTGATTTTAGTGGGTAAATTCGGGATTTACTAACCCTCGACCGATTGTAGGGGAGGCCAAATCTTCGTGTTTTTCTGGCTTTTAAGCAAGGTTATAGGCTTGAGGTAGTAGATTCGGGTAGCAGGTATATCGACTAAAAGTATATCAGGTGTGTAACTTCTCAGACCATTAGATTGAATGTTAATATGTATACATAAGTAATAAATCTGCTACACTCTGTTAAATGCCAAAATTCTGGCATAACGTTTGAAACCCGATAAGGGTAAAGGTTAAATATCAGGTTAGTGTTTTCTTCCATTCCTCAGTGAATGTTTTTGTTAAAAACGATATGTTTTATACGTCGATTTCTATGTATGCTTGGGGTTGGGTGATTGATGAAAAGGGGAAGTGATTTGTTCTGGTGGCTTATGCCATTTCAGCCTGGTGACTCTGTCACAACTCTGTTTCTGGTAGCTTTTGCCATTTTAGCCTAGTGACTCTGTCACAACTTGACGATGAGAAGCTAACTGCAGCATGACTGCCATCGATGGTGTGTAGCGGTGTGGGTTGATTGTAGAAATCCCCAATGGTGTGATTGGCAGGTAAGGGTGGTGTGTAGCGGATGGAAACCTAGGATTGGGTTGGGTTTTATGTATGTTATCTTTTATATTATGTTTTATATTCTGATCTGTAGGCTAAGGCCCAGTCTAATGGTGCACGAGGGTTGCACACTGAGTTTCGCGACTAGCCCTATTATTTTAACAATTTCAGGTAGCACTTAGTGCATCGGACCGGGCTGGAGAGGAGAGCAAGGTGACCATGCAAAAGAACATTTGGATTCAGCAAAAAGACTTTAGATTATTATTTTATATTTTTATTTAAATGGGTTTTAAATCTCGTTGTAATAAGGCCATGGGCCACTAGACTATTATTTATGTTTTTGGGATTATGTTGGGTTTTATTATTAGACATTTTAATTTTATGTTTAGAATTAAGCTAAGTCATGTACAAAATTTCAGTTTCTATTTAAAATACACCAAGGCAATTTATAACTTTATAGCTTATATGACTTAATAAATTATTAAGTTTTCGGTATTAATGATTAAACCTAGTAATTGTTTTCCAAAATGCGACATGCTTTGTAAAATCACTGAAGTGACATACCAGTCCCAGTTGTAGTGTTTGGGCCGGGTTTGGAGTGTTACAAGGGACCTCTAATTTAGTATCTCTTAGCCATTAAACACCCCTAGCTTGTAAAATAGAGCTTTTGCACTTTATGCGATTTAGTCCTTTTTCGCGATTAAGCCTTCAATCGCTAAAATTAAAGCACCAAAATTCTCATACATCTTTATAAACATGCTATAACACATAAAATAATATCAAAATAATTTTCTTCAACCTCAGATTAGTGGTCCCGAAACCTCTGTTCTGATTAGCCCCTAAATCGAGCTGTTATAATTCTCCACCCTTAAGGATTTTGTCCCCGAAAATCTTACCAGTAAAAAGGTTGGGATATTGGTTCCTCATGGTCTCTTCAAGCTCCCAAGTAGCCTCTTCTATTCCATGTCTCTGCCATAGCACTTTCACAAGGTTTATACTTTTGTTTCTCAGCTGTTTGACCTCTCGTGCTAAAATTTAAAATCGGGTTGTTACAGTTGTCTTCAATATCTGGTACTTCTATCCAAAATAACCTTTTACATTTGTGTCTCGTGAAATAAAACTCGTCACAATTATAACATAGCCCCGTAGCCTTTCTTTTCGCCATCTCTAATCGTGGCAATCTCTTGATAAATGGTGTGGAAGAACCTATTTTGTCATTGTTCCTTGTTGGTTTCGTTGTTTGTCCCCCTCCCTTTGCAAGGATCTTAGTTGTTGGAAAGATCGAATTGTTGCTAGTGTTTTGGGAAGTTGGCCAGTTTTGGTTGGTTCGAGACGACAATTTGGAAATGACCTTTTGATTACGTTCCAAAGCTCGAGCCATATTCATTGTAACTCCAAGGTTTCCTGATTATTGCATCTCAATATCAATTCTAAGTTCCTCTACCAACGCGACAGTAAAAAGTTCTACTTGTTGTCAAAGTTTAATATCAGTAGTCTTAGCCAGTAGTAATTGAAATTGGCGTTGATATTCCTCAACAGTCTCAGTTTTCTTAGGTTGGCAAGATCCCCCAAGGGGTTATTACTCAAAAGTGGCCCAAACCTCACATGACAACACTCTTTGAAAAACCCCCAATCAAGATTTGGCTCCTCTTCTTCCATTTGATCGAACCACAGTTGTGCCTTTCCTAAAAAATGGAATGCGTCTAAACCTAATTTGTCTTCTTCGTTAGTCCGTTGATTACTAAAAAAAAATTCCCATCTTTTCATTCACCCAAAAGGATATCCAACACTATCATAAGTAGGGAATTCCATCTTAGAGTATTGTGGTACTATGCACCCACATTATTGCCAGTCTAAATTCCTTCTTCTACCTCCACTGCTGCCTTATCCTTCACTATTTTTTCTCTGAATACCTTTCCGATGTCTTTTGGACCGAGATAACATAGTCATTAGTTCCATGAAAGCCTCTAGCTTGGTTGCCAAAGTCTCTTCATCACCCATGACAAAGGGCTCCGATACCAAGTTGTTATGCGCCTTGGCGTAGGATCTAGTCACAGGTCTAGACAAGGAAGAATTCTTGTTTCGACTTATGGTTACATAAGAGGCAGATTCGTCCTTGACACCCCCTCCAAATAATGTTTATGAAAAAAAATGGCTTGCCTCTTTATTTCATATTGGAAGCCTTTTATAGACTATTAATAACAAGGTAAAATAGTCATGATAGAATTCCTAACTTGGAGTTTATAAAGGAAATAAAAACCTAATATGATAGAGAAAATATGTAAAATTAAAACTATTAATAAAACCTGATATAATAAAGAAAATAAATAAAACTAAAACTCTAATTGTTGCAGTCTCCTTTTCTATTCTTTCTCTTATATTGTTTTCTAATAAAAGCATCCACATCATGGACTCAGAAGGACAACTTAGTTTATCAATGGAAATAGGTGTAGGTGTGGTCTCAGATGATGATATGCCATAAAAAAATGCTATTCTGGAAACTAACAAGAACTTAACCTTGTAAGCATGGTGGAAATAGCGGTGGGATCTTTGATCAGTCCAGCAATGGATATTTGTGGTGGGATTTTTGGTCTTGAACAAATGATGTATATATATAAAAACAAGTTGTCGGAGGAAAATGCATTCAAATAATCTTTTCTTGTCTACAAAACCAAAGAGGGTAAATTAGTAGGTGGACATTAGAATTAACATGTGTTGTTTAGATGAAAGGGAGTAGAGTTGCAATTGAGTTTTTTTTTTTTTTTTTCCTTTGAAATGGTGGGCAAATAGGGCTTGGGAGGCTTAATACAAACAGTTTGTTATGTAGTGTAAGAATTGAAGGAGTTGCCTCGCTCGGATCTTTTTTAGGCCTATATTATAAGTGATCTTACAGTTTCCTTTGGGTTGTGACCTTATTTTTTTAAAAGACTGTGGCCTAACTTGTATCATTGAAGTTTTCTGAATTTGAGCCCATTTGCATGGCCTAAACATTATACCTAATCTAGATTCTAGGCATCTCATAAGCCTAATCGTTAACAGAACTAGAGAAAGCCCACTTACAATCAGAGATCTCTGCTGTGCTACCCTGTGGCAAATGGTAAATGGTAATGCATGTTTTTTCCCTCTTTGGTGCTTACATAGCTACTGTTTGTATTGGTCATTTACTTCAATGACTGCCTCAGATATTTATGGTTAAAAACATGTCCTCATTAAGCACTGCCTTAATCTAATGCTTAAAATCTGCAATATTGGCCCAAGAGTTCTCCTAGGATTCCTGTAATATTTATAGTTTAAAATCCTACACATTCAACTAAAGCAACACCAAATAATGACTCAAATAAGAAAAGGGTCCAAATCTGTGTCTGTTCTGTATGTGGATAAATAATTTTGTTATAAATAGTATAAAATCCATTGATTTCACAGGCAAAAGAAAATGATGGATGAATTAGCTAAACAGTAAACACCAATTATTTCTCCCCTCCCCACAATTATTTATGTCTTGTAGAAAACAAACAAAATAATTAGGGCAAGTCACATGGGCAATAATACAGAATGGTAACTGCAACAATCTGGACAAAATAAACTAATGGGGTTCCTTCAATAAA
Source organism: Gossypium bickii (assembly GCA_025503065.1). Taxonomy (NCBI): domain Eukaryota; kingdom Viridiplantae; phylum Streptophyta; class Magnoliopsida; order Malvales; family Malvaceae; genus Gossypium; species Gossypium bickii. The sequence goes on from CP106712.1 coordinate 98,572,025, forward strand.
ATTAATGGGGTCAAACTTCAAAGGATTGAAGAATGGTAATGGAAACAGTGGTTTTGCACGACAGCTTTTTAATAAATTCTCACCTATGCGCATTAATTGATACGTTTATAGTTAACTGCAAAAGAAAGAAGAAATATAAAGCAATTTTGACAAGTAATATGGAAGCTTATTTGCAGTGAAATGCAGAGAGAAGATGATCTTAGTTGGGTAGTTTGCATTATTTGTGGAATTAATCTCATGTTGCACTCAAGAATTGGCTGATAGATTAGATGTCATGAAGAAGCAATTTCACCAACTTCACTGATGGGAAACATCATCATAATCCTTCCCTAAGTAATTTCACTTACTAAGCAAAAATTTTTCAAATTTCCATCTTAAAATCTTAATATCTTTATCACTTAAACTAATATCCTTGTCTACAAAATCATATGATTAGTGTGGTCGATTCGGTCAATGACGTGATGGACTCTTGTATTATTTACGCAAAAATTTTATAAACAAACCCCTTTACCATAAAGCTTGTTTTATTAGGGTTTTTCAACCAATCATATCAACCGTACACAAATAATTTCATAATTCATTGAGTCAGCTCCGACATATATGAATCTTCATTCTCTGTTTGTCCTGTTCATATATATACACAAATGAATGAGATCGGAATCCGGAAATATGTGTGAAATGTTTGTAAATATTAAAATTGGAATGATTGAATATCATGGTTTAAAAGAATGGTTGCGTAACTGAGTTAAGCTTTGAAACGAGTTCCTGTTTTATACAACAACTTATATATGGTGACAATCTACAATTAACAACATACCAAAAGCAGTAGACAAAAGAGAGAGAGAGAGAGAGAGAGAGAGAGAGAGAGAGAGAGAGTAATTAAATTATTACAGTAGCATATCAACTCTGTTTCAAGTGGTCCTAACAAGTTATATCCAAAAATCAGAACGATCCCTTTAACATATGAGCCAAGAAAGAAATTAATTAATTAATGAGAGAGGAGGTGGACCAGAATTCCCATATATCCTGCTTTGAAGCTGCACCTGGAATTGGTTTCTTATCCAAACCAAAGAAATATAAAAAGTGATGGTGTTAAATTTGTTTGTAGTGAATGGATTACTTTTGGTGGTCACTGTCGGTGTGAGTGTTGCGGCTAAAAGCAAAGGGTGACGCTATGTTTTTAACATTAATATTGTTAATTGAAACCGGTAGGTGGTCTTTATCAGTGTTGATCAAGTTTATGAGATGCCTGTCATTGGCATGGCTCCATATGTTGTTTCTCTGACAACAACTTATCAGTGTTTGTACACATAAGATTTTGTTGTTCAACTTGCTTTCTATCATCCCTAAAACCAAAATCATGGTCCCCATCCCACTCCTACCATGCCTTGTATTTTTGGTGTATGTATATATGGAGTGATGTCATGAATTTTTTTCTTACTAACCCTTTTCACTCTCCACGACTGATAATAGTTTCTCTCCATTAATAGAAATGATTCCCGTACATACTTTTAACAAATTAGGTTTTTATTTTGATTAGTATTTAATAAATATTTTAACTTATGTTTATTTTTTTTTAATGAAAAGTCATTTTTTAACTTACTTTTAAAAACCCAACTGTATCAAATAATATAGATATATTTCAATATGTATTTGATAGATGGTTATTTTATAGGTTGCATGCAGTCAAGAAAAAATGAGTAGGATGATGTGATGCAGGCTGAGCTATCTGCCATATTTCAATTATATTCGCTAGGAACACAAGGAAAAAAAATGATCCAATTCCACATTATATATCAATTAATTAGATTGGCACTCATTAATCAACTCATGAAAACCATTACTCTTTCAAAGAGCTAGGGAGATAGATCCTCCTTCACCAACCCCCGCAATTTTCAAACTCCATAGTACATATAAAATAAATTTAAATTGACCAAGTCAATCTAAAATTGTTAATTTTATTTCTTGCAATTTAAGGGAATTAAAAACACATTTAGTTTTTTTTATTTAATGTTAAATTATTTTGATTTTGTTAAGTGTACGAAATTATTTATATATTTACTGGTGAAAGTACGGGGAGTGGTTACATTAAAAGTTGGATTACATTTTACTTCATTTATTCAGAAAATGAGTAAATAACTCCATATAGGTTAGATGAAAAAGCTTCCGTTAAAAATTTCATCTTTTTTACTGTTAAATAATGACGTAACACACGAAGCAAGTAGACAACAACATGTGTCGTGTTGTATGTACCTCATTATGTTGTCACATCAACAAATATTTAAAAAATCATAAAAATAAATAATTATTAGAATATTATTTATTTTTTAGGATTTTTTAATATTTAAATATTTATTGATGTAGCACACATGACACGCTACATGTATCACGTTATCACTTAACAAGGGAAATGATAAAAAATTTAACAAAAACTCTTTAGTCTAAGATACATGAATTAATTTATTTATTTTTTTAAAAAAAATATAAGTCGTATTTCTATTAACACCTTGGTTTGTATGAGTAGTAGGTAGTTCAATCATGCATCCATGACATGATGTAAATTCCATTATATTTTCAACTAAATAAAGAATTTTAGTGTGGCCTATATGTCCTGTCCTATCAAGTAGTTAATTGGGGAAATAGTTTTTGTTGTGGTCCAAAACATTTTACTTTTAGTCATGTATTGGGGGAAATCCCCTCTTAGCTAGTTTTGGATCACGATTCATATATAATAATGAATATTTCAAAAGAAGGTAAATTGAGGATGATATATATTGATAAGATTTTCAGGAGTTAATCATACAGTAAGTTGTAATACCAAATAATTTATTAGTTATCAAGATAATAAGAAAAAGGAAGAAACAATGCTTTTTTTTAAAAAAAAAAAAAGTAATAATAATTTGATGGAGGAGAAAGAATAAACATTGATATCTTTGTATTCAATCATCGGAGAAAAGGGTTTTAAAACTGTCGATTTCGATGTTCATCTTATTTCCTAAAAAGTTGGAACATGATATTTAATGTTTTGGATTGTTAGCAGAAGAGAGCAGCCACCATGGCCGGACCCCTTTGGACATCTTCGCAAACGTGTTGGCTTTATTACACTAATTCTCTTGGTGATCATCCATAATTTGTCCGTTGGAATTTAATCCCAGAAATAGCCCCGAATATCATCCCTTTACTTAAAAGCTAATTTTTCTTTTTAATTTCTTATAATTTAATCCAATTGGATTGTACTTGTCATTATGTAATAAATGAATAAATATTTACTATTTAGATTTATGCATTTACCAACAAATGGATTGATTTCTTTTCGTAAAGTACGAAGCTAATTTGTCAACTTAATCAAATTCATAATTATTTATTTATTAGTAGTAATACTGCTAAGAAACAAAAGGGAAAAGAAAAATAAAGGTTAGATAAAGACATGTGACAGAAGATTTGCGAAAGCGAAAAAGAGAAAACGCAGAGAGGCAAAGAAGCTGAAACAGAAATGGTAAATTTCGATACCCTACGCATTCATTCATTGTTTTGATTTGTTGAACATTTTGAACCAATAATTAGGACAATTATTATTGTAATAATGTGATAAGCGGTCGTGTCTTTTCCTAAATTTTTTTTTACTCGAGTTTCTTTTTTCTTTTTCATAAAAAAATTTGATAATAATGGATTTGGAGGCAGATGATGGGCAAGACATGGATGAAAGAGCTACACATTATCAATCTGAAATATCTTCAACTTACACGTTTCAGTTTCAGGGTTGAAATTGTCGCAAAATCAATTCAGCTTTTCTTTTTTGCAAATAAAAACAAGTTTGATCAAGAATATTATGTTGACTATTTCAAATTTATTCTTCAATGGACATTGACGCCAAAAAGTTTTATCTTTTTCGTGATGTGTTGACGTCCTTTTGTTCTTTCAAAGTAAGTTTTAATTAATATATGGATGTAAATTGATTGGATTATTCGAATATACACAATATTACATGAGGCATACCGCATAGCACCAGAGATATTTCAATTTATGTCAATTCTATCAATTCTATATATAAATATTAAATAACCAATATAATAAGAATCAATATTGAATAGTTGACACAACAATAATTAAAAGTGTTAACGTGATGAATCCACAAGGTGGAATAGATGGCGGTTTATCTTGACAGTGTGGAGAGTCGCAGTATTAGGCAATAGGAGAAAAGTGGAGAGAAAGGCATAGAGAGAGAGAATGGAGAGGAAAGAGTGTAATTGGTATTATGTTGTGTTTCAATGATCTCTTCAATATAGTGAGTAAGCTTATACATGTGAGACAACGGATGCCATGTGTCAAGATCCCATTAGTGGCAAAGTCACATCTTGTCTATTTATAGGGGTGACGATTTAATCTTCTAGATTGATGATGTGATGTCTTAAGACAATCGAGTAATCAACGAGCACAAAGTTTCATGTGTGCTTGACAAAGGTAGCCTTGCGTGAAGGTCCTCTGGGTTTTTTGTGGAGTTACCTAAAGTTGGAGGTCCATTCGGTGCAAGGTTTGCCTGAATAGGACATGTGTAAGGCTCACAGAGGTAGTATAACAATTGTCTCTCTAGAGGATGGGAGGTTATAAAATGACCTCCTCGAGTTTGTTGATTAAGGAGGTTCGTTAAGTATGTTTAGTGAGAAGGCCCCCGACGAAACAATTTGGACTTAAGGTAATTAGTTATGGTGATGTAATTGCATTATGTGTCTCTTCATAAATGGTTCATTTGTGCAAGCTATTAAGAATCATGTGCGAGTGTCACGCGTGTTTGCTTGGTTGTCATGCATTGGATGTGAATGTAGGGTCACTCCTATTATAAATAAAGGGAGTTAGGGATTCATAGTTCATTTACTCCCATTTTAGTGTTTTCTACTTCTTTGTTGTTTGGAGGGTTTTTTCTAAAGTTTTTCTCAATTTCTTTAAGGTTTCTTTTATCTTTACTTTTCTTTTTCTGCAAATCTTTCTAGATTTTCCTTCAAACGGTTCGACTTTGGCAATGGTAACTTTTCTTGAGTACAATGGTTGGGGTTAACACATCCAACTACATGAGAGCAGTGATGAGGCCTAAGGATGTCCCAATTAAGAGTGTTGAGTTTGAATGCACAATACCATAAATGGGATGAAATTTCTACTAGAGTGTAAACGAATCGAAGTTATGACTAATTTCAAATATGAGTTCTCAAATCCTCAAGGGAAACATTTTTTGAACAAAGTCAGTTTAGAGGGATAGGGCTCACTATACTTGCCTTTGTATCTATTTGAAGTGGGTTTTCACTTGCCCCTTCACCCTTTTTTCGTAGAAATGTCATAGTTTTATGGCATCATTCTTGGACAGTTGACGAGAACATCTTGATGGGCTCTAGTGGCATACTTCCTACACTGTCACCAAAGAGGAGAGGAACCCTTATTGGACGTTTTTAGGAAGGCTTACATTATTTTTCCTACAAGTAGAGTTCATCAAAAGGGCTTCGTAATGTTGATGGCTTACAAGGGTACAACCTTTATTGTGGAAAACACATGGAACAACATGCTTTTTTCAAGGGAAAAATACATCAAGGTCCGCCAAGACTGTGGAGATGGTTTTCCCTTTTCTAACTCTTAATGTAAGCCCAACAGTGACTACAGCACCTTTGATCCACTTGGAAACAAATGCGAAGCTAGACAATACAGACGATTATGTATGAGTTTGCCTTTGAAGGTGAAAGATACATACAACTTGCATAATATTTGGAAGTATTTCCTAATGGAGCAAAGTCCCAATAGATGGTGTAATTGTAACACCCTTTACCTGTATTCTACGCCGGAACCGGGTACGAGGCGTTACCGTACATAACTCACATGGTCCTACAACTTTGGGCTATCAAATTTCATTCCAAATTTAAAACTTTTCCTTTTACAAGTCTAACATCCTTATAATGGGCCTACAAGGCCCTAAACATACTTCCGGAAGGTTTCGAAAATAAATCGAAACTTTTTACGCATTTAGGAAATTTTTGTCCAAACAGGCGCCACATACCCGTGGTGTTCAAGGGACACGCTCGTGTGCCCTTGAGACATGCCCATGTTCTTCACCCATGGTCGACACTGACTTATTTCACACGGCCAGACACACACCCGTGTCATTAGCCCGTGTCCCTCACACGGCCTCGACACGCCCGTGCAGTAACACCCCTAACCCGTATCCATCGTCGAATTAGGGTTATGAGGCATTACCGAACTAAACTCAAGCATCGCAGGCATTTATCGCAATTCGTACTTCTATCAAACCAAAAGAAATAGAATTCATGCTTGTACATTTCAAATCATTGAATCATCGAATATGTGTCATTTAAATATTTAATACATTTCAAGAATTTACTATTCACCTTATAAATATATAAATGAGATGATTATAAACACATCTATTATCTTAGAAAATTATCTACTTATCATTTCTTACCTTATATGTAATTTGCCTATTTAAAACATACAAACCCACCGAACTCTGTTGTCTATCTGTTTACACAAGTAACATTAATATACTAAAGTATAACCGAACATGTTCATGATACTTATGCAATATGTGCATATTTCTCCAAGACAAAGCCATATTCAATCATGATTAACAAATTTACGTAACCATTTCATTGACAAACATTAGGAATTAAGCCAAATCACAAATTATGCATATTAGGCAAGGTTAAGAAATTCCACACAACTTGTTAGATGTGACTATATCTACGTTACACATAAATAGACATCTTCCTATAACCACATGCCATTTGAATAGTCTCTATATTGATGATTATTAAACCACATCCACGCTGAAGATGCTTTGACATAAAGATCATTACATAACATATCAAAAGTATATGCTCAATAACTAACCTAAAATGCCAAAGTACAACAAATCCATTACCTTATATTCGATCCTCAAATTAATACTCCAACGATCAACTTAAATATAAATACATAAACATTTCCAATGTCATCCCTATAATATCCCGAAATAGGGGTTGCGAGTTTGGTAAATAACTCGAGTGTTAGTGAGCCTCAAGAGTGGTTTCGATGTGTTTTTGGAGTTCCTAAAACTCTCGGATTTAAAATGGGACACTTTTGGAAATTTTGAAAATTTAGGGTTAAAAGTGGAATTTGGCTGAGGAGGCCTTAAGTAAAAATTTTGTAAAGTTTTGGACATGAAAGTCCAGTAGTAAAGTGGCTTCCGTGTGCCACTTAAGGGTCGTGCTAAAACAAGTCGGTGGTTCGAGTCTAGGTAATGCGGCAAAAGCTTTTTATTTTGAAAAATAGCGCTGCTTTGTGAATGAGGGCTTAAAACAAATTATTGACGCGCGACATTAGCATGAATTGAACATTTGGCCGAGTGGTTAAGGACTTTGCTTGAGAGCTGCGTCTCAAGGGGACTTGCATTCGAGTCTGGAGTTCGCACTTAAAGAATTCTATTTTACTTTTAGCACTAAAGCTTACGAGCCCGTGAAAGAAAGGCTTAAAAGAAATTCGATGAGATTATTGCAAGAAATGCATAGTGGGCGAGTGGCCAAGGACATTGCGTGAGAGCTAAGGCTCGGGAAGACTCGTGTTCGAGTCCTAGAGATCGCGTATGATGCGCTTTATTTTCATTTTAGCGTTCGGACACTGGAACTGGCAAGGTAAGGTTTAAAAGAAACTCGCGACGATTTATGGCATGAAAGTCACGATGAGTGAGAAATGGCAGGAAGCTTGGAGAGCTTTCTCCAGGTCTCGGGTTCGAGAGCTGGGGGTAACACCTAGAGGCTTTTCTTCCATTTCGGCCGGCGTGAGGAGCTAAGCCTGCATGGCACATGCAGCACGCACGCATGCAGCCTTGGGAGGGTTGCTTCTTCTTTTTATGTTTTAATTGTTTTGAAAGTATGGAATAGTTTTGTTTGCTTGAGTATTATTATTTTATTATAATTTTTATTAGTTTAAGCAAGCATGGGTCTTGGCTTTGGGGAAAGGAAGCATGTGCGGCATGGGTTGGTTATTTTTATTGTGTTTTAATAATTTTTAATGTATGGGAAAAAGGATTAGGCATGGTGATTTTGAAAATTGATGTTAGAAAATTTGGCAAAAGAGAGAGAGCATAACCGTGGGGATGAAGCATGCTTAGGGGATTCCTTGGCTGGCCTTGTGTTTGAGAAAGGATGACCAGCATTCTTTGTTTTCTTTGCTTATGGTGCATGGCCAAAAATGCATGTTTTTGTCTTGCTTTCCCTCCCACTTGAGCATGACCGAATGTGGTCTTCCTAAGAGCATTCATTCTCGGTTTTATTTAGCTAGGGAGGTGGCCTTGCCATGTTTTCTTCTTCTCCCTTCTTGTCTTGGCCGAATTTATCATATTTGATATTAAAGATTTCGCTCTTCCCATTTTGTGCATGGCTGAAATAGAGACTTAGGGGAGTTAAGTTTCGATTTTGAGGAGCTAGAGAGCTTTTTGGCTAACAAATATTGCTTGCATGGCTGATTTTCCTGATTACCTTTTTGGTGTATAGCCCGTTCTCTTCTTCTTTGTCCTTTCCAAACTATTCATAGTCGAATCTTTAAAGGTGAGTAATTGTTGATTTTCGGCCATAATCTATATTTTGGGCTTTGAAAATAAAACAGAATGTTGACCTTGGATTCAAGGGGTGGCCGAATGTGTATAAGGCGATAATAATGTGCTCTGTTTATGTGTAGCTAGTGTTAAGAAGCATAAAGGAGCCTATTGGTTTCAACTATTCAAGGAAATGGTAAGTGTAAAATTCGGCCAAGAGCTTTTGTTTATAAATTTGTGTATTAGCCGACCCTAACATTGCTTTAATAGGAATTTTGATAACTTCCGGAGCAAATCTACGAGAACAAGTGGTGTTTCGGTGATAAGTGTGACCGATTTCGGTTATGTGTTCTAGGGGCAAATCGAAAGAATTAACAGAAGCTCTCGGGATTTTAGACTTTGTCAGAATCGATAGATCGAATATCGCTTTAATCAGGTGCGTTGTTATCGCCTTCGTTCTTTTGCTTGATATATGTATTGTAAGTATTATTTGATGTAAATGTATGAGTTGTGCATGTTAGCCGGAATAAAGGCTAAGGTAAGTAATCGAATAATCAAGTTAATGGTTATGATATTAACTTGTCAGTGATTTGCGATAATAATTGATTATTGATGAATATAAAATAAAGTGATGACATGTGATGTATATTGTTCAATAACATGTGACCATGATAGGTAAAATATACATATTTGTTTCATTACAAAATGTTGCTATGGTACATATACGTGCACGCATGAGACTTGTGATGTGACTATTGGAGGAAAGGGTGTACACTATATGAGTGGTTAAATGCTAGCCTCGTAAATGTTACATTCGCGATTGATGATCGAGTGAACCGATTGATATGTGGATCACTATGTGATCGGTGGCTTAGCTACAACCTTAAGAAATAAGTGTGTCACAGAAAGACATGTGGATCACTTTGTGGATTGGATTTCATATTTATAATTGTATGTTTGAAATTGTATATTTAAAGTTTCATATTCCTAATTATATATGATGTATATATATGGATTGTATGGATATGGGCCAAGCCCACATGTGAGGACATGTGTCTAACTATGCACCGAGTCTTGGTGACTCACTTTATTTTTATAAAACCTTTCGGGTGGCGATAATGCTTGGACCGGGTTTGGAGCGGGTACAAAGGTGGCCATGCAAAAGTGGATTTTCATGCAAAGGAATCTCTTGGTTAATGAATTAAATATTGATATTTTCAGTATTTTGATTAAGTGTATATTGTAATAAGGCCCACTAAAGTATTTGGTTCATTTGTTAAGTATCGTTACTATTATGCCCAAATATGGAAAGATAGTTTAAAGGTCGATTACAAATGGTTTTATTTTCTCAAGTAAAGTTTAAATCCGATAGTTTTATAACAAACTCCGATTTTACTTAGAATATTACAAGTCACGAAAATGTTTTATTAAAGGAAACAAATTTTCAATGGTTTTACTCTTAAGTAAGGATATTTTTGAATGTGTTCCGCAGTGGCATTCCAAATTCAGTTGAGATAATGGGCCGGGTTTGGGGTGTTACATTTTGGTATCAGAGCATGGTTCAAAACTCGGCTTTGAGGTTTTGGGCCCGAAAACAGTTTTTGAAAGTGGGCTTTTCAAAATGTGAAATTCTATTTTGGGCTTGTTCTGGCATGGCACCTGTACCTCCGACCCGAAGTCCACCTGGTAAGTACCTCTGACTATTAAGGTATATTGATTATGTGAACTGTATGGGCATAATTAGGCTCGTAGATTAGAAAATTTGGGCTATCGAACCCTAGGACTAGTCTACTCAAAAATAAGTGCATAAGACTTGATGAATGAAATGACCATAAGAGTGTAGTAAATGAATGTGTCCCTGTTTATGAATGTGTATGTGACTCTCTGAATTAGAATAGCGAACTTGAACTGAACCTATGTGTGATCGAAAGAACCACTTCTAAATACTTTATCCCATAAAATTTGTTCGTGGATAATCAGTGGAACAAAATTTTCTAATGCATAAAACTTTGTAAGTCAGATTGCGCGATAAGAGATGAGTCCTAGAGGACATGATCGAGTAAAATGGCGTGTCGAACTCGTAAATCGGGTCAAGGGTTGATAATAAGGTATCACCTCCACCACCACCTTTGATAATGAGTAGCAAGATCGGACGAGGATAATGCGTATCGTGGGCGTCTTTGCGAGTTTTAGAGATGGTGGTTGGAGAGGAGAAATATGCGAGCTCGAAAATTTGTTCCGGCGACTTTGAGCCGATAGAGCGGAATTGTTCCGTGATGTATCGGGCGTGGCACCCGAAGACGATTGAATAATGGTTGGAAATAACCAAATGAGTTATGGATGAGCTCGTTTTGAGCCCCGAGGAAAAAGTGGAAAGAAGGGTGGCGCTACTGCCGTGGACGAGACGTATCAATAGTGGCTCACGGTTCGAGATAGTGTCAAAGCGGAGAACCCCACTGGGAGTATGTCAAGATGACATACCGAGAATAAGCACGCGTCATTACTTATTACATTGATGCTTTCAGAGGAAATGTGTTTTGGGACTAGTTCAATAGAACAAGTCCATGGCAAAATACAAGGTTAAATTCCTAAGGTTAAGCCAATATGCTCAAGGAATAGTGGCTACAAAACATGAATAATGTGTCTGGTTTAAGGACGGACTAAGGGACGGCCTGAGACTGTTGATAGCTCCTTAACAGGAATGGGAATTTGTTGTGATAGTCGAAAAAGTTAAAATAGATGAAGAGATTAAAAACTCGATGAGATAAAATCGAGATAAGGATATGAACCGTGATGGGAGAAATTTTGAATTGTCTAAATTATCTGAGGGTCTTCGGAAAAGACCGAGGCTTAAAAGTTTTGCTAGTGTGACTAAACCAGCTATGAGAAATCAGGACTGCCCGTGTGCTCAGTGTGGAAAATATCATGTCGGCGAGTGTTGGAACCAAAATTTTGAAAATGTTTTAAAGTGTAAGTTTATAAGCAATTGAATATTGTTAAGGTTAGTTATAACCTTTTGCACATGTGGGATTATGGAATCCTAGTTATAATATAGTGAAAGCCGATTGTGGATAGACTTTCTATCATGAAATGTTCTTGAAGTGATAAGTACAAGTGATATGCGGATAGACTATCTATCATGAAATATTATTGAAGTGATGAATACAAGTGATGTGAATTATATGGTTTATAATTCAGTCACTTGTAATGTGATTCAAATGGTGATAATATTATATTTGAGCTTTGATGCCTAGCTTGAGCTTTGTGCTATGAGTGAATATTTGAGCTTTGATGCCTACTTGAGCTTTGTGCCGGTGTATATTTGAGCTTTGATGCCTAGCAGAGCTTTGTGTGGTGTATATTTGTGCTTTGATGCCTAGCAAAGCTTTGCTTTGGTGTATATTTCAGCTTTGATGCCTAGCAGCTTTGCTTTGGTGTATATTTCAGAGCTTTAATGCCTCAGAGCTTAATGCTAGGTGATGTGTTATAATAGAAAACTTATGAATCACTTACAAGATGGAACATGTTTGTTACCATAAGCTAAATGCTCGGATAAGTGCAAGTCTTTCGTACTTACAAGGAATAAGGAAAGTTGGTATATTCCCATTTGAACTAAGTAAGATGTGGTATAGTTCAAGCTTCGATAAGAATGTTAATATGTGCATTTGATCTTACCATTGATGTGTATGATTTCCATAATGGAATCTAAGCTTGAATATGCTTGTGAAAGAAGTGGCCACATGTAAGAATACTAAATGTGAAAGAGGTTGGATATGTTTGCATATGTGTATAATTGAGTATGTGTGATTGATATATGGTGAATTGAAATGTACGGATGTTCATTCATAAATAATTTCGAGGACGAAATTATTTTTAAGGGGGTAGAATTGTAATATCCCAAAATAGGGGTTGCGAGTTTGGTAAATAACTCGAGTGTTAGTGAGCCTCAAAAGTGGTTTTGATGTGTTTTTGGAGTTCCTAAAACTCTCGGATTTAAAATGGGACACTTTTGGAAATTTTGAAAATTTAGGGTTAAAAGTGGAATTTGGCTGAGGAGGCCTTAAGTAAAAATTTTGTAAAGTTTTGGACATGAAAGTCCAGTAGTAAAGTGGCTTCCGTGTGCCACTTAAGGGTCAGCGCCAAAACAAGTCGATTGGTTCGAGTCTCGTAATGCGGCAAAAGCTTTTTATTTTGAAAAATAGTCAGTTCTTTGTGAAGGAGGGCTTAAAACAAATTATTGACGCGACATTAGCATGAATTGAACATCGGCCGAGTGGTTAAGGACTTGGCATGAGAGCTGCGTCTAAGGGGACTCGCGTTCGAGTCCCGGAGTTCGTGACTTAAAGAATTCTATTTTACTTTTTAGCACTAAAGCTACGGAGCCGTGAAAGAAAGGCTTAAAAGAAATTCGATGAGATTATTGCAAGAAATGCATAGTGGCCGAGTGGCCAAGGACATTGCGTGAGAGCTAAGGCTTAGAAGACTCGTTTTGAGTCCTAGAGATCGCGCATGATGCGCTTTATTTTCATTTTAGCGTTCGGACACTGGAGGCGGCAAGGTAAGGTTTGAAAGAAACTCGCGATGATTTATGGCATGAAAGTCACGATGAGTGAGAAATGGCGGGAAGCTTGGAGAGCTTTCTCCGTGTCTCGGAGTTCGAGACACGGGGGTAACACCTAGAGGCTTTTCTTCCATTTTGGCGTGTGAGGAGCTAAGCTCAGCATGGCACATGCATGCACGCACGCATGCATCTGACCTTGGGAGGTTGCTTCTTCTTTTTATTTTTAATTGTTTTGAAAGTATGGAATAGTTTTGTTTGCTTGAGTATTATTATTTTATTATAATTTTTATTAGTTTAAGCAAGCATGGGTCTTGGCTTTGGGGAAAGGAAGCAATGCGGCATGGGTTGGTTATTTTTATTGTGTTTTAATAATTTTTAATGTATGGGAAAAAGGATTAGGCATGGTGATTTTGAAAATTGATGTTAGAAAATTTGGCAAAAGAGAGAGAGCATAATCGTGGGGATGAAGCATGCTTAGGGGATTCCTTGGCCGGCCTTGTGTTTGAGAAAGGATGACCAACATTCTTTGTTTTCTTTGCTTATGGTGCATGGCCAAAAATGCATGTTTTTGTCTTGCTTTCCCTCCCACTTGAGCATGACCGAATGTGGTCTTCCTAAGAGCATTCATTCTCGGTTTTATTTAGCTAGGGAGGTGGCCTTGCCTTGTTTTCTTCTTCTCCCTTCTTGTCTTGGCCGAATTTATCATCTTTGATATTAAAGATTTCGCTCTTCCCATTTTGTGCATGGCTGAAATAGAGACTTAGGGGAGTTAAGTTTCGATTTTGAGGAGCAAGAGAGCTTTTTGGCTAACAAATATTGCTTGCATGGCCGATTTTCCTGATTACCTTTTTGGTGTATAGCCCATTCTCTTCTTCTTTGTCCTTTCCAAACTATTCATAGCCGAATCTTTAAAGGTGAGTAATTGTTGATTTTCGGCCATAATCTATATTTTGGGCTTTGAAACTAAAACAGAATGTTGACCTTAGATTCAAGGGGTGGCCGTATGTGTATAAGGCAATAATAATGTGCTCTGTTTATGTGTAGCTAGTGTTAAGAAGCATAAAGGAGCCTATTGGTTTCAACTATTCAAGGAAATGGTAAGTGTAAAATTCGGCCAAGAGCTTTTGTTTATAAATTTGTGTATTAGCTGACCCTAACATTGCTTTAATAGGAATTTTGATAACTTCGGGAGCAAATCTACGAGAACAAGTGGTGTTTCGGGATTGAAATAAGCTAGGTAAATGATTCATGATATTCGGCCTTAGGCCATTTCGGTGATAAGTGTGACCGATTTCGGTTATGTGTTCTAAGGGCAAATCGAAAGAATTAACAGAAGCTCTCGGGATTTTAGACTTTGTCAGAATCGATAGATCGAATATCGCTTTAATCAGGTGCGTAGTTATCGCACTGTTCTTTTGCTTGATATATGTATTGTAAGTATTATTTGATGCAAATGTATGAGTTGTGCATGTTAGCCGGAATAAAGGCTAAGGTAAGTAATCGAATAATCAAGTTAATGGTTATGATATTAACTTGTCAGTGATTTGCGATAATAATTGATTATTGATGAATATAAAATAAAGTGATGACATGTGATGTATATTGTTCTGAATAACATGTGACCATGATAGATAAAATATGCATATTTGTTTCAGACAAAATGTTGCTATGGTACATATACGCACGCATGAGACTTGTGATGTGACTATTGGAGGAAAGGTGTACACTATGTGAGTGGTTAAATGCTAGCCTCGTACTACATTCGCGATTGATGATCAAAGTGAACCGATTGATATGTGGATCACTATGTGATCGATGGCTTGGCTACAACCTTAAGAAATAAGTGTGTCAAAGAAAGACATGTGGATCACTTTATGGATTGGATTTCATATTTATAATTGTATGTTTGAAATTGTATATTTAAAGTTTCATATTCCTAATTATATATTATGTATATATATGGATTGTGTGGATATGGGCCAAGCCCACATGTGAGGACATGTGTCTAACTATGCAATCGAGTCTTGGTGACTCACTTTATTTTTATAAAACCTTTCGTGTGGCGATAATGCTTGGACCGGGTTTGGAGCGGGTACAAAGGTGGCCATGCAAAAGTGGATTTTCATGCAAAGGAATCTCTTGGTTAATGAATTAAATATTGATATTTTCAGTATTTTGATTAAGTGTATATTGTAATAAGGCCCACTAAAGTATTTCAGTTCATTTGTTAAGTATCGTTACTATTATGCCCAAATATGGAAAGATAGTTTAAAGGTCGATTACAAATGGTTTTATTTTCTCAAGTAAAGTTTAAATCCGATAGTTTTATAACAAACTCTGATTTTACTTAGGATATTACAAGTCACGAAAAGGTTTTATTAAAGGAAACAAATTTTCAATGGTTTTACTCTTAAGTAAGGATATTTTTGAATGTGTTCCGCAGTGGCATTCCAAATTCGGTTGAGATAATGGGCCGGGTTTGGCGTGTTACAATCCCCGAACCATAATTAAACATCTCAACATATATGCCATGATTTATATACATATAATTTGCAATCTAAACTTAAAGCATGATTAAAACTCATAACCATTAACAATTAAACAAGTCATTATATTAAAACACCTAAGTAAAGCTTAGCCAAAAGAAATAGCCATTTTCGCAAGGCTATACTCATATACAAGATTAAATACCATAGGTTTACAACTTAGCCTAGCTTATACATGCCCTTTCGAATCAAAAACTAAGTTTATAAGTACCAAAAGAGTCAATAGTGTGGTTCACTTCTCCAATGATCCTCTGAGCCCGTAGCTTGACCAAAGTCTATAAAACAGACAATGAACACATATAATGTAAGCTCACTAGCTTAGTAAGTCTAAGGCAAATTCGGTATTTAACTAAACATTCAAACATTATTATGTATACAAATAAATATCAATTCGAATAGAATTTTAAATACAATGATTTATCATATAATTTCACTAAAGCCATAAGTCATGAATTTCGTTTAGCAAATTGGCTAACCATCTATCATAAGCATGAAACTCCAACACTTAAATACCTTAGGTATCTGTATAATTCAAGACTAATAATATAATACACATTTTAATCACATATGACCTATTATTCACATATACCATTTATACATACGCCGAATCTCAATAGCATAATCAACTTATACTTCAATACACTTATTGCTTTCAAAATTCAATATAAATGAAAGTGCACTGTAACATTTCAACAAAAGCTAGGGCCATACCTCAATTTACTTAATTCAAAAGGGTAATTATAAACATATACTTACCTATTTACTTACATCTTAGATACAATTTAGGCTTACACAAACCTTTACTTTATAGCTGTAGCTATATTCCACCTTGCAAATAATCCATGGCTTTTTAATTAAAAAATGTCACCGGCGTTAAGCCTGCTAGGCATCAAAGCCCGAAGTACACACCAGCATTAAGCCTGCTAGACTCAAGGTCTGAAATTCATTCCACCGGCACAAAGCCTGCTAGGCATTTAGCCTGATATACATATATGTGTAACACCGGGACAAGGCCTGCTAGGCTCGAATCCTGAATATCATCATGATTAACCATTTCGTGCACATTATCTAATACCAAAGTCACATACAACACATGCATTTTATCTTTATTCTACTATCATACATCGAGCTTAGATAACTTAATCATTTTACATCGAATAAAATTCGAACCTAAGTCACCACATTAACATTCGGCTATTCCATAATTATATATCCAAAATTTCCTAATTCCATCATTTGTTATACTACGTAAATAGTTTACGACATATAATTACTCATAGACTTACCTCGACTATCAACGAACGACGTAGCCCGGCTATTCGGTAACCTTTGCCTTCCCCCGATCCAAATCCGTCTTTCTTTGTTCTTGATCTAAACACATTAAAATTTAGCTCATTCAAGTACATTTCATTTCAATTTAGTCCCAAAACACATAAACAATCAAATTACCATTTTACCCTATTGTTTCACATTTTCTGCAATTTAATCCTATTTACAAGATTTCTCAATACCACTCAAGGGCCGAATATGTACAGGGACTATACAAGTCCATTTCTTTCATTTATTTTGCAAATAAACCCCTCCAAAAATTTATTTTTACAAATTAGCCCTAAATACTCAATTTCATCAAAACTTCTAATACAAAATATACTAATCTTTAACATATCTTTAATTTAACATCACCAAACATCAAAAATCAAATGAACATATCAATGGCCAAACATTAAGCATGCTTAGATTTAAAAATTCTAACATGGGTTAGCTACAGTTCGAAGCAACGATCTCAAAAACATAAAAATTTACAAAAACCGACTAAAGACTTTCCTTGAATTTAGCTTGGAAAGTAACAGAAAATCAAAGAACCTAGCTCCCTTTTCTTTGTTCAATAATCGGCCAAGAGAAAGATGGAGTAAACATGTTTATTTTTTTGTTTTAATTAACATATATTATGTAATTGTTGGATTACTAAATTAACCTTTTTACTATAATATATAAACAAATAATACTAAGGTTATTCTTGGTATATGCCGCCCACTACATATAAAAATGGGTTAATTTCCCTTTTGATACTCCATATTAAAAAGCCATAATCAATTTAGCACATTTCACTATAGTTTGCAACTTTTAGACATTACGCGATTAAGTCCTTTTATTTAATTAAGCACACAAACGATTAAATTTTTCTACGAAACCTTCGCACACATTAATTCAAATATAATAAGCACAGAATATATTATTTAAACATATTTCAGACTCCAATTTGTGGTCCTGAAATGATCATTCCGATTAGGGTCAAATTCGGACTGTTACAACTCTCCCCTCTCAGGGATTTTCGTCCCCGAAAATCTTACCGTTAAACAAAGTCGGATATTGTTGCCTCATTGAATCCTCAGGCTCCCACGTAGCCTCTTCAACCCCATGCCTATTCCATAGTACTTTCACTAATGGAATTCTCTTGTTTCTCAACTCTTTCATTTCCCGAGCTAATATATGGATCAGTTTTTCCTCATACGTCATATCGGATCGGATTTCAATCTCAGACGGAGTGATCACATGTGACGGATCTGATCTATATCTACGAAGCATTGAAACGTGAAATACATTGTGTATCTTTTCCAATTCAGAGGGCAACTTCAATCTTAAGCAATAGGCCCAATACGTTCGATGATCTCGTTCGGTCCGATGAACCTCGGACTTAGTTTGCCTTTTTGACCAAATCGGAGTACTTTCTTCTACGGAGAAACTTTCAAGAATACCCGGTCTCCGACCTGAAACTCAATGTCTTTGTGCTTCTAATCAGCATAGGACTTTTGACGATCCAAGGCGGCTTTCAAAGTATCTCTGATTATAGCCACTTTCTGTTCAGTCTCTTTAATCAAATCTACCTCGTGTATCTTGCTTTCCCTAAGCTTAGTCCAATACAACGGTGTACGACATTTGCGGCCATAAAGAGCTTCGTAAGGTGCCATTTTGATACTTGATTGAAAATTGTTATTATAAGAAAATTCAATCAAAGTTAAGTATCTTTCCCACGTACCTTCAAACTCAAGGACGCAACATCTCAACATGTCCTTAAGTATCTGAATGGTTCGCTCAGACTGACCGTCTGTCTGCAGATGAAAGGCTGTGCTAAGGTGGAGTTTAGGACCTAAAGCATCTTGCAGCTTCTTCCAAAACCGCGATGTCAATCTCGGGTCTCTGTCTGAAACAATGGAACTCAGCACACCATGTAATCTCACAATTTGAGATACATACAACTCAGCAAGTTTATCGAGTGAATAGTCCGTATGAACCGGTACAAAGTGAGCTGACTTGGTCAGTCTATCCACTATAATCCAGACTGCGTCTTTCTTGCTCGGTGTCATAGGCAAACCGGATACAAAATCCATAGTGATTCTATCCCATTTCCATTCGGTATCATGATCGATTGAAGTAACCTGAAGGCACTTGATGTCACGCGCTTTACTTGCCGACAAATTAAACACTTTGAAACAAATTCATATATATCCCGTTTCATGCCGGGCCACCAATAGAACTGTTTCAAATCATTATACATTTTCATACTACCTGGATGTATCGATAATCGACTATTATGAGCCTTGCTCAAAATCATCTGAATCAAATCCACATTCTTCGGGACACATATTCGGCCTTTGAAGTTCAAACAATCATTTGCATCAATTTGAAACTCTGTCTCTGCATCATTTTCACACTGAGCTCGTTTAGCAATCAAGTCTTTATCAATTCTTTATGCATCACCAATTTGTTGAATAAACATCGGTCTTGCTTTTAACTCAGCTATGATCGAACCATCACCAGACATAACCATACATGCGTTCAACGCATGAAGAGCAAACAACGATTTTTGACTTAATGCATCTGCGACAATGTTAGCTTTCCCTGGATGGTAGTCAATCACCAATTCATAGTTTTTCATGACTCACAACCATCTGCATTGTCTCAAGTTCAGATCTTTACGAGTCATCAAATACTTGGACTTTTGTGATCCGAGTAAACATGACATTTCTCACCGAATAAGTAATGACGCCAAATTTTCAATGCGAAACGATAATGCTAATTCCAGATTGTGAGTCGGATAATTTCTTTCATGAGGCTTCAATTGTCTCAAAGCGTAGGCTATGACTTTGCCTTCCTACATCAAAACGCAGCCCAAACCATTCAAAGAAGCATCACTATAAACAATAAATTCTTTACCTGATTCAGGCTGAGCTAACACTGGAGCTTCAGTCAAAAGGGCTTTCAACTGATCGAAACTTTTCTAACACTTTTCCAACCACTCGAACTTGACATCTTTCTGTAGTAGCTTTGTCAAAGGTGTAGCTATCATGGAAAAACTTTTGACAAATAAATCTGTAGTATTCCGCAAGTCCTGTAAAGCTTGAATTTGTAAACATTCTTTGGTGGCTTCCAATCAAGTATAGCTGATATTTTGTTCGGATCAACCCAAATACCTGATGCTGAAATAACATGACCCAGAAAGCTGATTTCATTCATCCAGAACTCACACTAACTAAACTTTGCATACAACTATTGATCTCGCAAAGTTTGTAGCACCAATCTCAAATGCTCAGCATGCTCGGTTTCATCTTTGGAGTAGATCAGTATATCATCAATAAACAATACTACAAACCGATCTAAAAACTGTCTGAAAACCCGATTCATCATATCCATAAAAACAGCTGGTGCATTAGTAAGTCCAAAAGGCATAACCAGAAACTCAAAATGTCCATACCTCATCCGGAATGCGATCTTTGGCACATCTCGTATCTCTCGACTCATGAATCGATAGTAGCCCGATCTCAAATCTATCTTCGAAAATACTGAAGCCCCTTTCAACTAATCAAACAAGTCATCAATCCGAGGTAACGGGTACTTATTCTTTATTGTCACTTTATTCAGCTGTCGATAATCAATACACATTCGCATAGTCCCATCTTTCTTTTTCACAAACAGAACTGGTGCACCCCAAGGAGAGAAACTCGATCGTGCAAAGCCCCTATCTGTCAACTCTTGCAACTGTGCTTTCAACTCTTTCAACTCAGTAGGTGCCATCCAATACAGAGCTATCGAGATCGGAGTCGTCCCCGGTACTAATTCAATGCCAAACTTAATCTCTCGTACTGGTGGTAAACCCAGTAATTCTTCAAGAAACACATCTGGGTATTCACACACAACCGGTACAGATTCAATCTATTTTCAGACACTTTATTATGCAATACATAGGCCAAATAAGCTTCGCATCCTTTTCTCACATACTTTCGGGCTAGCATCGAGGATATCACTGCCGGTAACCTCCTCAGATCATTAGATTCAACCCGGATGATCTCACCGTTCTGACATCTCAAATCAATAATCTTTCTTTTGCAATTCACCACTGCATCATGCAAAGTTAACCATTCCATTCCCAAAATCATATCGAACTCGTCAAAAGGCAACAAAATTAAATCAATTGGAAAGCGAGAATCTCGAATCATCAACGGGCAACTTTTACACACTTTATCTACGAGAACACATCTACCCAAAGGGTTGGAGACACGGATTAAAAACTCAGTAGACTCAACTGACAGAGTCTTACTGGATACTAGAGTTTCACACACATATGAATGAGTCGAACCGGGATCAATCAATACAATCATAGTAGTATCATAAAGTGTGAAAGTACCGGTAATGACATCTGGGGAAGAAGCATCCTCTCTGGCTTGTATAGCATAAGCTCAATTTGAGCTCGAGCCTCGATCGAATCGCAGATATTCGTCCCTCTCTCGATCGCCACCTACATTGCCCGAATGTCCGGGTGGTCCGCCCGTCTTGGCGGCGTTGCTCGGTTTAGTGTTACGAGCCGTATTTTGCCTCGGCTAGCATCGGGCACTCTCGAATGAAATGGTTTGATGATCCACATTTAAAGCAGGACCGATCACAGAATCTACAACTCCCAGAATGCCATTTCCCACAATGCTTGCACTCAGCCCAATTCTGCTGAACATTACCAACACTAGCCATCGAAGTGGCTCGGGAACTCACTGGAGGTCGATCTCGTCTAGGCAAGTCTGAAGTAGCTTTATGTCGGCTGAAGTCATCTCTGAACTTCTTAGGCACTGAATGGAAAGTCTTACTAGATGATCTTTTACGAGTGTCTCTAGCTTCTATTTCAGCCTTTCTTTTCTCTTTTCTGAGCTCTTCAGCTTTGCAAGCTCGCTTGACTAATACCACGAATTCTTTGATTTCAAGAATGCCAACAAGCAACTTTATGTCTTTATTCAGACCGTCTTCAAACCTTTTGCACATAATGGCTTCAGTTCATATACACTCTCGGGCATAACGGCTCAATCTGACAAACTTTCGCTCATATTCCATCACAATCATACGACTCTGTTTTAATTCTAGATATTCTTCTTTTTTTCTGGTCGATGAATCTCTGACTGATAGATTTCTTATGGAACTCGATCTAGAAGAAGTCCCAAGTCACTTTTTCTTTCAGAACCACTGATACTAGTGTATTCCACGGTGATATGCACGTGTCCCAAGTAGAGAGATATAACACACTTCTGTGCATTCATCTAGAGTACAGGATAGCTCATCAAGTACCCGAATAGTGTTATCAAGCCACATCTCAGCTCGCTCTGCGTCGTCATCATCATCATTGGCTTGGAATTCTTCGGCCCCATATTTCCTGATTTTATCAATGGGAGGCCTACTAGATCTCATCGGATCTATCATCGGAGGTGCTAAAGGTACCGGAGTTAGGTTATTCGGGGGTGGAGGTTGTTGTACAGCCGGGTTATTCTGAACAAACTGGGTAAACCATTCATTCATCATCTGGTAGAAGGCTGGTTTAGCCTCCCCCTCATGGCTACCCGCAACTGGTCGAGAGTCTACTGGCACTGATCCGCATGCACGATTAGGTGCTACACTCTCTAAATCATCTATTACGGCTCTGTCAGGATCGGAATCCATTTACTATATACAACACAGTTTAAAATGTTAGAAGCCACCACACTATCGTATATCATATTAAGGCATGTATAGCTAGACTCACACGCGCTACGGTAGTCCTAGAATCGACGAAACCGTAAGCTCTGATACCAATCAAATGTAACACCCCTAACCCGTATTCATCGTCGGATTAGGGTTATGAGGCATTACCGAACTAAACTCAAGCATCATGAGCATTTATCGCATTGCATTTCTATCAAACCAAAAGAAATAGAATTCATGCTTGTACATTTCAAATCATTGAATCATCGAATATGTGTCATTTAAATATTTAATACATGTTCAAGCATTTACTATTCACCTTATAAATATATAAATGAGATGATTATAAACACATCTATTATCTTAGACAATTATCTACTTATCATTTCTTACCTTATATGTAATTTGCCTATTTAAAACATACAAACCCATCAAACTCTATTGTCTATCTGTTTACACAAGTAACATTAATATACTAAAGTATAACCGAACATGTTCATGATACTTATGCAATATGTGCATATTTCTCCAAGACAAAGCCATATTCAATCATGATTAACAAATTTACGTAACCATATCATTGACAAACATTAGGAATTAAGCCAAATCACAAATTATGCATACTAGGCAAGGTTAAGAAATTCCACACAACTTGTTAGATGTGACTATATCTACGTTACACATAAATAGACATCTTCCTATAACCACATGCCATTTGAATAGTCTCTATATTGATGATTATTAAACCACATCCATGCTAAAGATGCTTTGACATAAAGATCATTACATAACATATCAAAAGTATATGCTCAATAACTAACCTAAAATGCCAAAGTACAACAAATCCATTACCTTATGTTCGATCCTCAAATTAATACTCCAACGATCAACTTAAATATAAATACATAAACATTTCCAATGTCATCCCCGAACCATAATTAAACATCTCAACATATATGCCATGATATACATACATATAATTTGCAATCTAAACTTAAAGCATGATTAAAACTCATAACCATTAACAATTAAACAAGTCATTATATTAAAACACCTAAGTAAAGCTTAACCAAAAGAAATAGCCATTTTCGCAAGGCTAACTCATATACAAGATTAAATGCCATAGCTTTACAACTTAGCCTAGCTTATACATGCCCTTTCGAATCAAAAACTAAGTTTATAAGTACCAAAAGAGTCGATAGTGTGGTTGACTTCTCCAATGATCTTCTGAGCCCGTAGCTTGATCAAAGTCTATAAAACAGATAATGAACACATATAATGTAAGCTCACTAGCTTAGTACGTCTAAGGCAAATTCGGTATTTAACTAAACATTCAAACATTATTATGTATACAAATACATATCAATTCGAATAGAAATTTAAATACAATGATTTATCATATAATTTCACCAAAGCCATAAGTCATGAATTTCGTTTAGCAAATTGGCTAACCATCTATCATAAGCATGAAACTCCAACGCTTAAATACCTTAGGTATCTGTATAATTCAAGACTAATAATATAATACACATTTTAATCACATATGACCTATTATTCACATATACCATTTATACATATCCCGAATCTCAATAGCATAATCAACTTATACTTCAATACACTTATTGTTTTCATAATTCAATATAAATGAAAGTGCACTGTAACATTTCAACAAAAGCTTCGGTCGTACCTCAATTTACTTAATTCAAAAGTGTAATTATAAACATATACTTACCTATTTAATTATAAACATATACTTACCTATTTACTTACATCTTAGATACAATTTAGGCTTACCCAAACCTTTACCTTATTGTTGTAGCTATATTCCACCTTGCAAATAATCCATGGCTTTTTAATTAAAAAATGTCACCGGCTTTAAGCCTGCTAGGAATCAAAGCCCGAAGTACACACCGACATTAAGCCTGCTAGACTCAAGGTCTAAAATTCATTCTACCGGCACAAAGCCTGCTAGGCAATTGGCCCGATATACATATATGTGTAACACCAGCACAAGGCCTGCTAGGCTCGAAGCCGAATATCATCATGATTAACCATTTCGTGCACATTATCTAATACCAAAGTCACATACAACACATGCATTTTATCTTCATTCTACTATCATACATCGAGCTTAGATAACTTAATCATTTTACATCGAATAAAATTCGAACCTAAGTCACCACATTAACATTCGGCTATTCCACAATTATATATCCAAAATTTCCTAATTCCATCATTTGTTATACTACGTAAATAGTTTACGACACATAATTGCTCATAGACTTACCTCTACTATCGATTTTGACGTATTTAGACAGGCTTATTCTAGTAACCTTTGCCTTCCCCGATCCAAACTGTCTTTCTCTCGATCTTGTCCTAAACACATTAAAATTTAGCTCATTCAAGTACATTTCATTTCAATTTAGTCCCAAAACACATAAACAATCAAATTACCATTTTACCCCTATTGTTTCATATTTTTGGAATTTAATCCTATTTGCACAAAATACAAAATACACAAGATTTCTCAATACCACTCAAGGTCTGAATATGTATAGGGACTATAAAAGTCCATTTCTTTCATTTATTTTGCAAATAAACCCCTCCAAAAATTTATTTTTACAAATTAGCCCTAAATACTCAATTTCATCAAAACTTCTAATTCAAAATATACTAATCTTTAACATATCTTTAATTTAACATCATCAAACATCAAAAATCACATGAACTTATCAATGGCCGAACATTAAGCATGCTTAGATTTAAAAATTCTAACATGGGTCATTCATGATTCAAAGCAACGATCTCAAAAACGTAAAAATTTACAAAAATCGACTAAAGACTTACCTTGAATTTAGCTTGGAAAGTAACCGAAAGTCAAAGAACTTAGCTCCCTTTTCTTTCTTCAATAATCGGCCAAGAGAAAGATGGAGTAAACATGTTTATTTTTTTGTTTTAATTAACATATATTATGTAATTGTTGGATTACTAAATTAACCTTTTTACTATAATATATAAACAAATAATACTAAGGTTATTCTTGGTATATGCCACCCACTACACATAAAAATGGGTTAATTTCCCTTTTGATACTCCATATTAAAAAGCCATAATCAATTTAGCACATTTCACATAGTTTGCAACTTTTACACATTACGCGATTAAGTCCTTTTATTTAATTAAGCACACAAACGATTAAATTTTTCTACGAAACTTTCACACACATTAATTCACATATAATAAGCACAGAATATATTATTTAAACATATTTTAGACTCGGATTCGTGGTTCCGAAACCACCGTTCCGATTAGGGTCAAATTCGGACTGTTACACGTGCCTTAGCACGTGTGCCAAAACTTGGCATTTTGTATATGACGTCATCACCTCACTAAGGGCACACGCCCGTGTGTTGAATTAAATTCCACATTTAAAATGCAAACTTCACATGGCCTGAGCTTACGCCTTTTTCCAAGGTCGTGCCTTCCACACAGCTAAGACACACGGTCATGTCTCTGCTCGTGTGTTTACTACTGAGCATCCTGACTTTGTAAACCTAGCATGTAGGGGACGCACAGTCGATCAACACGCCCATGGGGCTGACCGTGTGTCCTACGCGGCCTAGATACACGCCTGTGTGTCTACCCGTGTGGAACATAAAAAGGCTATATTCCAATCCAAATGCCTCCCTGCATAATAAACACACTAACTCCAACTCATATAAACATCTCTCATGACCCAAAGACACTTTCAAGAACTCAATTCAAAGCATACACACAACATAAACTTCAAAATTTCATTATCATTGAATATATAAATACTTATCAAGTGTTGGCCCATTTCCGATGACCATTTACAAAATGACTTTGATAACATATATAGCCAACACTTTGGCTAACAATTACGACCTAGCAAAATACTCGAGTCCTATATATGCCATACTCAAAATTCTGTGTCCCACGATCCCTGAGTTATCTTGGCAATACTACAAGGAAAAGGGGAATGAGAGGGGTAAGCACAAAGCTTAGTAAGTTTGTATGGAAATAAGTAGCAACAATAAGCTCATAATAACATCAATCCCTGGCATTAAATAACCACACAAGGTCATAAACACTTTTCCATAACTTACTCGTACTCGTTCTTATCTAGAACATATCATGCCACATATCGTAAACATTCCTTGTGAATTTCTCACGGGTACCTATATTCACTCAATCACATGACTTTAGTACTAATCTCATTTCTATTTCTAAACTTATCTGTTTATCCCATTAATCACTAAGGATACTCAAGATGCTTATTCATAATTAATAGCGTAAACACTAAACCAATGCCACATCCCAGATGTGGTCTTACATAGGGTCATGTCTGAGTGCCGATGTCATATCCCGAGTATGGTCTTATACAGAATCTCACATCAAGTATCGATGCCATATCCCGAATATGGTCTTATACGAGATTTCAATCCGGTGCTGAGGCCATGTCTTAGACATGGCCTTATACGGGACCTTATTCATCTCACGTCTCGATGATAGTATTCTCAAATTTATTATAGTCTAACCGGGACTTTAGCATCTCGACTTTTATCATCTTTCTAATTTAACACAAATACTCGATTTAATAGAACATCATGTATCACTATAATACCAAACATTCTCAAACATGCTAGCATAAATGTTGAACTTATCACATACAAACTTACCAAGATTTCAAAATAAGCTAGATCGTCGATCTAGTCTGATATTTTGTTCTTTCCCCGATCGAGGTTAATTCTTGGCTCTTCTTGCTCTATAATAGCAAATTTGCTCATTTTAATCATCACATTAATAAAAGCATTCCAATAATCATGCTTTGATAAAATTACTATTTTGCCCTTAGACCTTTGGCAAAATGACCATTTTACCTCTAGGCTCGGAAATCAATTCTAATCAAATTTCTACATTTAATGAGCCTAGGTGAACATTTATTTCTCTTATGGCTATCATCAAAACCCAACATTTCACACATTTTACTACCAATTTTACAACTTTTACAAAAAGGTTCATTTAGGTGTTTTCATGGCAACACCTTTCACAAAAGTTGTTCATCTAACAACTAAGACTCATTTTATTCCATAAAAATGTAGCAAATAACAATAAAAGCTCTCATGGAAAAACTCTAATCTTTTCACCATATTGCAAGATAGTCCCCTCATTAGAAAGCTTAAGCTCTAGGGGTTCTAAAAGTACAACTATCTTGAAGAAAAACCATTAAAATCACTTACTTGAATGGAGATGAGTTTGCTGAAATTTTGAGCTTTCAAAAACCCTATTTTGCTTTCTATTTTCGGTGGAGGAAGATGGAGAGAAAAGATGATATCTTTTCTTTCTTTATTTTATTAATACTTGACAATTTAGTCACCAACTTTAACCAATTTTGTCAATTTGGGTCTCCTATGGCCGGCCACTACATTCTTAGAGGTCTAATGACACTTTCAAGACCCCAAATTAATGTTCTATGGCTATTAGGCACCTTTAGCTTATAAAATAGAACTTTCGCACTTTATGCGATTTAGTCCTTTTTTGCGATTAAGCTTGAAATCGCTAAAATTAAAGCACCAAAATTTTCATGAACCTATATAATCATGCTCTAATTCATAAAATAACATTAAAATAAATTTTATTTGACCTCGGGTTAGTGATCCCGAGATCATTATTCCGACTAGCCCCTAATCGGGCTGTTACAATAATAACTCAATTTTCAGTGGTGTTTGAAAAGGTGGTTTCAAAACCTCATTTTCGATGGTCGGGCCCATAAATATTATAATAATATTTACGAGATTGATTTAGTATTATTTTGAATTTTGGTCTAGTAATTTTTTTGAATTCATAGTTAATTGAGGTACAAGGATTAAATTGTAAAAGTGGTAAAACTTTAATCGCCATAAATTTTTAATTAACTAAGGGAACAATTACGAATTGAGCCAATTTTTATTATTTAATAGTTATATTTTCTTAATGATGCTTAATGTTAAGTTAATTAAGGGCTTAGATTAAATTAATTAAAGTTTATTAATTTTAATCAAGGTATTAAAGTTAGAAAATAATAAATAAATAAACTATCATTTTCTCTCCATCTTCTTCTTCAAACATGAGAAAGAAAGGATAAAACCTATTTTGAAGCTTCAAACTTTCGATTGATAAATAGGTATTGCAATCAAGTCCTTTTGTTATAAATTTTATGTTTTTGAGGTTTCGGGAGCTTGATTTAGTTAGCTTGTATACCAATTGGTGAAACTGTTAAAGTTTTCAAAAGTTACCATTATTAATCTCTTGAATTTTTTTGGTGTCAATTGAATAGATTTTAAGCTTAGATGCGAAAAAGGACTAGTTTGTAAAGTTTAATTGCAAGTTTTTGAACATAGGAACTAAAGTGCATGAATTTTGAAATGGGTGTAATATTTATAAAATTATTATTAATAGAGGGTTATATAAGGATGTAATTGAGATCAGTTTCGAAACTGAGGGTCAAAATTGAAAGTTATGTTAATTTTGGTCTTAGGGACTAAATCGAATAAAATGCGAAACTTTAGGAAACTTTCAAGAAATGAAATTGAAATGTCATATGCACATAATAGGATGTTATAAGATATTTGGATTTGATAAATTGAAATGAATTATCATATAGATCAGGAATTGAATCAAACGAAGGAAAATACAGGAAAAGACAAAATTGTGGATTAGTCCTTGACATTTTGTTTGTTGTTGTTTTTGTCAGGTAAGTTCATATGGTAGGGTTATATTTAATTTTTATATATACTTGAATTATGAATTTGTGTATGTGTGAATGTAATTTTAATTTTTGACGATTTGGTTCAAAAGGTGAGATAAGGATTGAATTGTAAATGAATTATTATATGTGCAAAGCGTGCTCGAATGAATGTAATAAAGGATAAGATAAGATTGACATGCCAATAGGGTTACTCAAGCATTGGTACGGGATAAATGTGATGGTATGGTGTATGTAATTGAGCGGAGTTATTACTAATTATATCGAAATCCAGCATTTGTTGCGGATTATCGAGTTTTCTATATCTCTTCGAAAACCCTGGTGTGGTGGAGGGACGTATTGTTATACTATTATATATGATAGCCTACAGGATTTGTACTTCAGTGCCCTGGTGTGGTGTAGTTACTACTTGGACGAGCACTTTGGTGTAGTGCAGTTACCTGTATAACTGAATTTGTTCATTAGAGTTCATTGGGCTAAATGGTTATTAAATGAAATAAGTTTAAATGAAATGGTATGAACTTGGTATGCAAATGGCTAAATGTAACACCCCTTACCCATGGGCGATGCCGGGATCGGATACGAGGGATTACTATCATTTACCTTACTTAAACATGTATTAACGGGCAATAAAATTTCGTTCCAATTTGGAAACTTTCTTTTCGTGGTCATGACATTAATCTCACGGGCCTATGAGGCCATAACCATACATCCCGATGGTTTAGGAGATCTACCAGAATCTTTTACTCTCTTTCAAAATTTTTGTCTAAACAGGGATCACACGCCCGTGTGGGCGGGCCATGTGGTATCACACGACCAAGTCCCTAGTCTGTGTACAATTTATTTTTGTTACAACCTATAGGGGTTTTCACACGGCTTGAAACATGCCCGTGTCAATGGCTCGTGTCCTTCACATGGCCTAGACACGCCCGTGTCTTCTACCCATGGAGCTCCCTGACTATGACGTCATCAACCTTTAATTAGCACACGGCCAAAGCATACGCTCGTGTGGCTAGCCCGTCGTCGACACTGACTTAAATCACTAACATGCAAGGGACACACGGCCTATTAGCATACCCATGTGGGTTAACCGTATGTCACACACGGCCTAAACACAAGCCCGTGTGTCTACCCGTATGGACACTTCTGAAGGCTATTTTCCAAGCCAATTGCCACCCTTAAAATCAAAATCATTCATATACCCAATCCAACCACTCAAATACTTCATCGAAAACATGAATAACAATGCATAACTCATTATCAATGGATGTATAAACTTAGTAAATATTGGCCAATCTCTTTAGCCATGTACATAAGAATAATAACCTAATAGCCAGCACCTTGGCTCCTCTTAAGACTTACATCAAGATGAAATAATTCCTATACATGCCATACTTAATAATGACAACTTGGCTATACCAAAATAGTGATAGATAGTATGCTCCAAGCTTCGACGTCAATGATCCACGAGTTAGCTTGGCAAGATCATGAGGAAAGAAGGAGAGAGAGAAAGGTAAGCATATAGCTTAGTAAGTTTGCATGAAACTCATATAGCAATATATTAACTCATTATAACTCATCCATTTTGAGTTAAGAACAACATAGAACTCAAGTGCATGGCTTACTTACTCCTCACCGTAGTGGGTCTATTCTCATCCTTATTCAAAGATCGTCCCTCGCAGCCGACATGATGCGCAAGTTACTTTCTACATCATCCCCACACTCTCTTTCGAGATTCATATACTATATGAAAACACAATTTAAGTCGTCGAGTGAGTCACACACTATCATTAAAAAAATACTCTTATGTATGGAATGTATAGCTAAACTCATACTTACGATACGTTAGTCCTAAAATCGACTAAATTGTAGCTCTGATACCACAAAATGTAACACCCCTTACCCATGTCCAATGCCGGGACTGGATACGAGGCATTACTATCCTTCACCTTACTTAAACATGTATTAACGGGCAATAAAATTTTGTTCCAATTTGAAAACTTTCTTTTTCGTGGTCATGACATTAATCTCACGCCTACGAGAAATATAACCATACATCCCGGATGGTTTCGGAGATCAATCGGAATCTTTTACTCTCTTTGAAAATTTTTGTCTAAACAGGGGTCACACGCCCGTGTGACCTAGGACACGCCTGTGTGGGCAGGCCGTGTGGTATCACACGCCCATGCCCCTAGCCCGTGTACAATTTATTTTTGTTACAACCTACAGGGGTTTTCAAGCAGCTTGAAACGCGCACGTGTCAATGGCTCGTGTTCTTCACATGGCCTAGACACGCTCGTGTCTTCTACCCATAGAGCTCCCTAACTATGACGTCATCAACCTTTAATTAGCACACGGCCAAAGCACATGCCCGTGTGGCTAGCCCGTGGTCGACACTGACATAAATCACTAACACTCAGGGGACACACGGCCGATTAGCACACCCATGTAGGTTAACCGTGTGTCACACACAGCCTAGACACACGCCCGTCTGTCTACCCGTGTGGACACTTGAAGGCTATTTTCCAAGCCTATTGCCACCTTGAAAATCAAAATCATTCATATACCCAATCCAACCACTCAAATACTTCATCGAAAACATGAATAACAATGCATAACTCATTATTAATTGATGTATAAACTTAGTAAACATTGGCCAATCTCTTTAGCCATATACATAAGAATAATAACCTAATAGCCATCACTTTGGCTCCTCTTAGGACTTACATCAAGATGAAATAATTCCTATACATGCCATACTTAATAATGACAACTTGGCTATACCAAAATAGTGATAGATAGTGTGCTCCGAGCTCCGACGTTAATGATCCACGAGTTAGCTTCGCAAGACTGCGAGGAAAGAAGGAGAAAGAGAGAGAGGTAAGCATATAGCTTAGTAAGTTTGCATGAAACTCATATAGCAATATATTAACTCATTATAACTCATCCATTTTGAGTTAAGAACAACATAGAACTCAAGTGCATGCCTTACTTACTCCTCACATGGTACATAGTAATTTCATACTTGCATTATAAACATGGTGCCTGTGTC
Source organism: Gossypium bickii (assembly GCA_025503065.1). Taxonomy (NCBI): domain Eukaryota; kingdom Viridiplantae; phylum Streptophyta; class Magnoliopsida; order Malvales; family Malvaceae; genus Gossypium; species Gossypium bickii. The sequence continues at coordinate 98,604,515 of CP106712.1, forward strand.
ACTTGATCACATAGATTAGTACATTTTGCTTATGCAAAAGTAAACTCAACTTTCATCTTTCTTAACATGAAAAATGCTTTATATTAACCTTCTATAACTTAACGTACTGCATCTTTACTTACTTGACTTTCTTTTTGCCTCTTTCATATTTAGCTCTTTTACCCGTTGAATTTCCCAGAATAGTTGAGGTTACTCAATCTCATCAAACATGTATCTCGATGCCAATGCCATGTCCCAGACATGGTCTTACATGGGATCGTCTCATGATGCCAATTCCATATCCCGGATATGGTCTTACATGGATCCCCTAACTCGGTGTCGATGCCATGTCCCAGACATGGTCTTACACGAGACCCTCCTTATGTGTTTCCTTTGGAAACTTACCATTGCCATGACTTGACATGGGCTAACGTGGTATCCTTTCCTTATGAGTTTTATCAATGTCATGTCTTGACATGGACTTACATGACATCTTTACCTTATGAATTCACTCAATGCCAAGCCTTGGCTTGACTTACATGGGACCTTTGCTCGATAATAAATTTTCAATTCCATGACTTGTCATAGACTTTCATGATATCCTTGCCTTATGACAATGCCATGTCTTGACATGGTCTTACACTGACTTTCCTTATCACATGTGATAATAGTATCCTCATTATTCCGAGACTTCAATGGGACTTTCTCATACATATACTCATTTACTTTTCTCATCATAATATCAATAATTTTACTTCATATAAATAATATACATTATACAATATAACAAGTAATTGAATGAGAATACACGTAAAACTTTAATTTATACAAACTTACCTGTGATTCGGAATGTATGTAGATATGCAATTTAGTCCTCGACTTTATTCTTGCCTCGGTTTCGATCGTGGCTTCAGTATTTCTTGATCTATAATAACAATTTAGCTCATTTTAATCATCACATTAATAAAAACATTTCGACAAACATGCTTTGGAAAAATTACTATTTTTGCTCCTAGACTTTGGCAAAATGACCATTTTGCCCCTAGGCTCAGGAAATAAATTCTAATCACATTTCTACCTTCAACAAGCCTAGGTGAACACTTAATACTCTTATAGCTATCATCAAAACTCAATATTTCATATAATTACTACAAATTTTAGAACCATTTTATTAAGGTCCAATTAGGTGTTTTCAAGACAACACCTTTCATAAAAGTTGTTCATCTAACAACTAAGATTCAATTTCTTCCATAAAAATGCAGCAAGTAACAATGATAGCTCTCATGGAAAAACTCTAAACTTTCCACCATTTTGCACAATAGTCCCCTCATTTGAAAGCTTAAGCTTTAGGGGTCTCAAAACTACAAATATTACTAAGAAAAATCATCAAAATCACTTACTAAAATGGAGGAGAGCTTGCTGAAAATTTAAGCCTTCAAAACCCCTATTTTTGCTTGCAATTTCGGTGGAAGAGATGAACAAAAAAGATGATATTTTCTCTTCCTTTATTCTAATATTAAACTAGTCAAATTAGTCACCCGCTCTTACTAACTTTGACCAAATTTTATCCATCTTTGTCTCCCATATAGCCTATGGCCGGCCAAGCAATTTCAAGGGGTTAAATTGCCTTTTAAAGTACTTAATTTAGTAATCTATGGCTATTTGGTACCTTTAGAAATTAAAATGGAACTTTCGTACTTTATGTGATTTAGTCCTTTTTCACGATTAAGCAAGAAATCGCTAAAATTAACGTACCAAATTTTTCATGTAATTCTAAAATCATGCTCTAACACATAAAATAATATGAAAATAATTTTCCCAAACCTCGGATTAGTGATCCCGAGATTACTGTTCTGACTAGCCCCCAAATTTTGCTGTTATAATTCTCCCCCCTTAGGGATTTTCGTCCCCGAAAATCTTACCAATGAAAAGGTTGGGGTATTGGTTTCTCATCGTTTCCTCAGGCTCCCATGTAGCCTCTTCTATTCCGTGCCTTTGCCATAGAACTTTCACTAGGGCTATGCTTTTGTTTCTAAACTATTTGACCTCTCGCGCCAAAATTCTAACCGGCTTTTCACCATAAGTCAAGTCCAGTTGTATCTCTAACTCTGTCGGTACTATGACATGTGAAGGTTCTAAACGGTATCGGTGCAACATAGACACATGAAACACGTCATGAATCTTCTCTACCTCAAACGGCAAAGCTAGCTGATAGGCTACCCGCGCAATTCTCTCAGTGATCTCATATGGTCTGACAAAACGCGGACTCAATTTGCCTTTCCGGCCAAATCTATGTACTTTCTTCCATGGCGACACTTTCAAGAATACCCTATCACCAACTTGATACTCGATCTCTTTCCTTTTTAAATCTGAGTAGGACTTTTGCCTATCTAAGGCAGCTTTCAGACAGTCACGTATAGCCTTTGCTTTTCTTTTCTCTCTAAGTTCTATCCAATACAAGGGCGTAAGTGCCTTACGCCCATACAATGCCTCATATGGCGCCATCTTCAAACTTGCCTAAAAACTGTTGTTGTAGGCGAATTCCACCAACAGTAAATATTTTTCCCTATTACCTTGGAACTCTAAAACACAACATCGATGTAACAGCCCGATTTAGGGCCTAGTCAGAATAGTGGTGCGAGACCACGAATTCAAGGTGAATTTATGAGTTTTTAAAAGTTTATGCCATGTTTGCATGCTAGTATGAATGTTTCATGAAGCAATTTTATTAAATTGTGGTGGATTGGTCCAAAAGGACTAAATTGCAAAAGTTGCAAAATATGATTTTCTAGAAGCTTTTTGTATGAAATAGCTTTAGAATAGTAATTAGAAGTCCTTAAATAGAAATTTTTCCAAAAATATAATTTCGGACAAAATTGGCCTTGAGATGGTGTAATAGAAATTTTTTAATAGGAAGGGCATTTTGGTCATTTGCCTAATAAGTGATTAAAATAGGAAAAAAATGAGAAAAATTCACTCATTTTCTTCCTTGTTGCTGCCGAAAAAGTGGAGACACCATAGCTAGGATTCTTCATTTTTTTCAAGCTTGCTAGTAAGTTCATCTTAGTCCCGTTTTTTATATTCTTCGTATTTTCGAAGTTCTCGTATTATGAATTAGCTATTTTTAGCTATTAAATGAGCTAAGATGCATGTTCAAAAATTTAGCCATGAATGACATGCATGCTAATGATGTTTTATGGGAATTTATGAGAGTTTGATGTTAGATAAACATCTTTTTCTTAATGAATTTCATGAAAAACGATAGTATGGACCATTTTGTAAAAAGTTATAAAATTGGTCATACCTATTAGAAATAGAGAGAATGGATGATTGCTATAGTAGAGAAAATGATTCAGCTAAACATGATGTTTAAGAAAGTTGCATGAAAATCATTTTACGAGCCTAAGGGCAAAAGTGCAAAAATGAGAAAGTACCGGGGCAAATTAGTAATTTTTCCAAAGTTTGAGTTATGAGTCAATTTAGTTAAAATGATTATTAAATGATCTATTTATGATTATAGATCAACAAAAATGAAGCCCAGATCGAAACCGAGGCAAGAACAAAGTTGAGGACTAAATTGCATAACTACATACATTTTGTATATTGAGGTAAGTTTGTATGAGTTCTAAGCTTTATGATTCTATCATTTAATTGCTTAGTATAATATACATTGTTATCATGAATGGTTTAATGTTATGTTAAACAAAGAAGTCAATAAGATTAAACAAGAGAAAGTCCCGATTGAAGATGAATTATCTCGTGAGATACTGGTTTATTACATGAGATATGAAAGTCCGTATAAGACCAAGCCAAGGCATGGCATCGTCAATTAAGCAAGTTATCATGTAAGCCCAAGGACCCAAGCTTGGCATTGAACAAGTTATCATGTAAGTCCAAGGACCCAAGCTTGGCATTGAACAAGTTATCATGTAACCCAAGGACCCAATCTTGGCATTGAACAAGTTATCATATAAGCCCAAGGACCCAAGCTTGGCATTGAACAAGTTATCATGTAAGCCCAAGGACTCAAGCTTGGCATTGATCAAGTTATCAATCAAGTTATCATGTAAGTCCAAGGACCCAAGCTTGGCATTGAATAAGTTATCATGTAAGACCAAGGCAAGCTGGGCATTGATTCAAGAAGATATCTTCTATATAAGTCCATATCTAGAGTATGGTATTGGCATGAAGTACATGACAAGAGATCTAGTATTCTTGGTAATTCATGGAAATTCATCAGGCAAATGAGTAAGCTAAAATGTGAAAACAAGAATGTTAAGAAAGCATAGCTATTACCAAGTGGAAATTGAATATTATTCATGTTATGAATGACGAGTTAGAAGACATAATTATTATGTTTAAGTATGCTGATCAATGCGATCAGGTGATACAGGTACCTTGTTACCTTACAAATATGAGATTAGTAAGTACCATGAGACAAGTAAGAATCATGTATGAGTAAGTAAGCTTTATAAATGAGACAATGATACCATTCTTATGTCAAATGGTTTATCTGAAGCAAGTTTATTTATTATGTGTTATACATGCAAACTTACTAAGCTAAATGCTTACGTCTTTGATTGTTTCTTTCTATGTAGTCCCGCCAAGCTAATTTGTGGATCATTAGAGTTGGAGCTCGTAGCACACTATCGACCCTTATTTTGGTATAGCCAAATTATATTACTAAGTATGGCATGTATAGGAACCATTCATTTTGAGAACATGTTTTGTGTAATGCCATTGTATAGGCTATCAAGTTTATTATTCTTTTGTATAAGGCTAAGTGGTTGGCCAAACTTGTTTAAGTTGTTTGTATATAGATATCAATGAAATATGTAGTATTATTCATGAAAATATGTTATTAATGAATTGTATCGTTTTGAGTTGGGTTGATCTTAATTTCAGGAAGGCAAATGGCTTGGTAAATTGCCTCTAGTTGCCTACACGGTTAGACACACAAACGTGTGTCTAGACCGTACTAACCCTGCACCTTAATGTTTTAAATAAAGTTAGACCATGGTCATTTTACACGGCCGTGTGTAAGGACCGTGTATGACACACGTTCAAAGCATGGGAGTGTGCCCAGGCCGTGTGGTTGAAGTCAGTAGCTTCACACAGTTGATAGACACGGGCATGTCAAGGCCGTGTGAATAAAGTCTGTAACCTCCCACAGTTGTAGACATGGGCGTGTCTATGGGTACACAGGCATGTCTCTAAGTAACATGGGCGTGTGACCCCCGCTCCAAGTTGAGTGTTAGATGAAGTGTCCAAAAGAGTTCGGATAATTGTTAAAGGCCTCAGAGGCCCATAATATGCATGTTATGATCAAGAAAGAAAAGTTTTAAGTTGATTCAAAATTTTACAGCCCGTAAGTACATGTTTAAGTGAGTTTAAGCATGGTAATGCCTCATATCCAGTCCTAGCATCTGTCTCAGGTATAGGGTGTTACAATCGAAGCATGTCTTTGAGTATCTAAATTACTCTTTCCGACTTCCCGTCGGTCTGTGGGTGGAAGGCCGTACTGAAACTCAATTTCATGCCCAAGGCCTCTTGCAACTTTTTCCAAAACTGTGACGTGAATCTCGGATCTCTATCCGAAATGATCGACAACAGTACACCATGAAGCCTTACTATCTATGACATGTACAAGTCCGCTAATTTATCAAGCGAAAAATCGACTCACACGGGTATAAAATGGGCTGACTTTGTGAGTCTATCAACTATAACCCGTACAGCATCTTTCTTCCTAGGTGTCAGCGGCAAACCCGTTACAATGTTCATAGTAATACGGTCCCACTTCTACTCGGGTATCATAATAGGCTGAAGCAGGCCTGAAGGTACTTGGTGTTCCGCTTTCACTTGTTGGAAAATTAAGCTTTTTGACACAAACTCTGAAACATCTTTCTTCATACTTAGCCACAAATACTTTTGCTTCAAGTCATTATACATCTTGGTGCTACCCATGTGCATAGATAAACATCCATTATGTGCCTCATGCAAAATCCTCTGAATAAGATTATCATTCCTCGGTACACAAAATCTATCTCTGAACATCAGACATCCATCGGAATTAACCCGAAAATCAGACTCAACGCCTGACTCGCACTGAGTTCTCTTGGCTTGTAAGTCACCGTCACTTCTCTGAGCCTCATAAATCTCTTGAAGAAACATCGGTTTAGCCCTCAACTCAGCTAGAATAGAACCATCCTCAGACAAAGCCATTTGTGTATTCATGGCTCTCAATGCAAATAAGGATTTTCTACTCAAAGCACCGGCGACCACATTCGCCTTTTTCCGAATGGTAATCAATGACTAACTCATAATCTTTTATCAACTCTAGCCATCTTCGTTGCCTTAAGTTCAATTCCTTTTGAGTCATCAAGTACTTTAAACTCTTATGGTCGGTAAATATCCGACATTTTTCACTATACAAATGGTGTCTCCAAATCTTCAGTGCAAAAACAATAGGAGCCAACTCCATATCATGCGTCGGGTGGTTCTTCTCATGTGGCTTTAACTATCTAGAGGCATAGGCTATTACTTTGCCTCCTTGCATAAGTACACAGCCTAATCCATTTAAGGATGCATCACTGTAGATCACAAATTTTTTCCCAACTTGGGATGTACTAGAACTGGGGCTTTTGTCAATAATGCTTTCAATCTCTCGAAACTTTGTTGTCATTTTTCTGTCCATTCAAACTTCACATTTTTCTGTAACAATTTCGTCATCGGAGTCGCAATCATGGAAAACCCCTTGATCAATCGTCTATAATAGCCAGCTAGGCCTAGAAAACTTCTAACTTCAGATACATTTTTCGGCGGTTTCCAATCTATAATAGCTGATATCTTACTTGGGTCAACTCGGACTCCATCTCCCAAGACAATATGTCCCAAAACTCCAACTTCCTTAAGCCAAAACTCACTTTTTCTAAACTTGGCGTACAACTAATTATCCCGCAAAATCTGTAAAACTGTCCTTAAGTGCTCGGCATGCTCACTCTCATCTCGGGAATATACTAGTATATCATCAATAAAAACGACTATAAACTTATCGAGGTATGGCCTAAAGATGCGATTTATAAGATCTATGAACACCGTAGGAGCATTGGTCAAACCAAAGGCATGACTAAAAATTCATAATGTCCATACCTCGTTCGAAAAGCCATCTTAGACACATCAGAGTCCTTTACTCTCAACTGATAGTATCCTGACCTCAAGTCTATCTTGGAGAACACAGTGGCTCCTTTCAATTGATCGAACAGATCATCAATCCTTGGCAATGGACACTTATTCTTCACAGTCACTTTATTAAGCTGTTGGTAATCTATGCAAAATCTCATGGTGACATCTTTCTTTTTCACAAATAAAACTGGAGCATACCATGGAGAACAACTTGGTCTAGCAAAACTTTTGTCTGTCAACTCTTACAATTGTGCCTTTAATTCCTTCAACTCTGTTGGTGCCATTTTGTAGGGAGTGGTCGATTTCGGTATAGTCTAGGGAGCTAGCTCGATGACAAACTCAACCTCTCTTACCGGAGGTAGTCCTAGTAGTTCCTCGGGAAAAACATCCAAGTACTCACATACTATCGATATTGACTCGATCTTTAACTCTGTCTTTTTAGCATTCATCACAAACACAAGATACACCTCGTACCCTTTTCTCACATACCTCTGAGCCGACAATTGAGATATCACCCCCGGTGATCCATCTTGTTCATCTGATTCAACATGAAGGGTGTCTCCATTTTCACATCTCAACTCAATATATTTCTTTCCACAATTGACTATCACATCATGAGTGGTTAACCAGTCCATACCAAGAATAATATCGAATTCATCGAATGGTAATAACATAAGATTGACCTTAAACCAATGACCTCTAATCATCAATGGACAATCCTTGCATACCTTATCAACTAGTACACTTTTGCCTAATGGATTAGACACCTTTATCACAAACTCTGTGGACACTACGGGCATACTCATAATAGATACTAATTTCATGCAAATATAAGAGAGGGTAGATCCGGGATCTATTAAAGCAATAACTTTAGTATCATGAAGAGAAAAGGTATTAGTAATAACATCCGGAGAAGATGCCTCTTTGCGAGCGCGAATAGCATAAGTCCTTGCAAGCCCTCTACCCTCAGGTCTCATAGCCTGCTCTCTGGGGTTACCTTTACTGCTCGTTCCACTTCCGGGGTTCCTCTGTGGTCTTCCTCTTACAACGTTCCCGGACCTTGCACTTTGAGCTTTCTCTTCTTTCATCATTTCAGGACATTCTCTTATGAAATGATCTTGGAAACCACACCTGAAACAAGCATTTTCATGTGCTCTACATTCACCAGGGTGACATCTGTCGCATTGTGGGCATTTCGGTCTATTAGATCGAATGTTTCCAACACTCGCAACTGAAGTAGTTTGAGCCTTATTCCCCGAATATTGTTTACTCTTGCCTCTGAATGAAAACCCAGCTGAAGTAGCTGATCGGGTGGAGAAATCTCTTGACTTCTTGGACGATGACTGAAAATACTTACTCCACTATCTCTTTCTCAAGTCACAAGACTCCATCTTAGCTTTTCTTTTATCTTTTTCTAATTCTTCGGCTTTACAAGTCTGATCCACCAATACAACAAACTCCTTCAACTCTAGGATAGCAAAAAATAGCTTAATGTCTTCGTTTAGTCCGTCCTCAAATCTCTTGCACATGATGGCTTCAGTGGATGCACACTTTCGAGTGTATTTACTGAGTCTTACAAACTCACGCTCATACTCAGTTGCTAACATCTTGCCTTGCTTCAACTCTAGGAATTCTTTTCTCTTTTGATCTATAAACCTTTGACTGATGTGCTTCTTCTTAAATTCTTCTTAGAAAAATTCTCATGTAATCCTTTCCCTTGGTATAACCGACACAAGGGTATTCCACCATTGGTAAGTGGAATCTCTCAGAAGGGAAATCACGCACTTCATGCACTCTTCAGGTGTGCAGGATAATTCATCAAATACTCTAATGGTATTTTCAAGCCAAAACTCTGCCTTTTCAGGATCGTCATCTTTACTAGCCCGGAATTCCTCTGCTCCTTGTTTCCAGATCCTATCAACAGGAGGTTTTTCTCTTCTTACTACTTCTACCACTTGAGGGGCTACAGAGGTAGGCTAAGGAATAGGCGGGGGTGGAGGGGGTTGTGTATTCGGGTTCGCAGCAGAACGAACTCCGTGTACCATGTATTCATTATGTGGAGGAAGGCTTCTCTAAACTCTTCTCCTCCTCTCTGACTCACCATAGTGGGTCTATTCTCATCCTCATTCAGCATCATCCCTGCAGCGAAAGCATGCGCGTTACTTTCTACATCATCCGCCACAACTCTTTCGAGATTCATATACTATATGAAAACACAATTTAAGTCGTCAGGAGTCGTCACACTATCATTAAAAAAATACTCTTATGTATGGAATGTATAGCTAAACTCATACTTACGATACGTTAGTCTTAAAATCGACTAAATTGTAACTCTGATACCACAAAATGTAACACCTTACCCATGTCAGATGATTGGGATGGATACGAGGCATTACTATCCTTCACCTTACTTAAACATGTATTAACGGGCAATAAAATTTTGTTCCAATTTGAAAACTTTCTTTTCGTGGTCATGACATTAATCTCACGGGCCTACGAGGCCATAACCATACATCCCGATGGTTTCGGAGATCAACCGGAGTCTTTTACTCTCTTTGAAAATTTTTGTCTAAACAGGGTCACACGCCTGTGTGACCTAGACACGCCTCACGTGGGCAAAGCCGTGTGGTATCACACGCCCATGCCCCAAGCCAGTGTACAATTTATTTTTGTTACAACCTACGGGGTTTTCAAGCGACTTGAAATGCGTGACGTGTCAATGGCTCGTGTTCTTCACACGGCCTAGACACGCTCGTGTCTTCTACCCATGGAGCTCCCTAACTATGATGTCATCAACCTTTAATTAGCACACAGCCAAAGCACACGCCCGTGTGGCTAGCCCGTGGTCGACACTGACATAAATCACTAACACGCGCGGGGACACACGGCCGATTAGCACACCCATGTAGGTTAGCGTGTGTGTCACACACACCTAGACACACGCCTGTCTGTCTACCGTGCAGACACTTGAAGGCTATTTTCCAAGCCTATTGCCACCTTGAAAATCAAAATCATTCATATACCCAATCCAACCACTCAAATACTTCATCGAAAACATGAATAACAATGCATAACTCATTATTAATTGATGTATAAACTTAGTAAACATTAGCCAATCTCTTTAGCCATATACATAAGAATAATAACCTAATAGCCATCTCTTTGGCTCCTCTTAGGACTTACATCAAGATGAAATAATTCCTATACATGCCATACTTAATAATGACAACTTGGCTATACCAAAATAGTGATAGATAGTGTGCTCCGAGCTCCGACGTTAATGATCCACGAGTTAGCTTCGCAAGACTGCGAGGAAAGAAGGAGAAAGAGAGAGAGGTAAGCATATAGCTTAGTAAGTTTGCATGAAACTCATATAGCAATATATTAACTCATTATAACTCATCCATTTTGAGTTAAGAACAACATAGAACTCAAGTGCATGCCTTACTTACTCCTCACATGGTACATAGTAATTTCATACTTGCATTATAAACATGGTGCCTGTGTCACTTGATCACATAGATTAGTACATTTTGCTTATGCAAAAGTAAACTCAACTTTCATCTTTCTTAACATGAAAAATGCTTTATATTAACCTTCTATAACTTAACGTACTGCATCTTTACTTACTTGACTTTCTTTTTGCCTCTTTCATATTTAGCTCTTTTACCCGTTGAATTTCCCAGAATAGTTGAGGTTACTCAATCTCATCAAACATGTATCTCGATGCCAATGCCATGTCCCAGACATGGTCTTACATGGGATCGTCTCATGATGCCAATTCCATATCCCAGATATGGTCTTACATGGGATCCCCTAACTCGGTGTCGATGCCATGTCCCAGACATGGTCTTACACGAGACCCTCCTTATGTGTTTCCTTTGGAAACTTACCATTGCCATGACTTGACATGGGCTAATGTGGTATCCTTTCCTTATGAGTTTTATCAATGTCATGTCTTGACATGGACTTACATGACATCTTTACCTTATGAATTCACCAATGCCAAGCCTTGGCTTGGACTTACATGGGACCTTTGCCTCATAATAAATTTTCAATTCCATGACTTGTCATAGACTTTCATGATATCCTTACCTTATGACAATGCCATGTCTTGACATGGTCTTACACGGACTTTCCTTATCACATGTGATAATAGTATCCTCATTATTCCGAGACTTCAATCGGGACTTTCTCATACATATACTCATTTACTTTTCTCATCATAATATCAATAATTTTACTTCATATAAATAATATACATTATACAATATAACAAGTAATTGAATGAGAATACACGTAAAACTTTAATTTATACAAACTTACCTTGGTATTCAGAATGTATGTAGATATGCAATTTAGTCCTCGACTTTATTCTTGCCTCGATTTCGATCAGGGCTTCGTATTTCTTGATCTATAATAACAATTTAGCTCATTTTAATCATCACATTAATAAAAACATTTCGACAAACATGCTTTGGAAAAATTACTATTTTGCCCCTAGACTTTGGCAAAATGACCATTTTGCCCCTAGGCTCGGAAATAAATTCTAATCACATTTCTACCTTCAACAAGCCTAGGTGAACACTTAATACTCTTATAGCTATCATCAAAACTCAATATTTCATATAATTACTACAAATTTTAGAACCATTTTATTAAGGTCCAATTAGGTGTTTTCAAGACAACACCTTTCATAAAAGTTGTTCATCTAACAACTAAGATTCAATTTCTTCCATAAAAATGCAGCAAGTAACAATGATAGCTCTATAGAAAAACTCTAAACTTTTCACCATTTTGCACAATAGTCCCCTCATTTGAAAGCTTAAGCTTTAGGGTTCTCAAAACTACAAATATTACTAAGAAAAATCATCAAAATCACTTACTAAAATGGAGATCTTGCTGAAAATTTAAGCCTTCAAAACCCTATTTTTTGCTTGCAATTTCAGTGGAAGAGATGAACAAAATAGATGATATTTTCACTTTCTTTATTCTAATATTTAACAAGTCAAATTAGTCACCAACTCTTACTAACTTTGACCAAATTTTATCAATCTTTGTCTCCCATATAGCCTATGGCCGGCCAAGAAATTTCAAGGGGTTAAATTGCCTTTTAATGACCTCAATTTAATAATCTATGGCTATTTGGTACCTTTAAAAATTAAAATGGAACTTTCGTACTTTATGCGACTTAGTCCTTTTTTGCGATTAAGCAAGAAATCGCTAAAATTAACGTACCAAAATTTTCATGTAATTCTAAAATCATGCTCTAACACATAAAATAATATGCTAAGATTAGTGATCCCGAGATCACTGTTCTGACTAGCCCTCAAATCGGGCTGTTACACTAAATGTTTTATTGAAAAAGATATTGGTATTGACATGGTTTTTATAAGTGACTTGAAATGTCATTTGTTTTAATTACTATATGATATGGTTATATGTTAACTCACCTTATTGATATGTATTTTGTCATGTTTAGGCAAACTTGACATGCTAAATAGCTTATTGTTTTGAACTGTAAATTGAGGTAAGGTATTATTTAATACCTATGAACTTACTAAGTGATCGTAGCTGTCGAGTCTTAAAATTTATAAAAAGAGAATGATCGACCCTAGAAACTATCTCTGACAACGACTTAAGGTAAGTGCACCTCTCAAACAATAGTATATCTTAGGCAAGACCGGATTGTCGAACCTAAAGGAACTAAAAGTACTAATACTAACTTTCATTTTATTATCTGACCCAAAATAATCGAAGTTGTTGTTTAATCTAAATTTAACTAACTACTAAGCTAAAGACGCAAAGACAAAAAGAATGAATTGGGGAAATACTATTGGAAAAACTCTGTTGATTAATACGATACCCTTAGGAAGAATCCACCTAGACTTCACTTGTTATTTAACACTGAACCAGACGATTTATTCACTTGACTTGATCCGTAAGTTTCCCTAATTTATATTAAACCCTCTCTCGAAACGAATAACGTCTAACCTAGGTTGATTAATTGAAATCTCTTTCTAATTAAAACTCTTAGAATCGCATTAACTCGATCTATGGACTCCCATATTAGGTTTTACCCTAATTCGGCAAAATCTCATCACCCTATCTCTAGGCGTACGATCAACTCCGCTTAATTATGCTAGATCTACTCTTAAGCAGGGACTTTTGCTCCTCCACCTAAGCACATCGTACTTGAATCAATATCCCGGAAATATTAACACAAGAATTAAGAACACATAATTAAGAACAAATCAAGTATTTATCATATAGTTCAGAAAACAATAACAAGATCCATATTAGTTCAGGTATCTGAAGGGTTTAGTTCATAACTATAAAAGAAAACATCTCGGAAGAAAATATAAAACAAAACATAAGAAATCCCTAAAACCCCCTAAAGGAATTGAATGAGAGATCCGCCGTCTTGAGTAGAATTCTGGCTTCTTGAGATGGATCAACTGGCTATCTTTGAGTGATTCCTACAAATCTGACCTTTTCGGCTCGGCTCCTTGGCCTAGCTAACCGCCTTGACAAAAGCCCTAGCAAAAGGCTTCTGCCGAACTCCCCTTCAAGTTGCCCCATTGGATGTTTATATAGATTTTGAGATGCCTTACTTGGCCCCTAAGTATCCTAATTCAAATAGGATTCCTATTTGGGTGTTTGAATAGGCTTTGGAATGTGTTTCTTTGCCTCTAAGTATCCTTTTCCGAGTGAAATTGCTCTTCTCCATGACAGGGACACAGCCATGGCACACGCCCGTGTGAATCTTGGCCAGGCCGTGCTCGGACTTTTAATGAGGTGACACACCCGTGTAAATCATGATCGGGCCGTGTCATAGTCTCTCAAGGAGGCACGGCCGTGTGGGCTTAAGTTCAGGCCGTGTCAATTTCCTCTTTGGCCCAATTTGGTTCGTTTTAGGCCCGTTTCTCGTTCTTTACATCCTTGGGTGCTTTCCTGAGTATAAAACATGAAAAGAAAGGATTAAGAGCACCTTTTTACATAAATTAAGGGATAAATCATCCAGAAGTATGCTAAATGTGGGATTAAAATATGTTACTTTTATAGTTTATCACATACCCCCACACTTAAGCTTTTGCTTGTCCTCAAGCAAAATTCTCAACTTACAATTAAAACGAACTTTCCATAATTCATAATTCCTATCAACAATGTCTCATCATAATTCATAGATAATTTATACATGGATAATTTAACTCAAAGAGTCCTAAAGATTCAAGCAAATCAAAGTCATATATTTATAGCATGAAAACATAGGCGTTTCCCTTTACCTGAATAATTACCTCTGATTCGAAATCAACAAGATTTAACATTCTCACTAAAGATTCACTCAAATCACTCAAAGTGTTTAAGGTTCAAAATTAAGCACTCAAAAGTCGAACATGAAAAATTAATCCCATAGGCTTGCCGGAAAATCAAATCTCCACCACTGTAAAATAGATGATAAACAAATCAAAAGGTCTTTAACAGGGTTGTAACGGGGCTAGGGTTAAAGGTGTGGATAAAGGCTGAATTAGAAGGTTAGAATCGAGATTGACCTGATAGATTATCTAACTACGAAAATGAACTAATCCTAAATAATTACATCAACTGAAAACTAATAATAATACGAGCTTTTTCTCTTCGAGAATTGAAATTTAAACATGTAAGCTCACTTACATAACTAATAATGAATATACTTTATTTTTTTAATTAAGAAAAAATCAAATAATAAAGGATAAATTCAACTATTGAAATAATAATATAATTAGGTAACTAATCAAATCAAATCTCGATTATAAGGGTAGTCAAAAGGAATGGTGATGACAAATACAAAGGATTTTGGGTTAACATTAGTGGGTGAGTCAATAAAAGGGTTGTTAGGATCAACGGGGTTCACTAGGGTTAATTTTGAAGGTAGGCTTTTTATAAAGTAAGTGGGTTAAATCCTAAGTGCCTTTATCATCTCTGTATAACAAATCATAGATGTGGTCTTAACATGTATAATCGAAGTAAGTTCTAGAATAACAGTTCAATGTTGACACACTCATAATAAAGTGAGCAAGAAAAAGAATATATGCTCTAATAGGCTCAAAGTCTCACCAAAAATTATGGGTGTTTTGATATCAACCTTGTAAGTTTTAAATTTCAAAGTAAGATTCAGTTTTAGGTAGACAACCTAAAAGATTTTAATTCTGAAAAATAGACTTATCATGCTTGATTCTCTAGTATTCTTCAAATTTAATCATCAATGCACAATTATCAATGACTTAATCTAAAACATATCAATAAAAATCATAAATTATCAGAAATTTCATCCTAATTAGTAATATGAGAAAATCACTTAAGAACAAGGTATAATTCGGGAATTTGAGAATAATGCAGAAAGTTAGGCATTTTCTCGAAATAGCTATTCACCCCCCCACACTTAAGATGTACATTGCCCTCAATGTACAAAGATAGATAATAACATTTAAGAGTTAATCAAAAGAGAAGAGGAGAAGTGAAACTTCCTGAATTTGGATGGTTTCCCAAAGGGGTGGTTGCTGTTTACCGAGCTCTGTGCTAGATGAAGAAATTGGGGAGCTCGTAGAGAATTAGCCAGGAGTTATTAAGACATATTTAAAATAAACTAAATATATAAATAAAGACGAGAAAAATAAAGAGAAAGAAAATAAAAACGTAATTAAACTAAGTCTAACAGGTAAAGGGGCTTGAGAATCCTTATTGGTGGATGGGTTGCGAGGTGGGTGTGACTTCTAAGGCTATGGAGGTGCTGGCGGTGGCGAAAGTGGCGTAATTCTCAAGCAGCCTTTAGAACCTGAGGGCTGCAGTGGTGGTGGTCTTGGTTCCCAAGGTGTGATTCCCTAGCAACCTTTTGAACCTGACACTAAGAAACTAAAATAAATTAAACTAAATTAAGCGTAAGATTGTCAAAGAGAAGGAAATTAAAGGAGAAGATAAAAGTAAAACAAAAGATAAATGGTCTCAAAGACCCTTGGCTTGTTGTTTGGATGAAAAGGCCGGCATGAACTTATGTATATCGCTCTCTATGAGGGAGACTATGTTTATCTTCTTCCGCTTCTTCGGCATGGCTTTGTGTAGCTCAAGAGGTTGGAGACTTGTTATGGAGAGGGAAGAAATATGAGAAAAAGGAAGAAGAAAAGATGTGGAAAGTAGATGAGAAGAATGGGGAGGGGGTTGGGTTTAAATAGAGTTTTTGGAGTCTGATGTTCTCCCACGCCCGTGGATCGAAGGCGTATCGATTCACACGGCCACTTCACACGGCCATGTGTCTAGGCGTGTTGATTCACCCACGCTCGTTTTACAGATTGCCACACCCGTTTGTGAGAAGTTAGTGTCGACCACGGTAGCGTCGCAATGCCGTAGCGCTTTGTCGGTGCCTGTGGTGGGGTGGTCGGGTCCGTGATTTCAAAAATTAGTTGGGACTGATTCGCATCACCTCTACTATGTCAGTACGAAGATTCTGTACTTCTACACAAGTATGGCCACGGCCGTGTGCAAGACCGTGTGGTCTGGAAAATCTGCACTTTTGGTTAGTTTACACTAGGTGTTCAGAAAGAAGAAAATAAAAGAAAATAAAATGAAAGAAAAATGTGAAAATAAATTAGTTAGTGCTCGGGTTGCCTCCCGAGGAGCGCTCGTTTATAGTCTTAAGCTAAACTTTCCCTCGTATTTGCAAAAATCAGGGTGGTTTAAAAGTTTGAATATCTTCCCTCATGCTTTCAGTTCTATTTTCACTATAAAGTTTAAGTCGAGAAGCGTTTGCCTTAAGAGTGTCGAATGTTGAATTGCTTACCTCGACTGTTTCGTATGGGAAGATATTACGTACCTCAAGAGGGATTTCCTTGTTCGTGTTCATGTCTGGTGTGGTGATGCGAGGATCTGCTTTATCTAACAGTACCTGGTCTCCTATTTTAAAGTGGTTTGATGTTTCTATGAGCTCCTCTGGGGGCTCCTTTGGTTTTTCTTTGTGTGGTTCTGGTTCCTCTTCAAAGTGTATCGTCCACTCTTCTAATTTGTCGATCTTAGGGCTTCGTTCCTTGTGTGATCTTTCTTTGTTAGCATGGGGTCCATGATTCGGTTTAGGTTTGTACTCTTGTGGTGTTTTCTGCGGTGAAGGTTGAACAACCTGGTTATCAACTGAATTTGCTTTTTCACCTTCATCAATTATTGTTATGGCCGAGTCAAGGGCTTGTAAACTGATCGATTTGTCACCTACACGAAGTATGAGTTCTCCTATACCAACATCAATTTTTGTTCTAGCAGTTGCTTAAAAAGGTCTTCCTAAAATTAAGGGGATCGAATTATCCTCATCCATGTCTAAGACAACAAAATCTACTGGGAAAACGAATTTATCAACTTTTACAAGAACATCATCGATAATACCCCTAAGAATTCTAATAGTTTTATCAGCTAATTGAATGCTCATCCTAGTGTGTTTGGGTTTCCCTAGACCTAGTTGCTTAAACATTTTATTAGGCATGACATTTATACTTGCCCCTAAATCAGCTAAGGCATTATCAACAGTTAGTCTACCAATTAAACATGGAATTGTAAAACTCCCTGGATCTTTTAGCTTTCGCGGTAGTCTATTCTGTAGCATTGCTGAGCATACTGCATTTAACTCCACATGTGTCTCCTCGTCTAACTTACGCTTGTTTGTCAAGAGTTGTTTTAAAAATTTCCTCGAAACTGGCATCTTTGAAAGAGCTTCAAGAAGAGGTAAGCTAATATGTAATTTTTTTAAAAGTTTAAGAAACTTACCAAACTGTTCCTCTGTATCGTCTCTCTTCATTGCTTCGGGATAAGGAATGCGAGGCTGGTACTCCTTGATTACCGGTTTTGGCTTTTCTTGTGTTACCTCAACTTCACCTTCCTTCACCTTGTTTTCTTGTTTTGGATTGGGTTCATCTAACCCTATACTATCATGAGCTGTGATGGCTTGGATTTGCTCCTTTGGGTTAATCTCTGTGTTGCTTGGTAGACGCCCTTGTGGTCGTTCGGAAATCTCCGATCAAATTTTAGAAACTATCTTGGTAAGTTGTCCAACTGACTTAGTAAGTTCTCTAACTTGGCTGTCAATCCCTTTGATTGATGCTTCTTGATTGTCAAGCGTTGTCTCGGTTTTTTGGAGATGAGTTTCTGTGGTTGCCATGAATTTTGTCAGCATCTCTTCGAGGTTCGGCTTCTTTTCCTATAGATAGGGCTGGTTTTGGAAATTTTGAGGAGGTTGTTGTCTTTGATTTCTTTGATTTCTTTAACCTCGCCAGGAAAAATTTGGGTGGTTCCTCCAACATGGATTATAATTATAACTATAAGGGTTATTATTAGATCTGAAATTATTACCTATATAGTTCATCTGTTCACTTTCTGCGCCCAGTTGGTAGGGTGGGTACTCAGGATTCGCCACAGTTCCACTTGTATCGCACTACATTACTGGATGTACCTGCGAAGAACATAAACTATCAATCTTTTTATTCATCATCTCCATCTGTGTTGATAGCATGGTTACTGTATCGAGGTTGTAAACTCTGGCTAATTTTGTTGGTTTGTCCTTGTAACTTGCCACTGATAGTTATTCAGTGACATCTCTTCGATAAACTCGTAGGCTGGTTCAGGAATTTTATTGTTCAGGGTTCCACCGGTGGCTGAATCAATTAGTTGCCTCGTTGAGGGGTTCACACCGTTATAGAAAGTTTGGACCTGGAGCCACAAGGGTAAACCATGGTGTGGACACCTTCTCAAGAGATCCTTGTATCTCTCCCATGCATCGTATAATGTCTCTAAATCCATCTGCACAAAAGAAGAAATATCATTCCGTAATTTGGTCGTTTTGGCCAGTGAGAAATATTTTAATAAAAAATTTTCGGTCATTTGATCCCATGTAGTGATTGACCTTCGTGGTAACGAGTTTAACCACTGTTTGGCTTTATTCCTTAATGAAAAGGGAAATAACCGAAGACATATAGCATCATCAGAAACACCATTTATTTTGAAGGTATCACAAAACTCTAAAAAATTAGCTATATGTGTATTTGGGTCTTCGTCCTGCAAACCATCAAATTGAACAAATTGTTGAATCATTTGTATAGTGTTAGGTTTTAATTCAAAATCATTAGTAGCTATAGCAGGCCTAACAATACTTTATTCTACTCCTGTTAAATGAGGTTTAGCATAATCATACATGGTACGTGGAGCATTATTTTCCGCCACATCTTATGGTGGTGGACTATTCTCGTCCATCCTTTTAGTAGGATTGGATCTGCCTTCTCGCTCTTCTTCTGTGTAATTTAGGGATCGCCTAATTTCTCTGTGATTCCTGCGAGCGCTAGCTTCAATATCACTGTCGTATACTAATGGTCCTTTCGGGTTCCTCTTAGTCATAAACTAGAGATACCTGCTAGGAAAAGAAAGAAAGAAAAATTAGAAAAATTAGAAATTAAACTAAAAATAAAAGTAATTTACGGAAAATAAAAATAAAAATAAAAATAAAAAGATTGGCTAAAGTAATAAAAATAGAGTTTTCTTAATATTTTAGTTCTAAGAAACAGCGGTGCCAAAAACTTGATCGTAGCGGTCGAGTCTTAAAATTTATAAAAAAAGAGAATGATTGAACCTAGAAACTAACTCGACAACGACTTAAGGCAAGTGCACCTATCGAACAAAGTAGTATAGCTTAGGCAAGACCAGATTGTCGAACCCAAAGGAACTAAAAGTACTAATACTAACTTTCTTTTTATTATCTAGCCCAAAATAAGCGAAGTTGTTGTTTAGTCTAAATTTAACTAACTACTAAGCTAAAGACAAAAAGAATGAATTGGGGAAATACTGTTGGAAAAACTTAGTTGCTTAAGACGATACCCTTAGGAAGAATCCACGTAGACTTCACTTGTTATTTAACACTGAACCAGACGATTTATTCACTTGACTTGATCCGTAAGATTCCCTAATTTATATTAAACCCTCTCTCAAAGTGAATAATGTCTAACTCTAGGTTGATTAATTGAAATCTCTTTCTAATTAGAACCCCTAGAATCGCATTAACTCGATCTATCGACTCCCATATTAGGTTTCACCCTAATCCGGCAAAATCTCATCACTCTATCTCTAGGCGTGCGATCAACTCTGCTTAATTATGCTAGATCTACTCTTAAGTAGGGACTTTTGCTCCTCCACCTAAGCACATCATACTTGAATCAATATCCTGGAAATATTAACACAAGAATTAAGCACACATAATTAAGAACAAATCAAGTATTTATCATATAGTTCAGAAAACAATAACAAGATCCGTCTTAGATTTCATCCCCTTCAGGTATCTGAAGGGTTTAGTTCATAACTATAAAAGAAAACATCTCAAAAGAAAAGATAAAACAAAACATAAGAAATACCTAAAGCCCCCTGAAGGAATTGAAGGAGAGATCCACCGTCTTTGGTAGAATTTTGGCTTCTTGAGATGGATCAACTGGCTATCTTTGAGTGATTCCCACAAATCTGACATTTTCGGCTCGGCTCCTTGGCCTAGCTAACCGCCTTGACAAAAGCCCTGGCAGAAGGCTTATGTCGAACTCCCCTTCAAGTTACCCCCTTGGATGTTTATACAGATTTTGAGATGCCTTACTTGGCCCCTAAGTATCCTAATTCAAATAGGATTCCTATTTGGGTGTTTAAATAGGCTTTGGAATGTGTTTCTTTGCCTCCAAGTATCCTTTTCTGAGTAGAATTGCTCTTCTCCATGACAGGGACACGGCCATGGCACACGCCCGTGTGAATCGTGGCCAGGCCGTGTTCGGACTTTTAATGAGGTGACACGCCCGTGTAAATCGTGATCGGGCTGTGTCCTAATCTCTCAAGGAGGCACGGCCGTGTGGGCTTAAGTTTAGGCTGTGTCAATTTCCTCTTTGGCCTAATATGGTCCGTTTTAGGCCCGTTTCTTGTTCTTTACATCCTCGGATGCTTTCCTGAGTAGAAAACATGAAAATAAAGGATTAAGACCAGCTTTTTACATAAATTAAGGGATAAATCATCCAAAAGTATGCTAAATGTGGGATTAAAATATGTTACTTTTACGGTTTATCACTAAGCATTCGTTATGATTATCGTTGCTTTCCCTTTTTCCTTTAGATTGTCAGTTTGTGGAATGTGTCGATCAGATTGTCTCCAAGCTCACATTATCCTGCCGTGATTCGGTAGTCATTTGTTCATTTTGAATCTGGTTATGTGGCACGTACATAAGTGTATATATATATGTTAGCTTGGGATGTTAACTTAGTTTGAACCTTACCTAATGCTTAATTTTGGAAAGGATAATGCTTATGTGTATATGTGTTTGCTTTGGTAAAATGTTCTGATTTTGAATGATTCTCAAATGGTATATTTGATAATTATATGGCATGGTTAAATGTTGGTTTGAATAGTTTAAAAGCATATGATGTAGGTTGAATTTGATTAGGTTGTTTTGGTTTGATTTGATGCCAAATTGTGGCATATTGGATTGAATGATGTGAATTGGTTTAAATTAAATGTTTACGTATGATTTTGGATTGGTTTTGTGCAGGGTTTGTAACACCCTTCACCCGATCCGATTGCGGAATTTGAGAACACCTGAGTCTTTGCAGATCAATGTCGAACGAACGCATTCAATTCACATTGTTTATTTCAATAAAAATGGAATTACTTCATAAATACACAATTAACATTCAAATTAAACATGAGTCACATAATGCATAACAATCAAGTTTAACTTTTCTCAAGCCTTATATGAGTTTATGTATGCTTCAATATCAACCTAAAGTTTAACTAAGACTAATTTGCAGCATTTCCAAATTTACAGATCATTTAAATCATAGATAAATTCTTCAAATAACCGATCATAACATAAATATTCAAATATTATGATATACAATTAAATTTGAGCCTTATTCGAGCTTACGAAAGCTCTTAAGTTGACCTGAAAACAAATAAGGATCAAATTGAAACATTTTCAAAAGATAAAGGTAATCATTCAAAATAGGGGTCACACGACCATGCGTCCAGGTCGTCTAACTATCTGAAACCGTGTGGAACAATAAATGATTAATCTACAGCACCTACACAGGTGTGTGGCTAGCCCGTGTGAAAATCAGAAATCGTGTAGTACCAAAACTTCTTGATTACTAATGAGCACACGATCGTGTCACTTGCTCGTCTGTGACACACAGTCTGCATTAGCCTGTGTGTAACTATGTGCCTTTTTAATGCAAGCTACCAAACCAATCCTTCACTTAGGCCATGAATATACAACTAATCATTCTTTCGACATGTCTAAAATGCACAATATCATGCTGAAAACATATCACAAACCAACATCCCTAACATCTAACCAATATGCCTCAATGGAACCATCACACAACATGAATCAATGCAAATAATTAATCCCATCTCATGCCAATTTATATATTAACCACTTATATGCCTTATACGAAATTAAAATGCCAAATTATGATCACCTATAAATGACCATCTTACCAAAACTAACAATGTACAAGTCTGGTACCAAAACTATTCCACATAACATGCTAACCAAGTTAACCATTCAATTACATCATACAAATAATTCAATTCCAATATCATATATTCGCTCAAACGCTTCATTTATACTTAACTATTTTACCAAATTACATACCTTGAAGCTTAACATACATCTATCAAAGTATTAACAACTATTCAAACATCCATCAACATTCACTATCACCATTATACTTAAGCATTCCATCATCCTCATGGGCATATACACCTATTCATTTCAAAGCTTATATACATGAAATATACACATCCCAAAACAAGCATTATAGACATGGATCATTTCCTCAACATCCAAAATAAACATTAAATCACATTTAAACTTAGACAAATGCCACATAATCAGTTCAAGAATGATTCAAAAGTTTACCGAGTCTGAAGTTGAATAGTGTAAGCTCTGGAGTGATTCAATTGACACGTTCAAAAAAGTGCCAACTCTAGACATTGAAAATGAACAGAGTGAAATAGCCCATTTTTAGTCAAATCGGAACAGTAGTTTCAGAACCAAAAATTCGATGTCAAAAAATTATTTTTAATATTATTTTCGGTATTTGCATCATGTTATTTGATATGTGTGAAAATTTTGTGAGCTAATTTTATCGATTGGTTGGTTAATTTGAGAAAAAGGACCAAATCGCGTAAAATGCAAAAGTGTTGTTCTATTAGCTAAAGGTGTCAAATAGCTATAGAACCTTAACCCATTTGAGAGTTAGTGGATGATAATGGAGTGGTATTTGGTGTAGTTATTAAAGGTTATTAACGTTAAAAAGGTAAATTGATTAATTAATAAAAAAATAAAACAAAAACCATTTTATATTATCATCATCTTTTCCAACCGATTGTATAAGGGAAAGAAAGCCATTTTCAAGCTTTCAAAATTTTGGCACACTCTTAGCTTGATTAAGGTACTGTTTTAGCTCGGTTTTTAATGATTTCTATGTTTTTGTAATCATTGCATCTCAATCTAGCTAGCCTGTACCTTAGATTTCAAAACTGTTAAAGATTTTGAGAGTTTCCATTATTGAATCTATGTGTTCTTTAATGTTTAATGTTGAAATATGAAGCTTGATGATAGTTTTACATGTTTTGTTAAGTGATTTTTGATGAAAATGCATAATAGGGATTAAATTGTGAATTGTGCAAATTGTGTGGTTGGAATGTGAAATAAATGAAAGTTTTAGACTACTAGGGACCTATATATAATTCGGCCAAGCATGGGTTTTGTTGAATTGTGTGAATTTTGTGTATTTGTGAAATAAGGACTAAATTGTAAAAATATGAAAGTTTAGGGGTAAGTGTGTAAAATAGCCCTAATGTGTGTTTTAGACTAAATTGAATGAATAGTTGATTAAATAAGCTGATTTTGATTACTTATAGATCAAGAAAAGAGGAATTCAAATTTAAATCAGGGAAAAAGTAAAGTAATCGAATAGTCGATCCGTTTTGTCATATCCGTACACGAGGTAAGTTCGTATAATTGAACTTGAATGTGTAATTATTCAATTGATGGATGGTATTGATATTTTATTTATTTTATGGCTAAAAGTGATGAATTTGATTTAAATGTACGGTTTAAGTCGAAGAGATACTGAATAAGACCTTAGCTAGACAATGGCAATCGGATAATAAGACCATAACTGAGTTATGGCATGTGAATGTAAGACCACAGTAGGGCCTTGGCAATGTAGTGTAAGACCATAGTTGGACTATGGCATTGGAAAATTGACGTACTTATATCGTAAGCATTTATAAACTCGAAGTGATTCGATAAGCGAATTGGTGAGAATAAATATGTATCAGTACAGGTATGTACAGAAAACTGTTCGAATGATGAATTAAAAGAAGATGAGAACTTATGAGTTGCCTTGTAGTTAAACTTTCTGTTATATCATTGATTGACGTTTTAATTGCAAATTATGTATCTATTTGGAATTGTTAATGAATGATATTGATTATTTCATATATACATACGAACTTACTAAGTTTTATAGCTTACTTTGTTTATTTTCTTCTATGTTTTATAATAAATCGAAGCTAGCTCGGAACCGGGGATCGTCAGGAACTTCATCGCACTATTGGACATCTATTTTGGTACTTTTGAGTTGTGTATATATGGTATATGGCATGTATAGGCTTGAGTCATTTTGATATGTTTGATGAACATGTATTTTAGGCCATTTAAGTTGGCTTGTGTTGATGATTTTGTTAATGTATAAAGATGTGTAAATGGCTTTGTTTTAAGTTAGGAAAATGACCTATAATGCATGAATGAGGTTGAATTGATAATGCATATTTGGAATGGTTTTATTGAATAAATCATATATGTGAATTATGTCTAGTAAAGCAAGATGAGTTGATAGGTATTTGAATAGGTAAATGGCATTAAATTGAGTATTGAAATGGTTGAATTGGATATAGTATCATTGTGTATTGGTTGATGATTTTTGGCTGCATATTTGTGTCTTAAATTGGTATCAATTGAGCTTGTGTAGGTATGTACAAAATGGGTGGCAAAATGGCTTGGTAAATAGCCTATTTTTGTCCACAGGGGCGTGTGTCTCAGCCGTGTGGCAAAAGTCAGTATACCCCCTAAATGGCACACGGCCTAGCACACGGGCATGTGACTTGGTCGTGTTGCATAAGTCAGTATACCCTACAGGTTTGGCACAGCCTAATACACGGTTTGGCACACAGGCGTGTGTGGCCACTTCGAAGGGCATACGGGCTGGTCGTGTGACCCAAGTCAATATGTATGCCCTACTTCCACACAGCCTCAGACACGGGCGTGTTTGGAGCCGTGTGAGGCACAAGACTTATTCACATGGGCGTGTGACCCCTGTATGGTTGAAATTTTTTCTAAGTTTCCAAAAATTTTTGAGTTATCGGTTTAGTCCCGAACCATTTCTAATGCATGTTTAAAGCCATGTAGGCCTCGTTTAAGGGACATTATCATTGGTTGTGATTGAATTGTGTTTGATATGACAAATTGTATATGAAATGTATGATTATAAGTGTTGTAAATCCAGTAATGCTCGTAACCCTATTAGGCGTTGAATACAGGTGAGGGGTGTTACACAAAGTAAGCATTACAAATGCTTAGTACATTTCTAACACTCCAAAATATGACTAATTGTATATGAAATGTATGATTATAAGTGTTGTAAATCCATTAATGCTTAGTAACTTTATTCCGACGTTAAATAAGGGTGAGGGGTGCTACACAGAGTAAGCATTACAAATGCTTAGTACATTTCTAACACTCCAAAATAGGGCCTAGGAGTTTTAGAGCTATTTTATGGATTTTAGCCTTAGAGTGTTCAGAATTTTATGACATGGTTTCTCTGTAATGTTTTTTACTAGGGTTTTTAGAAAATTAAATCAATTTCTGAAAATGATTTTTAAAGACCTTCAATTTTGAAAATAGGACTGATTTGAAAAAGAGTCAAAGTTGTGAATTTTTAAGAGGTAGTTAGACCAAAATTTAAAAATCAACCTAATAACCCCCACCTATAGCTTATATTCACGTTAGCTTTCTCCCCATTGCTTTGTTGTTGTCCCTTGCTCTCCCAAGTCTCTCTCTCATTCAATTTTCTTCTAAAAACTTGATTCCTTTCAATTTCTACCATTAATCAAGTCATATACCTCCATAGTATTTCAAGAAAACATCCAAAATCACCATAGTTTTCTCTATTATAAAGTTTTTGAGTTTTTTGGGTTCTCAATCAAATGCTCGATTTTTTGTCAACTAAGGTAATGTTTCAATTCCTAATTAGTTTTAAATGATATCTATTTTTTTAACGGAATTTTTAGCCATTAAATTGCATGTTTTGGTTAAAAGCCTAAAGAAGAGTTGTTAATGGTGAATTTCGGGATTTTGAGTAAAAACATGGTTTTAAAGTGTTCTTCAATTAGTTTTGATGTGGTTAGAAGGTTTCTAAACTTACTTTGAAGTTTTGTTAAAGATTTCTTGAATTTTAATGAATTTTTTAAAAATAGCCATAAACATGTCGTAAAAGTTAATACCATGAACTAAGTAGATTAATGTAGTTTAAAGGTTGAGAATTAGTCGTAGGTGAATTATAAGATGAATGGAATTGGTTTTAGGTGAAAACATTAATTACAGACCGAGATATTCGAATTTTAGGTTTTCTATGTTGAAGATTTCGATCAAAAGAGAACCTAGCTTAAGCTTGTGTCTTTGGATTGTTTGATGTGAGTCTTTGGAAGAATGTTGATTGTGTTGTTGTGTGATTTACTTTATTGAAGAATTGGAATCCATACAAACTTCTACAAGTAGAGATAAAGGCAAGGAAAAGCTAGTTTGAACTTTCGGCTTTTCGATGAAAGCGTAATTGATGAGTGTTTGGAATAATTGCTTGTGGACATGATTCAATACATTATTTGGGAATTTAGTTGTAGCCTAAACCCATACTCTAAATTTTGAGTGTAAGCTTTCTCGTACTCATGCTTAACTTGTGAAATATGTGCTTGTATTATTATGGTAATGTGTATCGAGATGAGATGCTATTACATGTGATATGTGTTCTTTATTACTGTTGTGAAAGTGTATATGTAGGCATGTCAAACATGCCAAGTGACAGTGATAATTATGTGCTTATGATGTAAATATGCATAGTGAATGGTAAATCGATAAGTAATATGTGTGTGCCTAATAACAAATATTTTGGCCTTGTGATTCTTGAAACCATTGGATATAGTTGGCATGCTATAGGATTGTGAGTACTCACTTATATGTTATATGATTTGGGCATTGAGGCGTTGGGACATATTGGAGGGATAAGGGAATGTGAGCAAAGCTCCATTCAATGGGACATGTGAGGGTAATTAAGGAGAGTGTTAGCTTTATGCTTCACTTTTAGGACATGTTTGACTCTATTAGTCTATGTGGTGTGTTGGAGATCCGTGTATCCGATTAGTGATGATAAAGCTCACTTTTATGTTTCATAGCCCAAGTGTCAATTTATTTATAAAAATGTTTTTGAGTATTGTGATATATGCTTAAATGTTATGTGATTACATGTGTAATGTGATATGTGCTTAAAAGTGAATATGATTACCATGTAAATGAACTAGTAATAATGCATGAGTATGTATATTATGACACTAGAGTTGGAACCATTGAGGTTGTGCTATATGGTTGTTTCGTTGATGTTTGATGAATTGTTCGCATGGTAGTTTTTCTAGGTATTCACTCAGCTTGCTAAGCTCACCCACTCCCTTCTTAATCATTGCAAATTAGTAATGTGCTGATGTGAGCGGTATGGTTTCCGAAGGGTGATCCAAGCAAGTCTATTTCTGTGATTTCGTAGTTGTTATTGGTATTTGTTTATGTTTTGTGAATAAGGCAATGTGGTAGACTTTTACTAATAATTTTCATGATGTTTTGGATGCTTCCATAGATTATTTGTTCCTAAGTTTATGAGAATCATCTCGTATTATGTTGATTATTGCTCAAACTTACTTTCAATGTTTAAGAATATTACTATGGCCATTTTAATGTTTATTTGATGATGATATGATAACATGATGAATTGGTGCAAGTTGGAATGACTTATATGCTTAAAAATGTTGTATTTTTCTGGTCTGAAGCAAAGGTATTGATATTCGTGTTGTAAAAACAATACCTCTATGATTTTGAATATACAAGAAGTCAAAATCGTAAATTGGTACCGATACCCTATCACGAGTATCGATACTCGGGGTAATTTTTATCGATACTTTTTCAATTGTATCGATATTTTTTTGTGTTTTGATTTTAGAAGAGAAACAGAATGTTGATTTGGTACTGATTTTCCATACAGTATCGATACCGTACAAGGAAAATATCGATACCCTTATTCTAGTATTGATACCTACGTTATTGTCTTGGAAATTTTGCTAAGTGATCCTAATGCATGTTCAATTATTACTATAAGTTTATTTAAAGTATGTTTGGCATGTTCTAATGATGATTGATATATGTTTGACTAAAAAATTATAAGATCACTGATAAAGAGGGCGATTTCTTAATAATATGACAATTTACTATGAGTATGACATGAGACAGTGGTGTAGCATCCTGATATTTGGGCTTGGCGACTAAGCCAGGTATAGGGTGTTACAACATTTATTGGAATTAAAATAATAAACTCACCTCAATTACTATTATTTTAACGAATTGGTTACTATATGACTTTCTTGTTTCCACATTTATAGTACAGAGGCACTTCCATGTTTTCAGTAAACATGTCATAATCAAGTTGTATTCATTTAGCATTTCACATAAATCATATTCATCATCTATGCTTAGCTTTACGATTAGATCCTTAATTCGTTTCTCACCTTTCGGACAAAATTGTAAACCTTGTGAAATTACAATTTAACCAAAATAAAATACATAACAGTACATAATTATACCCTATGAACTTACCAGGTACAAACAACAACAATTGAAGTGCCAAAGACTAATATGATAAACTCCATTAATAAGGAGGATAAGGGGCTAAAGAGTAAGATTTTGAAGCCTGGTTCTATGATACTTAAATCTGGTAAGGCATGGAAGGGTCGAAAGCAAAAATAGTCGATGTCATATACATTAACATTGCAAATAGATGAAAGAATGCTCTAATTGACATAAAGCATCCAACTTGTTCATATTTAAGAAGGCTACTAGCTAACTTGGTCTTACAATTAATCAAACAATTAGATTGATCAAGATCAATAACTTTAAGGAGGCCTCAATTCTAGGAATGGCACAAGAAGTTGAGCTACAAATTGAAAATTAGAAAGGCGATGAGAACTTCGAGGTAATTCATTTTGACAATTATGATTTTATACTTGGGCTAAATTCTCTTGACCAAATTAATGCTCTATTTGTTTCGTTTGTTGATTGCATATGTATCTTGGATCCTTTCTAGCAATGCACTTTACCGGTGAGTCAGGATATGAATGTTGGAATCGATATATTGTCTTTAATCCAGCTAGCCAAGGGTGATCCAAGTAATGAAAACATCTACTTACAGTTCTTAATATTGATGAGACCTCCTTAAAGGTGTAGTAGTCCTGTACCGATATAAAGCATGTTGAGTTACTAGTAAGGTTACTACCTACCTATCCAAGGGTCGAGTAGCCCGCCTGGGCTAATAGGCCTGGTCTGACTTGGGCCGAACTTGGACAAGGATTTTTGTACCCTGACTTGGCCTGAATTCAATTTAAATAATAAAAATATATTTTCAAAATATAAATTTAGTTATAAAATATATAAACTATCAATTAAATATATATATTTTAATATTTTATATTTTTTTTGAACAATAAAATGGGCTTATTAAGTGTGTTGGCCCAAAACAGTCCGACTCATGGATAGCTCTATTACCACCTATAAAGAGATAGATTATGCATCAAACTTTAAGGGTAAAAAGTACTAATGCAATATGAGTAATTACAAGTAAATGCAATGAAGGAAGTATATCTCAAAAGCTACTCTAGTGTTATACAATGTGATTTGCAAAAAAAAAAAAAAAAAAAATTGTTAGTTGTAGGGTCCAAATTCATTAGCTTGCAAGTTTGCTAAAGCTTGGACTAGACACAAGGGTCTTTTCAAAGTTCTAAAATGGGTAGGCAAGGTGCCTAGAAGCTAGGTTGTTGTCAATATTCAAGGTTCACCTAGTGTTTAATATAATTTTGTTTAAGGCTTTTCATGAAGATTTAAACCGAGGCAAGTCAAAATAAGCACAAACAAAGATGAGAGCCTCATATAATAAAGATGTACAACTTCATCTGATAAACTATACTAAATGGTAATAGAATTATATGTCAAGGCAATTTATTTGATGGAAGAGAAACATTGTATAATTTCAAGATGAGATAAACTAGTTTCGTTCCAACGGTGCTACAAATGCGTCAATAGAATATATGGAAAAGAAAGTCACAATCTGTACGCGATCTGTGACCATAACGCACATTACAACCCAAGTTCATTTTATGGATAATAGATTGCAGGACTTTTTACTAGTACCACAAACACTATGACCAGCTAATTAGTTACAAAGCTCTTTCTTCACCGACCTACGCATCTCTGAGCCATGTCAATGATAAGTTGCAAAGTCGTAGATGTTTGAAAAAAATGCTTAAATTGACCGTCTAAAGCATGCAAAAGGAGCATTAATAACAGTGACTATTTCAAGTAGTATAATAGTTATAAAGTAAAAAGAGAGAGAGAGAAAAAAGTAAGAGAGTTACAAGACTGGGAACTTGTATTACCCCTCTCATCAGCCATATTTACAGCGGTTAAAACAAATGAAATGAAAAACCTGACTGACACTCGAAGAGACACGACCAACACAACGGGTTTTAGATTTGGCATATAACTATTACTAGTAATCATTCTGTCTTTGCTTAATTCCCATTTTTAATCTCATTTTGCTTTTAATTGTGACAATGCCAGAAAATAGTAAAACCTTAGAGGCATAGGTTTAAGCCACTACGTCTGGGGCGAACTTTAGCACTCAAAGGATTTGCCATCTCACAGGATAGTTTAAGAATCTCGGATAAGTCAACAGTATTTTGATCGGACGGTAGCCATTCAAACTCGTGCAAAAGGGTGGCAACCCAGAAGCTGACAGTGGTCAAACCTAAGTTCTTTCCCGGGCATGTCCGCCTGCCTGACCCGAATGGAGCCAGCCTAAGATCCGAACCGAGCACAGAAAACTCCACTTCACCCTCTTTAGTCACAAACCTATGGGGCATAAATTCCAAAGGATCCGGCCACTCTTGAGGGTCCCTGGTGATGGCCCACATGTTCACTATTGCGGTGGTCCCTTTGGGAACATCATACCCATCAATAGTTGTATCAGTGATAGCTAGACGAGCCCAAGAAAGAAGTGGACCCGGCGGATGAAGCCTCAGTACCTCCTTGATCACAGCCAGTAAGTATGTCATGTTCATTACATCAGACTCATCAACGCTTCTTGATCTGCCAACAATTTTGTCAAGCTCATCATGGACCCTTTGTTGAACATCAGGGTGAAGCACAATCCTTGCTAGTATCCACTCCATCAAGACCGCAACGGTATCAGTTCCCCTGAATATCATTTCCTACACACACATTAAAAAAAAGAAGAAGAAAAAAAGACCGTACGTACGTATTCAGTACCAGAAGTATTATTATTATTTGATTTGTAATTTAGTAAACTTGTTTGGACAAAAAATACTATTACACATGTGACGAATAGTAATTATTATAATATAGCTCACCCACAGAACGGCGATCATGTCGGAGTCTGATAATTTATCGGCACCTTGAAGAGAAAGTAAAACATCGACAAAATCTTGTGTTTCGCCGTTTGTTTTGTGTCTGTGTTGGGATATAATTCGGGCCACAAAGCGGTTAACTTTGGGCACAAGGTTGGAGCATCGAACTCTGATTTTTTGAGGGTCGAAATCGGCTAGCCATGGAAGATGGTCGGACCAATTTAATGTGCCCAGTAAATCGTAGCCTTCATCAACCAAAGCTCGAAGTTGTTCGACTTCATTGCTGGTGGAATTTAAGTTATATTTTCGTCCGAATATTGAAGCCATCATGTTGTTTAGAGAAGCTCGTTTGAGCAGTTGGCGAACGTGGAAGCTTCGCTTATGGTGAGCAAATAAGGTGACCATTTCAGAGGCGATCTGGCGTCTCTGTTCCTCGGCACCTCTGATTTGCTTAGGACAGAAAAGGTGCGTAGCCGCGATTCTCCTCAGGGTTCGCCAGTAAACCCCGTAAGGTGCGAACCCGATTGCTCTGTTAAACATCAAGCTATAAGCCGACTCTTTCACCGGCCTATCAGCAAACACAGAGCTGTTGAGAATCTCTCTCGCTACATCCGGATTGCACGTGACGATAACACGAGTGTCACCCAGGCTAAAGGCCATTAGCCTCTTGGCTTTGCATGCTTCTGCTGCGGCCGCAATCCGGTGGTGAGCCAAGGAGCTGGCCATCAGCTTCATGCTGCCTATTAGAGGCAAACCTCTAGGCCCTGGAATTCTCCTCTTGTTAGCAGCAGTAAGAGAGGAACGGTTCACGAACCTGTATTTGCCCCAGGCTGGGCCACCGGGGTAAGCCCAGTAGACAAGGGTCATGATTAGCCAGGCAAGAAGAATGATGAAAATCGACCATGCAAAGCTTTCTTGAGAAAAGGTTCGCCATTTGGATGCAAGGGCAAACACCCAAACACTCTCTATCTCACTTCTCATGGCGTTGGAGGCTGGATTCTGGGAATTGAAACAAGGGGAGTACAAGGATGCTGGCTTTTATATTTTAAGGTGTAAACACTAATGAGTGTGGATGCTATTTATACAGGGGCGGATGCGCTTAGACGGCCACAAAATCAATAACCCTCCTTACGGGAGAAATACTGCCAAATGCCGATATTTGTGGTAAAATCTTGAATGTTTTTTAAATGTATTTTAAGAACACCGTAATTTCGTTTTCTTTATATAAAGTAGTTGCGCCGCCACGATTGCATGACGGAGTATAGGGAAAAGATATCTCCGACATTGGAGCGCGTGGAAACACACCCTTATTTCCTGGGATCGTGTGCTTAGTGGCTGACGTTTTTATGTCGGGAACTAGACCGCACAAAATGAATAAATATGTGCTAAAAGAAATTGGGTTGACCTATTCTGCATTATGCAAATGAGCCCTAGATTGAGGCCCAATTGTGGAGTGTGAAACTAATAAAAATTCCTCAACGTTAGCATGACATAATTATTTAACCCACTATTTTGTGTAATATATATATGTGAATCAATAATTAAAAAAAGATTTTCAAGAATGTTCCCTTGTTGAACCTTTTTGATAGAATGAAGTAACGAACAAAAAGGTTGGGAGCAAGAGAAATATTGATTTACTAGTTTTGATGATGTCATTTTCAATCCCAACCAAGAAATGTTCCTTTTTAGTGTACTAAAAATAAATTGAATATTGACTTATGAGTTTGGTATACTGAATTGTAATCTTTATATTATACAAAGATTGAGTAATAGATGATGAAAATTAAAAGGGTGGCGCGTGAAGAGGACAAATTCCTCGGACAAGTTAACATGGGTGTTAAAAATGTTCAAGTTTCCAAGGAATGACACGAGGGGGTCGTGTGGACGGATGTTGTCGGGTGGCAAAGCAACGGTAGCACATGACACCCATGCCTTCTCCCCTCATTCACTGCTTTTAGGCGTAAATAAAAAAACATGACACCCAGCAATGGCTTAAATACGCCCATATCTAAATCCCTTCCCACAAACACCAAAAATCGTATTTCAACAATCGCCTGCCTTGTCGACACGTGTTCCTTTCATGCAATGTCTGATGGTGACAACTCCTGCTTCTCGCTTCCCTCTCCTATGCCCCTTAATGCCCAAGCTTTGTTTGCATTTATCACCGTCCATGTGTCTTGGATACGTGGTTATAGTTGTCAAACTCTGGAACAAATATGCTGTTCACGTGGCAGTTATTGAACGTCCTGGATTTTTGAAGTTGCAGTATGACCAACCCCTGACCGTTGATCTTGTTTGGCTTGAAGCAATCAGGTAGTCAACACGCAAAAGCTTGAAGCCTTTTCAATTTCTCAGTTTCCTAGAAAGGGCAAGACCAATACCAAAGACCAAACCATGGTCAATGTCACAAGAACTTAATATCAAAAGTTGTTATGGAGCTGTAAAAATTTAATGCAGTTTAAATTTTGTGAATGAGAAATATATATTAAAAGGGTCTTACCTTTTGTCTAAAAAAAAAAAAACATAAGTGATATGCTGAGTTTATGGTATTTGGTCAATTAAGAATATTTGTTTAGTGAATGTACTGAATTAGGCAAAATAAAGGTGTAAAATAATTATAAATCAAATCTGTTGTAGTAGGAGGACACAGTTCAGTTGACTAAACATGACCCACCACTCACTAATTATTTTCATTCAAAAAGGGAAAATAATGCAAATTGTTGGAGGTAGCAGCCAAAGAAATTAATTAATCTTAATGTGTACTAAATTACTCTTCTCACCATTCGGTGAAGCATCAGATTATAATACAAAAACATGGAAATGAGGTTCCTTAAATATTAAAAAAAAAAAAAAAACAGCAGTTCGAAGCTAATTACACAGCTTTTTAATGAACCAAAAACCATACCGATCGGATCATTTGATTATTCCGATAAGAACTATAGATTGCGTAATCTTCCAATTTTGAATAACTATTTTATTACCCCCATAGAAATATTATAATGAGTATTCCTAGTATATTTCTTTAATATTTAATTTATACTAAAAATTTTATCACATCACACTAAACTAATTAATAAATTGATCAAGGTATGTGCAATTATCAAGTAATAATATAATTATGGTGTGCACAGATATTGTTACCTCGATTATTACAATTACTAATAATTATCACATTTCCATTATGTAGCCTAATAATTCAAAAGATTAATTAATATTAAGTTAAACTATTTAAGTTAACTAATGAATGCACCCAAGAATGAAACCCAAAAGCAATTAAGTATTAACCAAGTAGTAAAATAATACTTAGGTAAGAATCCACCTAGGTTTCATCTATAATTCTTAATTTAATTTATGCAATTTATTTTCTTAGCTCTTTGACCCATAAAATCCTTAATTTATGCTAATGTCTCTTTCGAGCATAAAGACAATTGATTCTAGGTTGATTAATTGTAGTTTCTTTCTAATTAAAACTCCTATTATTACATTAATTCACTATATGGATCCCCTATTAGATTTGACTCTAACCCGATAGATTTATATCATCCTATTTCTAAGATTTCATGCAACTCGATTCAATTATGCAAGATCTAATGACAATGAGGGTCTATTCAATCTCAAACTTATACACATCAAACATGAACTAACATTCTAGAATTTTTAACCCAAAAATAATAAATCACTCATAATTGAAAACAAAGAGACTAAGATTTTATTGCATAAAAATATTAATCAAACAATATAACTCATCCTAGGGTTCATCTCCCCTAGACATTAAGAGATTTAGTTCATAATAGCAAGAGTGAACACCAAAAATACAATATAACCACTAGAATAAAAGAAACTCATGATAACTCCCTTGAAAATCAACTTGGACTCTTGAATCGTGATGGAAAACTGCTTGGAAATTGGACTCAATGGTGTTCTTAAGATAATTTCGTGCTCTCCCTTGATGGTTGCTTTCTTCTCCTCTTATTTCCCTATTTATATATGCTTAAAGTTCTAAAAAAAAACTAAAAAAAAAAACATAACCCTAAAGATTGTAACTTGCAACCTTCAGTCCACACAGTTCCCGAGATTGACAAATCTTGGACACATAGTTGTGTGAATCCACACGGTCATGTGCATTGCCTATGTGAAAATCTACTGCATGTCCACAACTTCCAGAATGCTCAAAAGTTATAATTTCCACTATTTTTCACTCTTATTTCTCCCAAGCGTCATTGCATGAATATAAAGGATTAGGAGTATATAATTCACAATTAATACCACATAATCACCCAAAAGTGCACTAAAAATGAGGCCAAAATTTGTTACTTTTGACGCTTATATGTATATGTGTGAAAATCACATATTTAAACTATATGTGCACATTTAAAAGTAAGATATAATAAATAGTAAAACATAACTTTTGAAACTAATAATAACATCATATATATACATCATGTACTAAATCAAAATGATCTTAGTTTAAATTAAGAGTAAAAGATAACTTAAATAAATAAATTTATCATATAAAGCATATTAAATGCACTTCGATTGTTTATCATGATATTGTCATTTTTTTAGTTGGTATTGATTTTTTGGGTCAATATTGATTTGACTTGTGACACCAACTCAACAAATGATTTTATAAATACTAGAAATTATTTCTCATGCCTATACATGTGGAAACCATTTAAAGCACGTGTGTGTTTAAAAATAACATACAATAATAATAAAACATAAAGTTGAAACTAATAATAATAACAACGTGTGTAATATGTACTAATTAAAATAAAATTTAGTTTAAATTATGAGTAAAAGGAAATTTAAATGGGTAAATACATCATATTAAGAATATTAAATGCATTCCAATTGTTTGTCAATAGGAATTTCAAATTGTTTATCATGTTAAGAATATTGGTATCAGGTTACTTGTAACATTAACTCAACAAATGACACTATCAATATGTACAAGTGACGAGGGTGAAAAATTTTGTGTAATAATATCAAAATATAAAAAAATCAAAATAAAGCTTTAGTTGAAATGTTAAAGAAAATATTTTATAGATGTTGGTGGCATAGGTTCAAGATTCATCATATTTTATTTGTTTTATTAAAAATATAAAAAGATAGAAGTACCCTCGAAATGATATAAATTATTTTTATACATGCAAGGATATATTTTTTTTAAATTTCTATAGCTGTGTTGATTACTGGTTTACCCGTGACACCAACTTAGTCACAAACTTAAAAATATAAAAGATAGAAGCACCCTCGTACGAATATAAATATTACTTACAAAAATTAAAAACTATCAATTTTAATGTATTCAGTTAAGATATTATTAAACATAACAATGTTAAAATATATTAGAAATTGTGAGTTGCAGGTGAAAAAAAATTTAATATGAAAAAATAGAAATGTAAGAAAGATATAATATATATATAAATGCTAGAGAAGCTAAAAATGAATAAAAAGAAGTTTTATTTGAGTAAGAAGTGAAAGTGAAAAAAATGAAATGGATAATTTTTGTTACAATGCAAGAACGGGGTGGATTGTAAGTGTGGCTCACACTGCAATGGGTGTGGAAAGCTTCTAGTAAGGGTTTGGTCTACAACATGAAAGGTGCGAAGATCCACTACTTATGAAATATTAAAAGGATAGTTAGATAGGACATAGGTAGAGTGGGGTTATATTATTCTTATTTTCACTTTGCGCATTATCTTGAAGGGTATTAATAGGTGACAAGAAGGTTAGTCATGGTTCCCCTTTTTTCTCGATCCTAGATGCCAAAATAGAGTGACGAATATTAACTTAGGCTATTGTTGAACTTAACCCAAAATGACTTGACAAGAAATTGCCAAATGTGATAGATTAACAGGTGCCTATAAGAGGTCATTTCGATATATTTCCTTGGATTTTGTGGGTCCTAAGGGAGTGACGTTTAAGCAATGGTATGGTAAGTGTCTTAAGGGTGGAGTAAGTAGTGTAGGGTTTGCCAAGCATGGCCCTTGTAAGAGCGAAATAATGTAGGGTGTTAAAGTATCATAGATGGATTGTTTAGGATAGAGCTTTCTAAGGAAATGGGATTTTCATGCAAAATATAAGGGTATAATAATTGTCCCTTAGCCAAAATGCAAGTTAAAAAGTGGCATGGCTTGAGGTGTTCAATATTTTGGCGATAAGGGGTTAGTTTATTGATTTAATTGATGTTCGTTTAAGAGGTCATTATTGTTTCACCAACTAATGTGTCCATTTCTTTGTGCCTAAACACATGGTAATTTGTGATGGGTGTTCTTGGGAAGATGTCTTTTCCTCCAACCATTGTTTTCATTTGATGTTTCGGTTCATTTCCCCAGTTGTTCTTCTATAAATTGTATGCTTTACACCTAGTAAAGGAGCCTATATTTGTTATCTAAGTATTTTTCTTTGTGTGATTTTT
This sequence comes from Gossypium bickii, assembly GCA_025503065.1. Taxonomy (NCBI): domain Eukaryota; kingdom Viridiplantae; phylum Streptophyta; class Magnoliopsida; order Malvales; family Malvaceae; genus Gossypium; species Gossypium bickii. Next base: position 98,642,931 of record CP106712.1, read on the forward strand.
GCTCTCTAATTCTTCTCGTGTTAAGTTTCTTCATATATTCCTTTTTGTTTCTCCAAATGGCTAACATTTCTTCGATTTGAAAGGTTGTGGTGAGAGGTGAGGAATTGGACTGTACCATGACATTGGAGGAGATAGTAGCCATGTTGCGATTGCATGCCAAAGGCAAAGCCAAAAAATTTTTAGGGGTTGGAATTAAATTATATATTTTTATGATAGTAAAAAGGCAATTTCACCATTTTAATAGTTTACATCTTTATAATTTTTAAAGGATTAAATCAAATTGTTATCATTTGGGAAGGGCAAAGTGTAATTTTACTATTACCAATTTAAAATTTTATCAATTATAAAGGGCCTAAATGGAAAATTTTCCATTTTAAGGGGGATGGGGCTCTTGGCTCTGCTCCTGATTGCGGCGACTTTAGGTTTTCCACTATAGGTATGAATTCACCATTTCATCGAGTATCCATTGTATGAGTAAGGTTGTAAAAAGTGACACAACTTTCTTTCATTCATTCCATTTATTAAAAAAGTTTCCATTTGTCACTTTACCCTAGTTTGTTCAAGTTTTATGAGTTTTCCATTTTGCATCGAGCTATTTTTAAGAACTTTGTAGTGTCTATTATTGTTGTATTTTCTTGACTATCTAAAAAAAGGAGGATAAACGTTAGATTTCTAGATCTAGGAACTTATTTACTTTGGATTTCACTAATCCTCTTAGTATACAAGAGTTTCCCTCGCAAAAATGAGGAGATGTCTGGTGTTTATCAGTTACCCTAAGACATTTTTTTTTGCCCCTGAAATTACATTATGATATGAAATAAGCTGGGGAGTTTTTCTTTTCCTCTACATTGGAGTATTTCGATGCTAGCAAAGCTTGTTTCACTTTCGCGGGTGGAGTCCTCTATGCAATAGCAGTATCATTACTTGGTTGGGAGTAGATTACCATTGATAAGGTTTGGACATTGTTCAATATTTAGAGTTTTTTTCAAGGAGTGACACTTCAATGGGACATCTCCAATGAGGTAAACAAGATGGTAAACAAATTTGGCATAACTATTCCACCATTGGCACACCATACCAGAGTGGTGATTACCTGACAATGCTAATGATGGGTATGGAAGAAGAACCTATGGGTTTTTCTTATTATTACACGCTCCAATAACTACAGATAAAGGCTTTGGCTGCTAGGACTGGTGCAAGTGAGATTGCTGACGAGTGAGGCCATAAAGTTACAGCGAATACTAGTAATATTGGTTTGTTCTATTACTAATTTTAACTTGTAAGCTATTTGTTGACCATTCTAACCTTGATATTCTTTTGTACATGTATAGGTTTGTTTACTAGGCCACATAATGTAATGGTGATAAGACCTCTAGTGGAGCTAGCATTGACGCTTTTCATTTATCCTATCATCATAAGAAATGAGAGTTTAAGGGTCGCCCACTTCTTAAAAGTGGACTTGCATTTGGCCTTTCATTAAATCTTAAATCTGATTTTTAGTAGAGAACCAAAAGTTAAAGGAAGCCAACTAGAGTTGTTTAAATTAGTTAAGAGTAATGTTGAGGAAACTGAAAGCTGGTGAAGAGAAAATTAAGCTTTATAAGGAATAATTCTTATTAGAGCAAGAGAAGAACTGAGCTATCACTATATGTATTTCTTGAAGTAGTCATGGTGATACCCGATTGTCTGATTTGGAGACTTCTATGGTAACTTTATCTGAAATGATAAGGAAAGCTAAAGATAAATTGGTGGTGATGGAGTCATAAGAGAGGTTTAATGCAAAGAATAATAAGTTTGTCCTTAACAGAACGTATGATAAGGTGGGTAAACTCTTTTCTAAAAATGTCCTAAATGTGTGCCACACAACTTTAAGAAACATCTAATTTATTTGTATTCCTTTGGATCTATGGGAGGTTAGGTTGGGCGCTTGGTATGTTGTCCCATATTTGATTGACATACTTTATCCTTTAGTGGTTGGCTCAGTGAAAAATGATGTGTGGAGCCGCAAAGGAAGGCAAAAGGAAAAAGGAATGATCGACCTTAAATCTAAAGATATATTATCTAAAGACTAAGATAAATTTTCTTTTGTAGAAATATTAAGCTAAAATGATATTTTCTTTTAAATGTTTCTATGTTGCCATTTTTTTTTCCATTATTAATGGAATCTAGATATAGTGTTGCTTTAGATTTTTTGGAGTTAATCTATTTGGTTATTTCATGCATTAATAGTATTTGAATGAATCATTAATTTGCATTGCTTCATTGTTTCTTTGTGAATTATACAATCATATGCCTGATAAGGGGTGTTAGCCTAAATAAGTGATGCTACTTTTTGTATAAGTTTGATATGGCCTAAAAAGACACTTTGTTAATATTAAAGGGGGATTAGCCTTCAAAGGTGTCACACCCCAACTTTCGAACGTCTAAGATTAAGGCGTGTAGGTGGTGAAATAAACTCTTTGGCGAAGTATAATCCACCTATTTGGTTCTTTTGGCGTATATGTGTAGGTGTATAGTAATCATCGTGTAAATAAGTGAAGATTCTATTTCAGGTTATTCTGCTATTTTAAGAGGGAGATTCTGTTAAATGACAAGGTATTTATGGTAAGAGTTGTCGTCAAATGTATATTATGCCTTATTTATCTAAAGTACTGATAACTCTTGAAAAGAGTTATAATTCATACTTTTAGACTTAATTAATTGCTTGTACTTAAGTAAAATTAGCTTTATTTTAGATAATTGCATGATCATTTCTAGTCAATCAAGTAGTGTATCTAAGAACTCGAAATGGTAATTACTTTATTGCATCTTTACTTTTAATTGCTTGTGGAAAAGTTTGTTGTGGCTAAATGGCAGGTTTAAAGGAGAAGGATAGTAGAGGATGGAGGTTTGTCGAGGCATTATGAGAGGTTGCCATGGCAATGCTGGTGAAGAAAACGATAAACACCCAATCAACAATGAGAGCACTCAACATTTGGTCCTCCACATGCACATGTAATGGAGAATATTTATCTCAGAATTAGGGAAAAAGCAATAATTGACTGACGGCTTTTACTCTAGAGGACAACCTAAGTATAAAAGGCAATAAAAAGAGGATAGACAAGGGAGGGCAATTTTTCTGAGCTGGGACAGAGGTCTCATAGTGGCAAGAAGGGCAAGTTGAACTGACTGTAAACTTTGGTGAAGATGAGCAACAAGACATCGAGTTAGGAGGATTGGAGTTTTGAAACCCAGATTTCTTCCTTTGGATTTTGTTTCAATTCTTCTATTCTAAACTGATATTTTGGGATATTAATGATACAGAAACAACTTGAATTTGTGTAGCCCAGCCATGAGCTAACTTAATATGGTTAGGGTTTGCTTTGGATGATATTTTAACTTCGATTAATGTTTATGGATTAATATGGTTCATATTACTGCTTTACCCAATGGTTGTTTTTGTTTAAAGTCTTAAGGTAGCTTGACATCGAAAGGATTAGATTACATGGACAGAAGTTGGGTAATATAAGTAAGTGTTGAGTGAAATACTCTTGTAAACTTTAGAAAAAGAGTCTTACCTTATACAATTTAGAGGGTTGAGCTTTAATAGTAGTTACTAATCCCGAGCTTATAAACATATAGTGCCTTAGGGGTGAGTAACCTAGGTCTTGCTTTCGATTGAGGTAAACCACATTAGTACCCAATTGAACAGTAAGTTCACCATAGTTTTGCCACTGCATTGTTCACGAGTTAGACCAAATCCCTTAGTAATCCTAGCCTTCACTACTAATATTACAACCTTGCTAAAGTGCTTAATACTCTTGTTTGATTTGTTGCAATGGTAATCTCTACTAGTATACTTCATTACTCTCACTTCTAATGTGTTAATCCCATTTTAATTTCATTAAACATCATTTGATACATTTATCTTTTTTGTTCAATTGTGATAACTTAGACAAAGAGCACTCATCCAATCTTCATGGGAACAATACTCACTCATCACTTTTATTACTTGATTCTACGTGTACACTTGCACAATTCACACATCATATTCACATGCGACAACAAATCTTTGTCTTTGGTTGGGTTGTAAAGTGACTTGGTTAGGAACCAACTGGATTTACTAGTCCAAAATCCATTATGCAGGATTCTTATTTATGTTTCTTTCTAAATCTGTAGGTCATTAAGAGAGACAAATTCTAAATTAAGTGACACTTGTTAAGTTCCACTATGAGAAAATAGATATTATATATATGTGTGTGTGTGAAGGGTTCGTAAGAGATTTTTCTTCTTCCTCAATATATTACTCTCTGGTTCTTTTCTAAAATTTAAATATTACTTTTTGGTTCATTAGTCAGTGATTGTTGCACCCTCTAGTAAGTAATATAGCTCTACATGTTAAGTTTTTTTGTAAGAGTAGGGTTGTTAAGAGTTATGAACAATAAGATACGAATACAAGGCCTTACATGGGGGTTATTCATGGTTGGAATGTTAACAAATTGTATGTAAATAAATTTTAATGGTAATCCTATGTTCTTTAAGAAGTTGTTGCTATTGGTTCGAGAAAGATGCTTGAGTCTAGAGCTTCAAACTATAGTGAGTGAGTATCAGGTGAGTCCCTATCCTGACTCTTGCATGGGTACTATTTAGATAGAAGTATATCTAAATGACAATGATATCTCTACTAATTGGTAAGTGTAAGAAGCATAGTAAAAATGATATACATGTTATGAGAATATGTATAAAGTTCTGTTGGAATAGGATGTGTATGAATAAGTATACAAGTATAGTTTGATATAAGAAAGGTACGAATAAATCAGATGTGTAAACGAATCCGGGTAAGTGAATGATATGTAAATGTCCCTTTGTGACGCCTTTTGTAAGGCAGTTATATTACTAACTAGACTAGCATATCACAATATGAAAACAAGTGTAAGACCATGAGGTTGAGACCTATGGCATCTTATGAATGAAAGCACTAATGGTATGGCCTCTAGTAAGATGGAGATTGGAATGACAGATCATAATACATGAAAGTGTGTAAGTCCATGTGACTGAGACCCATGGCAAGATATGACTATGAATGTTCATGGTGTAGCCTTCGGTAATGTATAGATTGAATTGGCAGATCACAATACATGAAATTTATGTACAAGTCCATGAGAGAGAAACCCATGACACCTTCTGTGAAAGTCCACCGAGACAGTAAACATGTGATTTTATATATTGCCCTTGTGGCGTATTCTACTGAGTTTGTATGGTAGAATGTGATTTTTCGCCCTTATGATATGTTGTGGATAAATTCTAAGTGTTCTTTGATGGATATTGTTATGATAAGGTTATGATATGTTCGAAGTTCAATTGGTTGAATTAGTTCTATGATATAATCAAATAAATTTTATGGGAAGTTCTTGAGAAAGAAGTGTGTACTTGTCTGCTAAAAAGACAAGGGGGTATTGACCGTCTCCAGACGTACTAACGTTCAGAGTGTGAATACTACAATAAAATATAGAATTACGAGATAGTATCCGTAAGTGTACGGGTCTAGTTGTATTATAGTTTTACAATAGAGTGGGTGAGTACTCCGAGGATCGTACCTAAGGGAGGCGAGTGCTAGATCAATTTTAACCTAAGTACTAAAAGATATAATTAGTATTTTGGATTCAGTTATAATATGAAGAATATAAAATAAAGGATTTTTTAAGGTTTTTATAATAATAATAATAAAACATAAAAAGATAAAATTCAAGAGATTAAAAAAGAAGAATAAATCAAATTTGATTATAGGTGATTAGCTTGCTTCAGTAATCTCCATCAACTACCACTAGGTTCCTCGTCAATCAACTAGTCACTACCCTAGCAGGATCTTTCAATCTTCCACTAACATAATGAGTCAGTAAGAACTACTTATCTTCTGACCTCATAGTCCAGACTAGTTTGGGGTTAAGGTGTTTACGGATGGGTAATACCAATTTTGGGTTAATTCTCACTTTGGTAACTTCTCGGGGTTGTCAAGCCTAAGGTTTGTTTCACATTTTCCCTTTCTCAAACAACTAATTCGTTGAGTAACCTAGAAAATAGTTACAGATCATACCTTCACTTGCTAATCCCTTATAGAAAAATTAGTTCCTCATATGTTTATAAACAATATATAATCGATATAAAGAAAAAACATGCAAATTAAATCAACAAGATAGAGTAAATAAAAGAGTTTAATTGTATTGATATTAAGCGAAAATCCACAAAGTTGAATGAGTCCACAATCAAAATCTCTTAAAAGAGAACAACTAAACTAAACTCTAAAAACTAAGAAAGAAAGAAAACAAAACTAAATTTAACGGAAGAAACTAGGTTAATGGAAAAATGTCTTTAACATGTGTTAAATGAGCCTATTTATACCCTTCAAGTGGTCATTTCCTTAACCCTACGTCAGCTGACGTTCCTGAGCTTTAAGTTTGATTGTACAGACCAAAACGCCCCTGCTTCGTGTCTAATTTCTGTCTTAGAGTCAATGTTTTGACACACCAGGACCTGTGTCACGACATAACAACTAGTATGCTCCTTTTTAGCCATCTTCAAGGGTATGTTGTGACACTCTCAGTCTGTCATGACACCCTCAATCTATGTCGCAACATCGAAGGCAGACTTGAGTTTTCTTCATTATGTTCCCTATGTTGCGACATCAATCCTCTCGTTTTGTGACATATCGTCCAATATCGTTTTAAAATGCCTTCTAATGGTCTCCTGCACATTTACAAAGTATGTTAGCTCTTCCTGAGGTCTCATTTGACCCTTAAGGTTAATAAAAGACTCAAGTTGCACATTTTATTGAATGTAAGTAAAACTAAAGAAACTTAGCTAAATTGTAATGAAAATGCTTGTATTCAGGCATATTAAGTGTGAAAACTAGTTTAATCTGCTACACTGAATTTCGGTAGATCAAGTATTCACCATGTTAATCTGTTTATTTTGAATATGGGCGCATTTGTAATTATGAAAGACTTCAGAAATTGTCAATTTGAGTTCGTCTATGTTATGCAGTGCTGAAATCTGAGTATCTGATATCTACCATATCTAAATAGTATTATGTCTTACTTTGGAATGTTATGGAATCTGAATTGTTTGTCATCTAGGGTAGATTTTTGTTTTGCAACAAAGATGGGGATAATTATTTTGAATGATTTGGATAAATCATTGCCAGTATAAGCATCTATCGAATTTGAACTAGAAAATGATTTGATTTGGTAAACTAGTGGTATCCAACCAGAGACAATTCTAAGGGGGCTGGAATGGGCCCCGACCCCCCTAAAATGAAAAATTGCCATTTAGGCCCTTTATTTTTTTAAAAAAATTTAAATTAGTAAAGGTAAAATTGCACTTTGGCCCCCCTAAAATTATGAAAATTCAATTTAATACTTTAAAAATTATAAAGCTATAGACTATAAAAATTAAAATTTCATTGGCCCCCCTAAAAAATTATTCTAGCTTCGCCCCTCTATCCAACTTATTGTGGGAATCCGTCAAGTATGAAAGAATCCACCAATAAACAGTATTCGTGAACAGTCGTTCTGTAATAAGTGTATGTATAAAGAGGTGGTCTATATGAAGTGAGTTTTGAAGGTATATTCTTTTGAAAAAAAATACTTTTGTGGTTTTAAGAGAAAAATAGATTAATGTAATGTCCGGAATGATCTTAAGTCAGTCAGGTAGTTAAGAGAAAACTGGTACGCTAGAAGTATGAAAGTTAGCGTGTAAGTGTAAGCCTGTAATTGTGAAAGCATTCGCCGAAACAAAAATAATTGGTTAATAAGGGTAGCTGGCGCACAAATGTTCTTCAAATATTATCAAAATATCTGCCAAGGTATTCTGTATTAACTCTCACTAAGTTCTCCTAAACTTACAAGTGTTATGTTTATGTTTCAAGTACTGATGAGATGAGATTGCGCCAAGAGAGACGACGCCAAGATTACGCCAAGGAAGTGGCGCACCGGGTTATAATACATATAGTGGAAAAGTGGTGTATTGTAGGATTTCACCGTAAAGAGTCCGTGTTTAATGAATGTTTGTATTGTAAAATGTTTAGTGAAAATCATGATGTAATATTTTATTCTTAAATACTTTCCTTTTTTTTTTCTTGAAATTGAGTCTTTGAGTAAAGTAAAAAAGTAATACGTTTTAAGTAAGGAGTATCTGTCAACAGTTTCGAAATTTTTTTAATTGAGTCGGGTCGGGTCGGGTTGAAGGCATTACAAAGAGGGAGTACGACCTCACACCTTAGCTTTCGATTGATTATACCAAAAGGGAAGATGCCTCTCTCCTTGTCCTTTAAGGGTGTAAGGGGGACGTGTCCTCGCATATTATCTAATTACTTAATGGGGAAAAGATCTCACACTTGGCCTTCAAATGATTCTATCAAAAGGAACTAGACCTCTCACCTTATCCTTCGAGGGAATAAGAAGGACAATACCTTACACCTTAGCCAATTCCTCAAGTGGGATGAGGTCTCATACCTTGGCTTTCAGATGATTCTACTAAGAGGGACGGTCGAATTCGGTGATTAGATTGGGTGTGAGGTGTCACAAATGTTGTGGAAAATGTGACCACAACCAAACAAAACACTAGCAATGATTCATACTTGAACGAAATCCAAAACTTCTCATACAAATTTGTAGACACAAACACCCTTTTTCTATTTGATTTTTGGAAATCTAATGTAACTTTCAATTTACATATATCACCCTTAATTTTTTATCTGTACAAACAATTGAAAGTTGAGCGCATTGTATAAAATAGTCTTTCTTATCACATTCTAGTGAACAAGGACCCGTTTTTATATAATGTAACTTATGCCTCTTATTGAAATAGAGATTCTTTAAAAAAAAATGACCACTTTCCTTCTAAACAACTATGGTTATCCCTTTAGTATTAACTCCAAATCTCCTTCATCATCAAAGCTAATAAAGAACAAGTTTTTTCCTAGCATCCTTAATCTCAAACTTCTTATTACATTTCCATAAGCTTTTAAAATGAAATATGAAACTATCTCAAACTTCAGAATAGTAAAATGGGTCAATTGGTCGAGTCAGCCGAAAACGGGTTTGGGCTTGTAAATTATTTTGGAATTGAGCCACATCTTGGCTTATGTATGGATTTACTTTTATGCAAGGTGTTAAAAGAAATAATATCATTAAAATTTAATAAATTTATTTTTTTAAAATACGTTAAATTCAAGTTGTTTATGCAATAAGTACATGTGTTTAAAATTTGATCCAAGTATTTCAGATGTACTCAATCTCACATTCGAGTTAGGATTTAATGCCTAAGTTAATGGTCAAGATGACAGAATGACTTGGTTGATATAATATTGATATCATGATGACTTAATAAAAAATATTTTAAAATTTGAACATGAATTTCAAATCTAGACCATAATTTGGTGATGCTTAGTGCAATTAACCTATTTTATATATTAATTGTTTAATTAAATATGTATATTTTGTTAAGCAATAGGCGCGTACCTTGTATAATGTACATATTGAAATATTCAAGTTTTTAAAGTATTGTAAATTGATATATTTTTTACTCACTGACAATTACTTTTATGCACATATCATGTAATTTTAGTTTTGTGTTTTAATTATTTCAGAATGGAGTCTTAATTAATTTTATATTTTTAATAATTGACCTCACTAATTCTGTGTAGAATCCAATTTCGATAATATATCGTATTTTTGGATCATATTTTAAAATGTATTGCTATTTGCAAAGTGTGGAGCAGGCGTATGTGAAAAAAACAGACAGGAAATTTAAAATCCTAAGAAAAGAAATAAAATGGTGGGGTTGAATTGAATAAATAAAATTCACATTAAAAATAATATATAAGGTAGTATATACAAATAAGTAGAAATAAAGGAAAAGGCAAGAGCTTATTTACATTGATTAAAAAGTTTTTAGAGCGTGGGGGGCAAAACAATTATAAATCAGCTTTCTTTCATGTTTCCCACCAAAGTTCCATTGAATATATTAATGTGATCATACCTATTGTTCTTGCCGCCTTCATAGGTTATACATAAATAAAAACCAAGAAGCTTCCTCCATGGAGTCATTCTATTCTTATTATGTTGAACCAACAAATCAGGCAATCTCCGAACTGTCTGTTGGCATTTCAAAGCGACTGTTGTATGGGGGCACACACAATTTACCTGAATTGCTAGGAAATTTAGCAGCATTGGCCATATTATAGAAATTAAGTTATGACGCTGCTTCAACTTTTGACTCTGTCTTTTTGCCAACTACAAATCCATGCCGACAATATATTTTTCTTTTTTTTTTTTCAAATTGATTATCGGAACTTTCTGAATTTTATCTCTTCCACTTTACTCTTTAATTTTGTTTTCCGCACATTTCTTTTTCTTTAAATAAATCATAATTAATAAAATATAAATTTATTTTTAAATTAATAGCAAAATGGGTCGGGGGTTAGAAAAGCTCAATCATGAAGACCTCTGGCCTTGCTTGTTTGATTTTTGTTAAATGATATCTAATTCAATTGTAAGCCTTAAAATCAAAAACAGTACACGCTAAACATTGTTGAAACACTTTCCATGAAAAGGACGTCTAAAATGAAAGACACAAAATATCAGGAGAATCAACAACATATCAACTAGCAATAGACGCCATTAGAGAATCACTCAAAACACAGCTAATAAATTTTAAGGAAGAGAAAAGACGGACCACTCAAAGTTGAATTGGATATTCTTAAATCCCCCTCTAAGACAAAAAAATGTAATAATTAATTATTTGCAAGTGATAGGGTTTAGCCATAAGGCATCAAGCAAGGTAAGGTCCCTTCAACCACACCAAAAACTGTTCCGACTTTCCATGGTTTATAATATAGTCAAACCATGAGTTTATTCTGCCTGCAGACAGAGATTTTGCACCAACTTGGTCTTATCTCAAAACCAAAATCTACTTTTTTTTTTTAAACTGGGTAATGTATATTTAATTCAGCCATCAATACCAACCCTTTTAGTCTAATTAGATCATGAGAGAATCTTAAGGCAAGCAACAAATGAATGAAGAAGAACCCATTCTCCATATTTTAATATTAACAATTTGCAAAGAAAAAGAATGCATAATCTATATGTGTTAGTGGGACAGTTAAGGGCTAACCCAACTGTGGCTTAAAACCCATATTGATGGCGTGGTTTTTTGGGGGGGGAAGGTCTAAAGGTTCTATTTTCATCCAATATTGAACCTTTGAATGGATGAAGGGATATGTTCAGCTTCCAATTGTTAATGGGTATCACATTTTCATTGCCATTTCCTTTGCTTTTGACTCACAAAAAAGTTGGAACAACGGCAAAGGCGTTGATTTTTTTTCCCAAGGCATTTCTTAGATATGCGGATGGGACATGGGACTTGGGAGTTAAAGACACAAATCTTTTTTAATTATTGTGGGGATTCCTTTAGATTTATTGAACCAACTTGCTTATCTATCCTACAGATTTGAATCTCAAGTTTTTATATTTAAGAAACTCAGAGGAGCTTCGACATACTAATTTTACTATGTGAATTTATATTTAATATCTTGTTAGTCTATATTATTTCAATATTTATATTTATATTTATATCTGGATAATCATTTATACAATGACACATGTAAAATTATTAATTTATACATGCTCGATTTATGACTAATTTGGACTTATATTTATTGGTACCAGAACGTATGGATGAAAATATGATTAATTCACATAAGGTGTCAAGGGCTCTTGTTATATATGTTTCTGATTTTCTTCGTGGACAAAGGCCCGGTTACCTTGGAAAACTGCCCATCATATTGGGCTTTTGGTAGCGTCCATTGATGTCACCCACTTTCTCAAATTCCCGCTAGATTGAAGGGTTCAACCGTGGATTCATAGAGGCAGCAAATGGGCAAGTATGGATCAACTTTTTCAGATTTAAATTTTTTAGGCATGAAAATTTTTGGGCTTGGACTCTCTTTTGGACTTGAATTTTTCAGGTTTGAATTCCTTTTTTTCCCCTCATATTCGAGCTTAAATCAAGCCGTGGGTTTTGATGGTTTAAATAATTTTGAAAATTTTAAATTATAAATACTTTAATTTCTACTGTAATACCTTATTTATTTTTATACGATTACAATACAAATAGATTTTTTCTTATAAAAAATATAATTTATATATATTTAATAGAATTCTTTATATAAAATAATCAATTTGCTAATTGCATGTAAAATTTATTATTATATGGTATGTATATGAATGAATTGAAAATATCTTTTATTTATTATTATTATATTATATTGCCAAATAAATAATTTTTTCTTTTTTATTAAATTTATAAACCTAATATTCATATCTTAAAATATTTATTCCAAAACCCAAATATATTATACTAAGCCCAAACTCAAATAATATAGTCATTATTACCCAAAGCCAAAATAAACTAATTATAACTCAAATCTCGAGTATATAATAAAAAGAAATTAAACTCAATATCCAAATATAATTTGTAAAAGTTAAAAACTAATTCAAAATATAATTTAATAAAAATAATATTTTATTAAGATATTAAAATTTTAATAATATTTTATGTATTATTAGTCATATAAACATGTATTGAAATATACTAAATTACACATAACTATTGATTTGTATCTTTTATTATAATCTATAATATAATAATAGTTATTATATATATATATATATATATACACACACATATACATATACATATATATGTATTAATTAATAGTTTTAGTCATAGTTGTTGAAAAATACTTAAAAGTATGAAGCACGTGTGAAGGAGTGCCCACTCCTCGATCACCGACGTCGCGTGGAGACAATTTTCATATTTATGATATTGACAATTTATTGAACAACGTTTATGAGTTGTGTTGATTATGTGGATGATATCTAGCCCATCAATGAATATCATATCATTTGGAAAAACATATTTGGAGGATCATGTCGAATTGGATCACCCTTATCTAATCCCTTAAATCAAGGAAGTTGGATTGGATTATATCCTTAATATCTCAACTGCCAAGAGTCCCTGTTTACTTTGTTTCTTATTAATATATTGTATCTGTTGGAAAAAAATTGGTTTGAAAATGGTTTTACTGTACAACGAAAAATAAAAATTTGAAAACTGACCTAGTTTGTAATATTAATAGGAATAAACCCTAGACTGAAATCATACATGTGTTTTCGGATAGAAGGATTCTTGTGATTCCCAATTTTCAACTAAACTACCTTCTCCGCTATTCTTGTACACATATTGCCTCGAGTGTGGGCTCAATCAAATCGAATCAAACACATAAACTAAAAATATTTTTCTTTCCTTTTGGGGCAAAAACAAAAATCCTCTCTTCAAAATAGAAATAGAAAAATTGTTATTCCAGAAAATATATTTAATTGTTAGAGAATAAAAGTCTCTTTATTTTCAACCAGAATAAAAATATCTGAAAGTTGTGTTAGTAGCCCTATTGGTGCCATCTATTTATAGAGAGCGAAGGTAGAACACTTGTTATAAGAATGATATCAAAAGCAAAAACACATGAGTGTTTGAGATGGTTATGATAAGAAATTTCTTATATTATAAATCCTAAAAGAATATATTGTAAAAATAATTAGTTTATTTTATAAAGTTATAACAAAAATTATATTATTTAGATCCTAAAAAAATTCTAAAGTCACAGAAAAAAAAATATATTATAAAAAATAATTTAAATTTATTTATAAAAATTTATGACCAAGAAATTTAAACATAACTTATTTGTCCATGTTATATATTATAAAAATAATATACTTATTCATATAAAAATGTTAACTGAATTATAAAAATAATTTTTAAAAATTTTAACAAAAAATTATATTATTTGTAAGAAATATTATGAAAGTTATTGGAGAATTTATATATTATGAATTTTATATTATTTTTAATTATTTATTCACATGAATTGAAAAAATGAAACACTAAGATTGACCGTGAAATGAATGGTCTAATTCGTAATGCAGTAATTGTAGGTGCAGCTAATGTAAGTCGGGTGAAAGCAAATGTCAAAGAGCTAGTTCAACAATGCTGACATATATGAAAGAGAAATGAGAGTAAAACCATGGCTATAACCCACAGAAAGTTCCCTAAACAAAAGTTGCATTCTAATTGCACACACACAAATAAAATCTAATCAATATAGCCCACTAAACAAACAGATAATAATTAACCAATCAGCAACTCCATCACGAAAGACAGGTTAGATGAATCTCAGTATAGATGTTTAATGCAAAATCCATTGATGACTGGCTGAACCCCCATCCATCTTTCGAATAAATACATGTTGATAGGTTCAAATTACAAATGCTCATTGCTTTTTTTATATCACTACACCAAAACAGACTTTTAGCGGCGTTTTTTTGGGCCTTTAGCGGCGTTTTTAAGCTCCACTAATAGTACTTATTGCGCTTTCGAAAGCGCCGCGAAAAACGCCGCTATAGAAAACGCCGAAAAAATTAGTGGTATTTTTTTGAAAAAAACGCCGCTGAGATAGGGGCTTTGGCGGCGCTTTTGAGACAAACGCGCTGTGTAGGGCTTTTAGCGGCGCTTTTGAGACAAACGCCGCTACTGAGGAGGGGCTTTAGCGGCGCTTTTGAGACAAACGCCGCTATAGGTAGGGCTTTTAGCGCCGCTTGAGAGAAAAACGCCGCGCTGTGTAGGGGCTTTAGCGGCGCTTTTGAGACAAACGCCGCTCTGAGGAGGGGCTTTTAGCGGCGCTTTTGAGACAAACGCCGCCATGGTAGGAGCTTTTAGCGGCGCTTTTAAAAAAACGCCACTAATTTGCACAGATCTCACTGTGCACTTTTTCTCAATATCCTACCCTCCCGCAAAAAAACCACCAAAAAAAAAGAACAATTGCATATAATTCCAACCCAATGCAAACAAATAAAACATTTAAATCTCAAGAAAAGCATTAAATAAAAACAAATACTTCAAATTTAATAAAAGATATATGATATTTATTAAAAATGAAGCATAATTCAAACAATTCTTAGAATAATGTTTAATCAGAATAATGTTAAAAAAATCTTACAACAAGAAAAGAAATGTCTAAGAGGGCGGTCTCTGCGACTGCTGCTGGAACAACTTCATCATAGCCTGCAGCTATAGCTGGAGTTCTTCATACTTTCGCTCGCTTCGCCTCCCGCACGCCTCCGCTCTAAGTTGAGCAACATGCTCCGCCTCTCTCGCTGCTGCCTCCGCTCTAAGCTTAGAAATTTGTTCCGCCTCCCTCGCTGCTGCCTCCACTCTAAGCTGAGAAATTTGCTCAGCTGTGCTCGCTTCCATCAGAGATATCTGGTCTTTCAGTCTCTGAACTTCAGCACGAGATTGACTCCCGGAAGGCATGTATTGCCGGGAGCCGGATCCAAAATATTGGGTCGGAGTAACACCTGATCCTTGACATCGAACCCGACCATACCTTGTAAGACCCAACACATTAGTGATAATTCTGTTATAAATATACTCAAGATTAACAAAACTATCAATCGAAGCAGTCGTACCTTTCGGGACCCAAAACATCAGTAATAATTCTGTTATCAATCTCGTCGAGATTAACAGAACTGTCAGACGAAGCAACCGCTTCATACTCCGCCTTCTTCTCCTTTAGTTTATCCTAATAAATCAATAAAAGAGTTAGATACGAAATATATAATAAAAATGAATGGAACATAACTTAAAATTAGAAATTTAAAACTACAAACGATGAATTAAACCATTATAATTAAACATTATAAATATTTATAAAAAATCAACTTTTATTAAATAAATATACCAAAATTTCTGCAGCCTTGGATGTCATCGGAGATCCATCCTTCTTCCTATGCGTAATGTCAAAAAGTTGAATTATCAACTTTTTTTTTTGGACAAAGAAGATAACAAAACACATATATACCAACCAAGCAGATAATAAATAAAGATATGAATTACCAACAAATCCAATCCAACAAATATATATACCGTTAAGTTATTACCAACAAATCAAATCCAAACAGCAGTGGCGGGGAGCAAGAGGCAAAGCAAAGAATCGAAATACAAACAATATATGAATGAACAAGTGATATTGATTAATAATGCTATTTACTAAAAACTAATACTCACATTATTTGACTGAAAGAAAAATAGTCAATCCAAAGAGTCGAACTAAGTCCTCTTCAATTCTACTCACTTGCAAAAAGCATGTATACCTTTCTCAATACAAATCAGAATAAATACGTATGAAATTTATTAAAACAAAAGTCTATTCACATACATTATTAAACACTAATATGAAATTTTATACAAATATATGTATATGTATTACACATATATTCAAATTAGTATTCTTATTTTATATCACTTTTTTTTAATACCTAATACTTTTATTATACATAGTGTTCATGTCCTTTACAATAATCTATATATAGTCCAACTATTAATAAACACATAAATTTAGAATGCCGATTGCTAACTAATTTGTCGCTTATAATTTTCTAAACTAAAAATTGTAATGTTAATTTAGGAGGAAAGTATAATTGTATTACCTACTTAGACTAATTTCATACAAAAGTGAAATATTGTCTTTTGTTCTTAAAATATGTTAAAATGTTTAATTTTAAAATCTTTAAAGATATTATTTTCTTTTAAATTTCAATGCAAGAGTCACCTTTTGCTTCGAAAGCAAACCTAACTAAATAGAAAAAAAGCAAAAGCAACAACCAAACACCAATAATATTTAATTGAACTCGGTGCAACTAAAATATGCTGAACAGGTAATAAAGTAAAAAATGCACAACCACCAAAAATTTAACAACAACCAAAAATTACAAGAAATAAATTTAATTTATAACAATTTGTAACATTTTTTAACAATTAAATTTAACAACAACCAAAAATTACAAGAATTAAATTTTTTAACAACTTTAGCAAATCATCAGAAACGAAAATTTAAACCAATCAAATCGCTTAAACAGCATATACATACCTCTAGAAATGAAGACAACCCCTAGAAATGTCAGAAATGGTGCTGCCAACTTCTTGAGATCAAATACCAGAATCAAACAAAGCCCCAAATATCTTCTTATCTACAAACATCATTTTATAAAACAATAATGGTTAGATTCTTGTCATTAAGAAACATTAATCAAACACATAACTAAATTTCAATATAATTCAGTTTTTATTGATTTTATATAAAAGGAGATAAAAATATTTTCATAATCGAAAATAATAAAATAAATAAAAAATAAAATGGTATAAATATCAAAAGTACAAGTGAATTAACTTACATTCTTGGTTGGTGAAAATGTAGAGGTGAAACGATTGCTCTCAATACTGCTTATTCATCTTGTTCAGTTTGCTGTCAAGGAATCAGATTCAGTAAAAAAAACTTTTCAAGAAAGAATATAAGATTTTGATCCATTAAAAGGAAACTACTACAATTTTTGGATAAATTTAATAGAAAAAATAAAAATAAGAAAGATGAAAGTATACCTGTTAACATGTTATTGGTAAGAGAAAATGTTTGGAGAGAAAGTCAATTTTTCAATAACACCTGAAACATATAATTAAATTAATCAAAATTTACAAATAAATAATCTAAAACTTGCAAACAGCACCACAAAACTTAATAAGGGAGAGGAAGCTAGTTGATCTATTGAAAACTTTCGGATTGTTTTTGTTATATTCAACCTGTTCTGAAAACAGAAGACACAAATTTAGTCATATGGACCAAACTTTGAATGGTAAATGCTGCTGACGAACAACATTCACGCTTCTTGAAGAATGAATATGAAAATTATTACTGTCAAATGCAAACAATATCCAGCATAAAATGGTGCGATGTTCATTTCGAGGACTATTTTCTTAATAAAAAAAAACCATGAAAATGGTTTATTGGAACTCATTTCTCAAATACATACAAATATGTCTCAAATATACATCAAAAGTTTAATGTGTTACTTGAGAAACTGAATTATGTAGATTTATTCTAGCAGTTAGGCATAAGCCATTTCTAGGTTAGTAAAAGGAGGGGGTATGTCTCATCTTAAGGAATGAATCGTTCAAGAGATGAAAATGCATTAATACCTATACAACCACCAATGTGTTTGCCCCCTATGTGAGGCAGATAGAAATTAGAGAGTGGTTATCATTATATAACCAAGAAAATGTTAGAGATAAAAGAGAAAAAGGAAAAGACAAATTATAACATAAAAGAAACCGCACTATTTGTCAAATTAGAACTGAACAAAGTTCCATAACTTATAGTTCGAACTTGTAAGTATCGTATTTATTCAAGAATCGCAACATATAAAAGAAAACCAAGTCAAGAATATTCTGGCCTGAAAACACTGTAACTGCTGTATATATCTTCAACTTTATCCTGGTTGAACATTCAGAACAATACAAAATTCTTGAAGTTCTCCTTCACTATACCTATAAGGTACAACTTCTATTTCTGACAACTCTATTCTACTATTTTTGTATTGCTAGGAAGAATTTCCTTTAAATTTTGTCAATTGAATGAATTTCATAATCACCACCACAAATCCCGTCACAACTCGTTCAATAGGTGATACATACGGGGAATATTAGAAATAAGCTAAAGGGAGATAATCCCACCTTCAATTTCAAAATGCAGTTATGGCCCTTCTTGATTTCAGTCTGAATGGTCGCGGAAACGAATAATTTTGTTGATAAAAGGCCTCTCACGCTGGTAACTACTCATGGAGATAAAATAAAACATATTATAAATGATAAGCATACATGGCAGGATATGGTATAAACCAATAGTTTGTAACAGATAATAGTTTTAAGAAGTTTAGGGAACTTGAAAGCATAGGATAGGATGATACTTACATGACAAAGGCTGAGGTGCAGAAGAAAGCGAACCCAATGCAAAAATGAATAAAAATGGATGACCAAAAATTTTCACGGTCAAGAAATACTTTTTCACACATATAAAAGCAATAAGCCATTCAGACTGTTTTGCAGTCACTGTATTTCTAAATCTTTTAGGTAATTGCTAATACTGCAAAAACAATACTTACCAAAAAAAACATTAAGGACAGTACGCTGCCCGGTTTTATTAAGAGCAACTTATAAAACTTAATAAAAAACATTAACTGGAAAGTTAGCAACTTATAAGGAAATAGCAGTCAATCAGTCAAGTGTCATAACAAGAGCAAAACTTAACAAGATTTAACTAAGGAAATACCTCCACTAACCCGAATATCCAAATAAGCGATGGAGAAGCGTGAACCAAAAATAATAATAACGACGTTGTTAAAAAGTTGAGGCAGATAAAAGAGAAACTTACCTCAACTTGTAAATGAAAGTGAAAATTTGTAAATGAAATTGAAACAGGTAATATGGCACTGAATTTATTTAATTTGTAAATGAAAATAAAAAAAATTTCAACTGAGATTCGTGTCTCAAAACTTACCTCAAATAGATTAAACCACAAGATTTATATCTTCTTCTCTTGATGAGAAATTCTTTTTCAAAGTCGAAATGAACAAGAACAAATGTTTTTTTTTTTCGAGTAAAAGACGATAAAAGAGAAGGGGATTCAAGAAAAAAGAAAATAAAGGTTCAGTTTTTTTTCATGTAAAAAGAAAGAGATTGGAAATCAAAGCAAAAGAAAAGGAAGAGAAGGGTGCACTACAAATCGTTGGAAACAGAGATGAGAATAGGAAGAGCAAAGAGATGAGAGTTAGGGATTTGGGGAAATCAAAAAATGGGGGAACAGAAAGCGTTAAGCAATTTTTCATAAACGCTAACAATACGGCGCCGTTTTTAACTAAAATAAAATGATTATTTGCGGCGTTTTTTGAAAAACGCCGCTATTTCTTACCTTTTGCGGCGTTTTTATTTAAAACGCCACTAATATTCTTGATACTAATATATTTTCAGTTCAATCATTAAAATCATAAATATTTTCTGTAAAAAACGGCACCGTTTTATGTATAAAAGTTTGTAATTATTTGTGGCGTTTTTTTACAAAAACGCCACTATAGCTCCACTATGCAATTTTAATTTTTTTAACCTATATATATTTTTTAATTTTTGTGTTGAGATTTTCATTTTTTAAAATTTTTATTTTTATTATATTTTGAGTATTGAACTTTTTAACAAAAATATTAAATATTAAATTTTTAAGTTTTTAAGAATTTAATTTTTAATTTTTTATTATTAAATTTTAAAAATTTAATTACCATTACCAACTCTTTTACGAATTTAAATATTTATAAATTAATCCAATTACTTATTTTAAATATTTATAAATTTAAAATATATCACTCATATACTCATAAATCTTTAAAATTATTTTAAATAATAGTATTAGTGTTAATAATAATAAAATAATTTTTATATAAAAATTTCATAAAAGAGATCTCTTTACGGTTATATAATAAATTGTTTAATATATAAATTAAAATACTTAACCCCAAATCCTAGTATATATATAACCCCAAATCCAAACTTCAAACCCTAATCTCTAAACACATAATCCCAAACCCCAAACTATATAATAATTTTAATATTATAATTCATATTATCTATTTTACAATTATATAATAATTTATTTCATATATAAATTAAGGATAAAAATCTGAATCTAATTTAAAGAAATGAACATTGGGGTAATGGATACATATACCTCTTAATCCCTAATACCCTAAAACCCTAAACCCTAAATCATAGCTCCTACACTATCAATCCTTAACTATTGACTATAAACACTAAACTATAAGCCTTAAACCCTTAAACCCTATAATAATCTAAACACATAACCCCAAACTCTAAACCTTAAAACATAATAAACTCCAAAACCCTAAACCCTGAACCTTTCTTAAACCCTAGACCCTAAACATCGTAAACCATAAAATCCTAAATCATAAACTCTTACAAACATATAAACCCTGTAACCATAAATACTAAACTTTAAATAAAAAACTGTAAACCACTAAAACACTAAACTATAAACATTAACCCCTAAACCTAACGACCCACACCTTATACCCTAAATGCTAAATCTTAACACTAAGGCAAAAAATTTAAACACTAAATGTAAATTAAAATTGATTTATGATACAATGATCAAAACAGCGCTTTTTTTTTGTTTTGAAATAGATTGAATAAATGCCAACCTTAGTTTTTGCTTTGAAATAAAAAATAGTTTGTGATATCACCTTTAGCGGCGTTTTAATAACAAACGCCACTATAAGTCATCCTTTAGCGGCGTTTTTCGAAAAAAATGCCGCTAATTTTATCCCATTTTTACATTGTAATTAAAACGGCGTCGTTTTTGTTTCGAAATAAAAAATATTTTGTAGTGTTTTCAAACAAAAACGTCGCTCAAAATCACATTTAGCGGCGCTTTACACACAAACGCCGCTATAATTCAAAGATTTTGCGCGTTTTTTAGCAAAACGCCGCTAATTTTTCCTTTTTTTAAATTGCAATTAAAACGTCGTCATTTTTGGGCTTTTTTAATTGCTCATACATTTAGTGGCGTTTTTAGAAAAGCGCCGCTAATGTTTCGACTTTTAGCGGCGTTTTTCTAGAAGCGCCGCTAATGTTCCCACTTTTAGCGGCGTTTTTGTAAAAGCGCCGCTAATGTTCCGACTTTTAGCGGCGTTTTTCTAAAAGCGCCGCTAATGTTTTTCACTTTTAGCGGCGTTTTTCTAAAAGCGCCGCTAATATTCCGACTTTTAGCGGCGTTTTTCCAGAAGCGCCGCTAATACTCCGACTTTTAGCGGCGTTTTTCTAAAAGCGCCGCTAATGTTCCGACTTTTAGCGGCGTTTTGAAAATAAACGCCGCTATTTATCATTTTTAGCAGCGTTTTGAGAAAAAACGCCGCTATTTCTAATTTTTTTGTGGCGTTTTCTTCCAAACGCCGCTAATGTATAATATTTGTGGCGTTTTTCCTTAAAACGCCACTAAAAACGCCGCTAAAAGTCTGTTTTGGTGTAGTGCTGTTTCTTCTTCTTGTTATTTTTTGAGAAAGATTAGTAAGAATAATTGTTTTCAGAGGATGGGACCTTGCTATAGTGTTGCATTATTAGGCAATCAAATAAAAGACATTCTCACGACATAAGCTGCTTTCAACCCAAGTTACGTCAGCTAATATAAATTTGATTAACTTTTTTAATGCTGTATTTATGTTATGTTTATCTTTGACAAAAGTTATATATTTGATATCCAAAAGTAACAATATAAACATTTTAGCGTTTAATTCAGGTTTTTGAGTTGATTTGATGAAAGTTAATTGCTAATATTATTATAATAGAATAATTTAGTGTTAATTGTAATTTTATTTAAGTTTACTTTTAATTTTTCAAATATTATTTGATGGATTTGATTTAATTTGAGTTTTAGACTTGATTTGATGAAATTTCATTTTTAATATTATTAACTAATTCTGAATTTCCATTAAATTAATTCTAAAACTCAAATTAAATACTAAGTATAACTTTTTGTGAAAATGTATAATTTTTGTCAAATACAGATATCATATTGGACCAAAAAATAATACAAGTACCACATTAGAAAAAAAGTGTCAAACTCAAGTATCAAATTATGTATTAAGCCTTTTTAATACGTGAAAATTTTATTTTATAGTCTATTTAAACACCTTAGAGTAATTGAATGAAAATGTAATTATTAACTTAGTAATTACCTTAGACATGTTTAAGTAAAAAAATTATCTAAACAAGTAAGAAGAATTAAAATCAAACAAACTTTTATAATACGTTAGTCTAAAAAAGTATTCAACAATACCATTACTAATAAAATTAATATGAAAAATAACCATTCTAAACAATTTTATCTGATTATTCTAGCATTCCATAACTCTCTCTAACATTAATCATATACTCATTGCTATTATCGATTGATCCTTGACCAATTATAAATAATTAATAATGAATATCATGTAATTTAATTAAATTTAGAATACATAATTTATAATAAATACTATGTAAATTAGTTAATTATTTAGTAAGTTAAAATGTGTAAAGAATTATCTCTCATAAAAAAATTTAAATTATTTAAACGAGATTAATAAAATAACATATAATCATATTTTAAAAATTAAAATACTAGTATTGTTGTATAAAAATAATTATTTAAACATAAGTGATGTATGGATATGTTTAGAAAGTTACAGGGATTTAAGTGCAATTGTTTTTAATTACCAATGTAACTACCATTTACACCCTCCCATAAGAATTGAAGAGTGTAATTGAGGTGTTCAAATTGAATTCAATCTAATGGGACTTGCTAATTACCAGGGGCGAAGCCAGAAATTTTTTTTAGGGGGCCGAAATCAAATTGTAATTTTTACGATAGTAAAAATATAATTTCATCATTTTAATAGCCTACATCTTTATAAATTTTAAATGATTAAATAATTTTTTTTATTTTGCATTTACTAATTTAAAATTTTAAAAGGCCTAAATGAAAAATTTTCTATTTTACGGGATAGGACTCTTGCCAACCTCCTAACTATACCCCTGCTAATTACAATAGTTACGTAAACATATCACAAGTGTGTAATTACAAACAATACCCAAATTTAATTATTACGTGACTTTTCAAACATGTACGTATATACTAAAAGATGAAATCAAAGACAAATTATAAAGCATCACTTTTCTGAATACAATCAAAATAAAATTATATTTAGACAAACTAAAAAATGTTAACATGCTAAAAATAATTAAAATAATATCTAAGTAATAAAAACTAATAAAAATATAAAATAATTAAATTTCCTATATTGGTCTTCTTTAATCTATTCATCTTCGCAATCATATTCGATTGATTTTGGTTCTTATGTGGCTAACTTGTTTAAATTTCTCATGCTATTAATTACTTCAGAGTTATAAATTAACTAAACAATTATAAAATTATAAAAAAATATTATGGTAAATTGGAGTTGCAAATTAACTATATAATTATTCAAAACCTCGTGACCTCATACCATCGAAACCACAAGCCTAACATGTATAGGGCATCTTCCACTTACACGTCTGTAACAACAAAATAACAATAGATTTACTAAATTTCAAAGAGCTCAAAACCAATACATAGATAACGTGTCACATTGAAAATAATTAAAAACAATCCTTTCTCATCCTTTGAAAGCCTATAGATATTAGGATAAAACACCAATACACTCCCTCCTCTAATACTCTAAACTCTCTCTCATTCCCTATTTCCTTCTAATCCTCTCTAGACAACCATGTTCTAATCATTTTAGTTCCCATACAACACTTCGTCCTTCATATCAACCATCACAAATTACTACAACTTCCTCAATTTCTGACAGCTGTATATATTTTTCCATGTTTAAAACTATTATCTTTATATATTTATATAGAAGTTTTTTATTTCATATATGGATCTTACTCATGCAACATTTTATTCAGTAAAATTGTTTTTGATAATTGAGATTTTGGAGTGACGAAGATGATGATTCATATTAAAATTTGAACAATATTTAATTTTTCAAAAGAAAAGATAAACCGATGAGGTTGTATCTCTTTTGAGTAAGTCAATGGTGAATAGATTGAAAAAAAAAATTGATTTACGATTGATGAGACCGGAGAAGAAATGGTTAATGAATTAAACATAAATTTGGGTGGTCATGGAATCACCATAAATATCTAAATCAACTTTTTTTTTTTGCTTCAAAGTATCAATGAGTAATGGTATTTGATCTGATTATATTTCAGAATAAAGGTGCCTTCAATCAAATGTCAAACACATGAACACTCAATGTCTGTCCAACGCCAGGACAATCCAACAACCAACATATACTAAATTCGAAATACAATCAAAGAAGAATTAAAATACATGAACAGCTTGATTAATGAGTACATTTTTCCATAAATTTTTTAAGAAAAGAAACATAAAAAATTATATAATAAGAACACCGAGAAAATATTAACTTGTAGGCAGATTAAGTTATCATCATCGCCCAAAGCTAGCTGAAGCTGTAGCAGCATCTGCAACAAGTGCATGCTATGATAAGCATTTATACACCCAATGATTGTCTAAAACTGATTGTCGATCATCAATACTAGTGATATAGATACATACACTATCTGTCAACTTAAATCTTGAATGAAAAAATACCTCTATAAATGAAGCACATTAAGAAACTGATACACTGGCTTCGGCTTCATGTTTCTTGCCAGAAACAACATATAATATAGAATACGTTAGGGCTTGCATTGCCCCTCCAATTTATTACCCTTGCCTTGAAGCTCTGGATGGATCTTCCTTTTCAACATCCTCTTCATCATCTAAGTAACCAAGTAACATTTTGTTTTAATCAACTAAATTCTGCTTAAAAGAAATCATAAAAGTAAGGTTTTAAGACTCACCTGGTTTAGCATTTTGATGGGACGTGAATCCTTTCCAGCATGGGGAATGAAATTTTTGGCAAAAGAAGCCCTTTTTTTCGTAGGAAAAGAAGCCTTTTCGCAAGGATTAAACTCTAAATCAAGATGAGTGGGCTTGTTTTTCATGTCTGAGTCCTGGTAAAAGAGGTCTGCCAAGGTAGTTCTTCTTCTCAGCTTCTCAGAATGATCCTCAATCACTTCCAAGTTAAACTTGATTTCATTGTGAGTAGAATCCTCCACAATGTCCTCCAAACTGTGGCCAAGCAGCAGTGGGTTCACTTCGTTGTAACTATTATTGTCGTCATCATCATCATCTTCATCATTGTTGTTAGAGAATCGTTCTTCTTCTTCTTTGTCTTCGTTGCTTTCAGGAGGTAAGTGGTCATTTAGCTCACCCAAGGATTTCAAAGGATTTAAGCCGAATGTTCCAATTGTTAGAACGCCATATCGCCAACCATCCAGCAGGTCGAACAGTGCTACTTGTTCGAGTAAGGCTTTTGAATTTGTGTCAATTGCAATGGAATCAGTCTTCTTAACATTTCGAGCCAGCCCATCTGCAGAAAATTGAAGTTTTCTCATCATCATACTATTAAAAAACAATGGCAATACTGTTTGAATGCCATATGAATTAAAAACAATACTGAAAGAGATCATATATATGCATAGAAAACTTGTACAATGAAAATTTATCGTCAGTCTTAAATATCTCAAAAGATTTTTGATTTAGTTATAAAAAGAAGTAGCCAAAAATGTTAAGAAATCAAACCTTTGAGAACGTTATGAGGGAACCTCTTGTGCAACCAGTTGAAGATCTATCAAAGAAATCATCATCAAACAAAAAAATCTCAGAGGAACTCATTAAAGGGGAAAAAGGACGTAACAAAATATGTGTATGTTGGTCTAATTACCTTCATTTTTCTCAGCCAATGTGGAGCGAATCTAGTGAGGGGTTGTAGAATATTGCTCCTGATGTAGGAGAGGTGAAGGAATTATAGTTGGCAAAAAGCAAGGGGGCATAGGTTAAGGAGTTAGGGTGCCATGTGGCAAAAAAGAAAGTAGGATAATATCATGGCCCGTGCATAAGATTGCACGATTTGCTCGGTTAAAATTTAAGCCTTTGATAAGAGCATCAACCTCTGTTTCAATTTATTGAATCTTACTATTTTATTTAAAAAATTATAAATTAAAGGTGATCAACACTTATATTATAAGATCACTATCTCTAAATCTATAATAGAAGGCATCCATCATGTCACTATCATGGATCTTTCTGGCTTGATAGATGTTGGCAAAATTCTTTGTATGATTTGCAATATTCCATCTCTTTATTCAGCAATTCGTTTTTATATTTTAAATATGCTCGTAGCTTTTATCTTTATCATTGGTTAAACCATTAGTCTAGTGACAAAATTTGTCTACCCATGTGATAATTGCATATCGAATAAAAAACTTTGATTTTTATCTAATTAACTTATCTAAAAAAATATTATGTGCCTAAATCTTTTTTTTTTTAGCAAAAAAAGACCCCAAGGGGTCGAAACATATTATTAAGTAATATCACGAATAACAACATTATGGATTTCCATAGGATAATCCATGTCAAAAAACCAATTCTTGGCTTCACTACACATTTTAGTACAAATCAAGTCAGCCACATTATTACAGGACCTATGAGACCAAACTAAACTAGCAGAGTTAAATAAACAAAAGGCTTCTTTACATTTCTTCACTCTGCTTCCTATAATAGTTTATGCCTTCTTCACCTATATTCAGCCTGTTGACAAGCCCTGCATTGTCGGTTTCAAAAATCACATCCCTAAACAAATTTAGCTTTACTGCAGTTTCAATGCTTCTTTCCAAAGCTATACACTTAGCTTCTTGTATCGAAACTCTGCCTTCCTCGATGCCTCCACCACCCCCAGCACAAAACCATCATCATCTCTAATGATAACCCCATAACCCATTCTATTATCATTGATCGTTGCATCAAAATTTATCTGCAGAGTGCCTTTCGTCGATTTTTCCCATTTCTTTGTATCCCCATTATGAGCTAATATGGGAGGGTTCATCAGGTTGTAGATGCGAAAATCCTTACTCAGATTTCTAGCCCTCTCCCATATATCTTGCGGTCTGTCAACTTTGCCTTTGAAGATGAACTTGTTCCTACTGTTCCAACAGTTCCAAAGTACTATGATAAGATCTGCCATAGCCTTTTTATCAAGGACTCTCATTACGTCTTCCAACCAGTCGATGCATCTATCATACTGTTTCACACTACTATTTAAGTTCCATCCTTTCATGGTTAAAACTTCTCGGGATGAAGTGCAGTCTCGAAGTGCATGGAGAAGAGTTTCGGCAGTAGCACCACATCTGGGGCAGCCTTCATTAAAACCATTTCTAATAGTGGCTATTTTAACGTTTGTGGGGAGAATTTCATGCCCCATTCTCCACGTAAAAACTCTAATCTTTGGAAGAGTATGAAGCTTCCAAATAGTCTTCCAGTATATCCTATGCGGGCCATAACCAACTTCTTTTAACAACATCCAAGAGTAGGTAGATTTTGAGGTATAAGATCCATGAGGATTATGAAACCACACCATTCTATCACTTTGATTATCATTTCCTATATGAATATTACAAATTCTATCACCCCAGTCCTTACCATACAACTTTTGCACTTTATCAGCATTCCAACATCTAGCATTCTCCATCCAAAGGTCTTTAACACTAACATCATCTGAAGATAGCATGTTTGGGAATAAAGAGCTTCCATTGAGATCTTCCAAACCCCAATTATCCTTCCTGATATTAATGATATCACCATTACCCACCTCCCAACCGAAGCCTTTCTTCAAAAATTCCACAGCAGTAGCGATGCTCGACCATGTGAAAAAGGCTCTATTCACTTTTTTGTAGTTAAAAATATTTCCCTCAAGAAAATATTTAGATGACAGAACTTTGAAACATAGGGACTCCTTATGATTGATGAGCCTCCAGACTTGCCGACCAAGGAGAGCTAAATTAAACAGTCTCATGTTACGAATACCCATACCATC
Organism: Gossypium bickii; assembly: GCA_025503065.1. Classification (NCBI taxonomy): domain Eukaryota; kingdom Viridiplantae; phylum Streptophyta; class Magnoliopsida; order Malvales; family Malvaceae; genus Gossypium; species Gossypium bickii. Next base: position 98,671,439 of record CP106712.1, read on the forward strand.
CATACCCTCTGGATGAAAAAGAGTTTTCCAGGAGAGCATAGACCAAAATTTTCCACTTTCCTTCCCAGCCCACCAGCTTCTGCTAAGTTTCTTCTAAATCTCTTTTAACACACCTCCTGGCGCAAGAAAAATAGACATCGCGTAAGTAGGAATGGACTGGAGTACTGCTTTGATCATGATCTCTTTACCACCATATGATAAGAGTCTTTTAGTCCAGCTGTTTATCCTGCAAGAGAGTCTATTAATAATATCAGTGAAAACCTCTTTTCTTCTTTTACCAATAGGGAGAGGTAGCCAAGCCTCTTTTCTTCTTTTACCAATAGGGAGAGGTAGCCCCAAATGTTTATCTAACTTTTCTACAATCTTCATATTGAGAATGTTATTCCAAATGCATTTCATCTCATTGGGGCTATCGGGACTAGACAAAATCATAGATTTTTCAAAATTTATTTCTTGTCCAGACATATAAGAGAAATTCCTAAAGATATGCATGAAATACTCAAGCTCACTTTTTTTTGTTTCTCACAAATAAAAGGGCATCATCAACAAAAAACAAGTGGTTAATCCTAAGGCCATGCACACTAGCCTAAACGCCACTCAACAAATTATTACTCTGAGTCTGAATAAGTATTCTAGAAAAAGCCTCCATACAAAATAAGAACAAATAAGAGGATAGAGGATCCCCTTGACGAAGGCCTCTTTTGGGGTAAATGGTATCAGATAATATTATTGCACTTAATTAAAAACTTAACAGAACGAACACACCCCATGATCTTGTCAATCCCTGATTTGCAAACCCCATCCGTCTCATCACTTCTTCGATAAAATTCCACTCCATGCGGTCGTAAGCTTTATTCATATCTAACTTGATCACGAGCCTTTATTAGAATTATATCGGGTGTTTTGGTGATAATGAAACAGTTTATGAGCGATGAGAATGTTGTCATGAATCATCCTCCCATGTACAAAAGCACTTTGATTATAGCTGATGCAATTGGGAAGTAATATTTTCAGCCTATTAGCCAACACCTTGGCTATAATTTTGTAAATGTACCTGCAAATTGGTCTGAAGTTAGTAAAATCACTAGGGTCTCTATTTTTTGGAATTAAAATGATAACAGTTTCATTTAGAGAGGCTACACTTCCCTTTCCATTTAGAATATCCAGACAGAATTGTATAATGTCATCACCCACAATGTTTCAATGCTGCTTAAAAAAAATTCCCTGATAAACCATCAATGCCAGGAGCTTTCCTTAGATCCATATTTCTGATAGCATTTTTAACCTCAGCCACATTATACTCCCTTAAAAGCCAATTATTATTCTCTCTGGTAATACACTTATCCATAAAGCTCAAGTCCATCTGAGAGATACCATTCCAATTAGAATGAAAAAGGTTCCAAAAATAGTTTCTAGCAGCCACACATATATCCTTGCTGTTCGTAACCCAGGTACCATTCTCATCTTTAATCTTCTCAATTCTATTCTTTTTTAACCTACTTGTAGCTTTTGCATGGAAGAATTTTGTATTTCTATCTCCTTCCTTGAGCCATTGCACTCTTGATATTTGTGCCCAGTACCTTTCCTCCCCAGCATAAAGGAAATTTAGCCTACTACGATACTCTCTTAGCGATCTTACACTATCCTCCCTACTAGTAGAGTCGATAATCTTATTGATATTATCCTCTAGCCTTTTAATATCTCTCTTAGTTCTCCAAAAATTCTATTTTTGCCAGCTTCCCAAATACCATCGAATGTTTTCAAGCTTATTCTCATAGTTGTCCTTACCTTGCCTCCAGCCCTTATTAATGATTTTCTTAACATCCTTTTCTGACCCCCAACAAATTTCATAACGAAACTGGAGTCTATTATAAAATGGATAGTCCTTAGGTTTACGTCCATGCAAATCAAACAAGATGGCGTCATGGTCGGACTGAGTTTGCTGAATGATACTGGAAGCAACAAAAGGGAACTTCTCTACCAAAGACACCGATGTAAAAAACCTATCTAGTCTTTCCTTAATTAATCATTCCCTTTTCTGTTATTAACCCATGTAAACCAACCCCGGTCCGGCTTAATATCGACAAGAGCCAGATCATCAACAACATCTCTGAAATCGTTCATAAGAGTCCGAACAATCCAACAGCCTCCTTTCTTCTCAGCTTCGTTTATCATTGCGTTAAAATCACCTCCCACCACCCATTCCTCTCTAACCTCCACACCCACTCTTCGAAGCATATTCCATGAGATATTACGATCATTAGGGTTTGCATGGCCATAATAACCTGTAACTCTAATTTTGCTAGACCCATTAAGCAAAACTATAGAGTCGATATGATGCTTGAAGTAACTTTGAATACTGACGTCTATCTCATCAGTCCACATTAGCGCAAGACCACCGCTTCTGCGCTCTGCATTAACAACTAACCCATTTTGCATTCTACATATTGTTTGCACTTTTTTGAATTCAGTGGCTTTCATCTTAGTCTAACAAAGGAAGATAATATTAGGTCTATTGGCAAGTAAAAGCTGCTTGAGCTCCCGAATTGTCGCAGGTGACCCTATCCTATGACAATTCTAGCTAAGGAACTTCATTGTACCTGGCAGGGCTGTTCTCCAGCCACCGCCTTTGCAGGTGTAGATCCATTCAGTAGCTTTCTTAGAACTAATCTATTCGGGCTTTCCTCAAATAATTGCCCATTATGTCCATTATTTCTCTTCTTCTTTGACTTTGTTTTCCTTGTACTATTACGTCAGTTTTTCACGATTCTTCTTTCTTGTGGTGTATTAAGTACCAATTCGTCCTCCTTATCATTTTCTTGCACCATTTCCACAGCATCAGTTAATGTATTCGACCTTCTGCCCTTATAAAGCTTCCTATTTGATTTTTTGTTAAGTTCCTTTTCATCTTTTATCAATTCTATACCATTTCTCATCAATCCATTATTTTGTGTCGTTACACTTACTGGAACTCTTAGCCAGTTACCATACTGAAATATATTCTCTTGACTCTCATTAGTAATCTTCTGCTCCTTGCATTTTTGTGTCGTATGACCAATCAAACCGCATATGTAACAAAATCTTGGTAATCTCTCATAACGTAGAGTACATACAAATTTTCCCCTTCTTGATTAATATAATGAACAATCCTCCTCAATGGTTTATCTATGTCAATGTTAATCCTAATGCGTATATATTCTGTCCATCCTCCCTCTCTATCTCTCCAATCTATAGCTAAGACTTCTCCCATTTCCCTATCCATGTACTCCAAAGGTATGTTGGATATTCTAACCCAAAAAGGAAAGTGACTAAAATCATAATCATCCATTGTTTTATCTTTATTATACGGGACCATATTGAACAAGCATTGGTCAAATAGCCACGGAGAGAGATTAAGGATTCTTTTCCTATCTTCTTCGTTACAGAATTTTACCAGTATACCTCCTTCTTTTATGGCCACAAAATTTACCTCCTCCTTCGTGTACCACAAAGATTTAAAAACTCTGTACATTGCCTCTCTATTAAGTTTCTCCTCGGTTATCAATTTACCTATGGCCCAATGTTCATAACCTTTTGGGTAATCCATATTTACCTTTTTACTAATCACCCTCTTAGTTTCTTCCTCTGAGAAGCTTAGTTTCGCTAGCAGATTACTTATAGCTTCTTCCATAATAATCCCAAATGGTGCCTAGAGAATTCTCCAGAATAATAAAGAACCACTCTCTCCCCGTAACCACTCTCAAGAAAAAACCAGAGAAAAACAGCTCTAACAAGAATACAAGAAAATTCAAGAAAACCCCACTACACACCCACCTGTAATAGAACTGAGGGTAAAGAAAACACCGCGAACACAAAAATCCACAAAATACTACCATGTATTTTAAAACTTCCTTCTTTCACTGTTTTTGCATTTAATACGTGAAAAAGCATGCAAGAAAACATACAGTACCACAACCAAAAAACAAGTACAAGATATATGTAAAGAAAATAAAGAACAAATAAACCTGTAAACAAAGAAAGAACTCTTTCACATCAACTGGTTCCTTTGATTTGACGTAATAGCTTTAAAATTCTAGAAGCAGACTAGCCTGAAGTCTAGCCCAAGACACCAATCACTTCTCCACCACTCCACCATTAAAATTGGGAATCAACAAACCAAAAAACCAAACCATCCAATTATTCTTTGTGAAAGAATAAAGATGGAATTCAAGAACCGGCTTTAAACCATTACTTTATTAAATGTCTATTTAGTTGTAAATTTAAAAATTGCCTAAATCTTCTTAAATTCGTACTACTATCCAAGAATCGATGAACAACATGCATGTTAATACCTGGTTGCCATGAACCCACACTTCAGCTACATTCTTAACAACCATAGCAACTACTTAACATTCTCTATCTTTCCTCAGTTGCTCCTTTACGGCATTAGACGGAAAATACCCACAATCTTTATTCGAAAATTTGTTGCAACATTTTTAAAATGTTTATAGGTCAAAAAACTATTAAGTAAATATGAAAAAATTTGATTAACTCCTGTATTACAATTGTACTCAATTAAGTCCCTTTGTTAGTAGTTTTTGTCATTGACTGTTGAAATAAATTGACAAATCAATTAGATGGTGACATGTGACAAATTCTGGTTTAATATAATATTTTCTCATAAAATATTAAAAAACATAAAAAATCAGAAAATTTATAAAAATTATAAAAATAAGATAAAATTATTAAATATTTACAATATATTAAAATTGATATAAACTTATAAAAAATTATAAAATATAAAAATCTAATAAATTATAATAATTTTATAAAATTTATAAAACATATCTAAAATTTTATACAAACGTGTAAATTTTCTTAAAAACTTAAAAAAAATATAAAAATTATAAAAATATTATAAAAATATTAAAATTGATATAAATTTATAAAAATTATAAAAAAAACTTAAAAACTTGAATCAAACTGAATTAGTTGGTCTAACTGATTAGACTAAAATTGACAAGACCGGTCAGGAGAAAACCATTAGATTGATTTACCTAGAAACCGAGTGGTTGAATCGATATTTTTAATTTTATAATTTTTTTATTTTTACTGTTTTATTTAATTAAATTGGATGCATCGATCCAACTAGCAAGCCAGTGGCCAGAACAATTCGACCACTAGTCCGGTTCTAAAATCCTTGGTCAGAATATTTTATACTGACATATTCTAATAGTTGAATAATGAAATTTTGATTTGATAGTATCTAATTGTACCAAAAATACTTTATATCATACAATACTTAGCAAACAATTTTCAACCTTTTAAGGTCCAAACTACTGTAATGTACTTAAAAAATTGGAGATAATTAAAAATAACAATTTATCAATAAAAAGGAGAGGATACCACAATTATCGTTTTATTAGGAAATATCAAGAACATTTTGTTCAACATAAAAATGACCCTAACAATCTAATGACTATCCTATTATCCAACGGTTAGTGTAATGTTATGCATTTATTATGATTTTTAATAATTTTTATAAAATTTTAAATATATTTTATTAATTTTATAAATATATTTTATAATATTGATAAATTTTTATTATTTTTTATAATTTTTAAGTTTATATAAATTTTATTTTTTAATATTTAATAAATTTTATTTTTATGAATTTTTTTAATTTTTTAAGAATTTTTATATATTGTATTAATTTTATATTTTCTATAAGTTAATAGAATTTATAATTTTTTTATATTTTTATAAATTTTAAAAGTTTTTTTATAGTTGTATATCTATTTAAATATTTCTAATATTTGATAAAAAAATTCTAACTTTTAATAATTTTTATGACTTTTAGTCATTTTATGGGAAAATATTAGATTAAACTAGAAGTTGTCATGTTTCACCATCTAATTGGTCCATCAATTTATTTTAATGATTAACATGGTCATTGAAAGAAATTGTTAACCAAGAGGATTAATTGATTTTTTTTATTAACGATAGGGGCTTAATTAGGTGCGAATTTAATGTAGGAGCTTAATTGATTTTTTTGCATTTTCTTAGGTTTTTTTGGACATAAAAGCCTTTTTAAAATACGTAATATGTTCCAATATGTTTGTTTGGTGTTATCAAATCTGAATAACCATGTCTATTTGGTAAACTTCCAAGCATGAAAAGTTATGACTTTTTAAAAAGGCACTTATATATTTATTGGTACATTATATGTAGATGTTTGGTTTGAGTTGAATTATTTAATTCATTTCATTCTAATTGTGAGAGAATTTTTTTTTTTTTTGTTTTTCACTACAAAAGTATTCTTTCTTTATCATGAACTTGAGATATGTAATGATTTATTTTATTCAAAACTTTATATTAATAATAGCTAGCATTTGTATGTTATTCATGAGACATTATTTTGAATATATTCACTACTAAATAATATATTAAGTGAAAGTTTATAAATGATCATATAATTAGAAATCTTTTGGTCGATTTAAAATAACCATAAGCAAAATGAGATTTGTATATGATCGAGCATTTTTTAATCTATGTTATAAATGTTGGAATAGAAATTATTTTGACCAGACATGAAATAAGTCATATATAATATGAATATGAAAATGTGAATGTGATAATCATATATTTGAAATCTGAATCATATTGTGCGTGTTTGTAATGCTGCATGTGACTTTTACATATGGCTTGGAGATATATATATATAAAGTCTTGAGATATAGTATTGTTTGAAATATGTTTTAAAAGCAAAGAATAAAAGATCTTGTGAGTATGAAAATTAACAATATGAAGTTATTTGACCCATTTAAGTGATGGACATGGTTTTGATGATAATTATAAAATAATTAATAATGTCCATGACAAAAGATGTGTAAATTTGATGTTATAGTCAAATGATTGGATAGTTGATTGTCTTCTAATATGACTATGTACTAAAATATTATATGAAATACTCTAGCATGCATTTGGTTTGATTAGGAAAGGCCGTGTTATATTAACTATGAAAAGAAGTTATAAAAATAGCAAATATGTTGATTATGCACTTGAATAAATTATGTCTAGGTTCAAATGAATTCGAAAGTTCATTTATCTAGGTTGATTATGAACTTGCATTTTAAGTAATTTTTTTAATTAATTTTTAGTGTTAATTTTTTAAATATAAACTAATGTGACATTCCATGTCAGTGTATTTATCCATATAGCATGTTATACTATACGCTGGTAATGGTAGTAGGAATGATCGCAAATTAATAAGAAAGAAAAATAAGAACATGCAGATTTTATGCGGAAAACCCTTATCAGGAAAAACCACGAGTAGAGGAGGAGAAATTCATTAATTTTAAAAAAGGACAATACAAGAGATTTTCGACTACACACATTTTAAGGGTTAAAAAACCCTGTTATAATCAATGTCTAATAGAAGAAGTATAGTCCTATATGAATTCAACTTGTGCAGTATGGTTTGTACTCACAGGTCCCTTATTTTACATCTCTATGTTATTTCTTTAACAAGTGAGTTGCACTTCAAACTTTTCAAGCCAAATCAAATGGGATTCGGGTCACACAACTCTAACATAGCATGCTATATGTTAGTTTTCCATTTCTTTCATATGCCACATCAATGTCTATTAACAATCAAACCAATTAACCACAATTTCTGTTAATGAAAGGGTTTAATTGTTTTTTTTTTTTAAATTTATACTAAAGGCTTCTTTTTGCCCTTAAGATATATACACACACATTTGCTCATATTTATATATACACAGAGTTATTGAAATTACAAATTATGTGTATTTAAATACACTATTAACAAAAACCATGAAAATTCATCATTGTGAATTTTTTGTGTTGGGAAGTTTGATTTAGACTTGTTCGTAGGTTAGATCAAGTCAATGCTTGATTTTTTATTTTTTTTCAAGTTTAGGTTAATTATTAATTTCTACTTTCATTGGAAAAACAATGGGTTCGAACATGTGATTTGTCATAATTTGATATGTCAAAATAGGCTCTCCTTAACATTAGAAGAGCTTATTCTCAAACAATTTGCGATTTTTTACATACTTTTGTTGACTTTTAGTTTTTATCATTAATAATTGAATTTGTTTAGTTTTACTTCTTTTGAGGCCCAAATTGGAAAATTGGTGTCATGGGAGCCTAACAATGTGTTTGAGTTGGTGTGAGAGACGACAATGGCCCAACCTTGAGGAAAACAACATTCAACGTGGATGTCGCGACATTGATGCTATGGATGTCGCAACACAGGGTCCCTTTGCCTTAGGGTGCAAGACTTCAATGAGAAACTAACCTAGAGTGGATCGTTGACAAAATAGCGACATTGAGCCCAAAGTCGCGACACCGAGCTTTTAAAGTTGTGATATCACTGAAGGTTGTGTACGGAAGAAATCGTGGTTGTTTCTAAGGTTGTTGCGACATCTGTTAGTGGATATCGCAACATTGAGAACCCTAGAGCCCCAGTTGTGTCATTGTCGAGGGTGTCGTGACAATGATGATGTGTGGTAAGTAAATCCATGGTGGTTGGCTGATGGAAATGTTGTTTGGTTAGTTTTTTGTACAAGGACTAAGTCGTAAAAATTATACTAAATCGAATAAACTTAAAAACTTAAAATTGACGACTCTTGGTGAATATTAAGTAGGTGACACCAAGAGGAGAGCCTATCGAGAACCAATTTGGTTGCCCCAAGTTAGTTTGGTGATGTTGAGAGATAAACCGGACTAATCATCTAATTTGGTAAAATGGTGACTGAGAGTTAATATTCAACCAATTAGAAGTTTAAGCTTTTAGTTCCCTAATCTAAAAACTAATCAACAACATGGAAATCAACAAACCACTTATGTTAATTGAATTGTTAGTTGTGCAATTTCAACTATTTTGCAATTTAGTCATTTTTAGTGTTAGATAGTTAATTAGTGTAATTATCCATTGAATATGGCTTTTCGTATTGTAATAACCCATTTTGCCCGGACCCATACACAATCCAAAAATAAAAAAATAAAAAATAATAAACCAAATAATGTCCACTGTCCATTTACATAGCCCAAATACCTTACCTATCCACTAAAGCACAAACCCTAAACCCAATTTAACCCACTAACCCAAAACCCGATTAGCCCAAAACCTACGGGGCCCAAAATGGCCCAGTGCCCAAACTGCTTCAGCAAAGGGAAACCCCGAATACTAGGGTTTCCTTCCCCGAGCCGCAAGCAGCACCAGCCTCCCCTCGTCAAGCCACGACTCATGTGCTAATCACGCCCTATCGCCGCCGCATCTCGCGCCGTTCACCTGCAAACAAGGGAAAAAGATCGACAACAAGCAGCAAAAATAGGAAATCTTGCAATTAATTTTTGATTTATTTGGGTTATAAAACCCCCATAAAATTTGTAACGCGGGCAGACGGAGAGATATATACGAAAAATATACAAAAAGAAAATCAATACAAAATCAGAATACCCAAGTCAGTAAAGGTTCTATTTTTTTTATTTCTTTTCGAATACTGTTCTTTTTTTTTTCTATCATGTTCTTTTTTTTTAACTATAATACAATATATATTAAAATATAAAAAAAAAGAAAAAAATTTACTAGCGGACGGCGGTCGGAGCCTCACCGGAGCACTCGCCTGAAATCGCCAGAGGAGAGCTCCTTGGAGAGCTGTTTCGGTTTTTTTTTTTGAAGAAGAAGAAGAGAAGAGGAAATTGATTTTTTTGAAAATTTTTTGACTTATATAGCCATTCAAAATGACGCCGTTTTGGCCAGAGTCCTAAAGCCTCAAAACGACGACGTTTTGCCCGGCCTGACTTGATCCGACCTGCTCCGGCCTAGGATCCGCGCATTTTTTATAGGAATCTTTAATTCCAACTCAAATTGTTCAACTTTTTAAATAAATCATGTTTTCAAATTTTTTCGAATTTTCGACATTAGGGCAATGGCTAATCAATCCGGTACCAATTTTGGGCATTACGAGAGTGCTAATCATTCCTCGTACGTAACCGACTCCCAAACTTGTTTTCTTATATTTCGTGGACCAAAATCAAATGTTTTGAAATAAAACGTTTTGCAAGGTGATCTAATCACACCTAAGTAAAAAGAGATTGGTGGCGACTCCATTTCTGTTGTTTTTAAAAGTCGATCCCCGTTTTTCTAAAATTTAAAATTGGTTTCGATAGCTTGGCGACTCCACTGGGGACCAATAAGAGAGTCAAGCCGTAAAATCGATAATTTCATGTCCTTTTGTTCGAATTTAAAATTCTGATTTGAAAAACCATAATCCTTTTGTTGCATGTGGTTCTAATTTTTAATATATCTCTCTGTATTACACTGCATGACCGTTGTGGCCGCACCCTTAAGTGGGAGCGATAAGCTATGCCTTCGTGAGGTTTTCACCTCTGCATGGGCTAGTGGATTGCTTCCAGGATACATCTGTACCTATGTATTCATGAAGTTTTCACTTTCGCATGGCCATAGAGAAATGTATTCCCCTGACCCGAACTCGGTCCGTATGAGCCTATAATGGGTGAGGATCGAGGAATCTGCTGGTTCAAGTACCTCAACCTTAGAACTAAACCGCATATAGTAAACCCTAAGAACCCACCTTAGATAGAGCTATGTCAAACCTTAGTAGTTACCCAGATAAGTGTTCGTTTTACTTGCTTTATATTTTATTATGTGGTACTAACTTATTGTGTTTTATTTTTTATGCATGATATTTCATATTTTTAGAGGTATCGATTCACGGTCAATTTCTAAGTTAGAAAGCTGGTTATGGAGAACGAATTCATTGATAAAGTGGAAGACAATGCAGCTATTTGCACATGGTCAGAGAAAACGCAATTAGAGAAAGGTAATAGCTTAGCTGACGGTATGTGTCTGAACTATGGGATTTTACCCATATAAATATTACGCAGAATGAGTTCCAAGAGTTGAAAGAGATATGGACCCAGTGGGACGATGAGGCAAAGTAGCTGTTCTATCGTAATTATGGCGATCTACCCTACTTGCTCGACATCAAGGTAGATAAGCATCTATTCTGGGCTATGACTCAGTTTTGGAATTCTGCTTATAGTTGTTTCACTTTCGGGGAAGTAGATTTAGTGCCCACGTTGGAGGAATATACAACCGCTTCGCTGTTCGAGGGTCCAAGTCGACAAAGCTTATTTTAGGGCTGCCAATGTCCCAACTTTTATGAAGAAGTTAATGAGCATCACGGGGATGAGTGACCAATGGGTTGTAGCTAGAATCCAAGAGAAAGGTGAAGGTAAATGCATACCTTGGGTAAGTTTGAGGGACCTAATCCTAGCACATCCAGATGAAAAGAAAAAGATCAACGTCTTTGCCTTATGTATTTATGGTTTGGTGATCTTTCCCAAAGCTCTAAAACATATAGATTAAGTAGTTACTGATTTATTCGACCGACTTAACAAATGGCTCACACCTGTACCTGCGATCTTAGCCGAGACGTTTAGATCTTTGAATGCATGTCGGAGAGTTGGTGAAGGTAGATTCATTGGATGCGCACAGTTATTATTGGTTTGGTTTAACAGTCATTTTTTGAAAGGTTGACAGGGTTCCTTACCGAGTGTTCTCTGAAATTTATTCCCCTTTAAAGGAGGCCACAGTTACAATAAGGAGAGACGATATATCAGAGGAAAGATGGATGAAAATTCTTTAAAACCTTCGAGAGGAAGATGTTGAGTGGAAGGCCCCTTGGATGATTCTCGACAAAGTCCTTTATTGGTGCAGAAATTTCGATTGGGTACCTCTGCCTGGAATCTGAGGAGCTGTTGCATATGCACCGTTGCTTGTACTAAGGCAATACAAAGCAAGATAGTTCATACCGGTGACATATGGGTTAGCTCAAAGTGAATTCTCATATAAGAGGGATAATTATAAGAAAAAGATTCGAGAGATTTCTGATGCTTGGAAGTGAGCTTGCTGTATGAAGATATTGACTTAAGGACCGATGACAACCCTAGAATACAAGGAGTGGTCGAGCAAAAGGATCAATGATTAACATCCTTGGACCAAGCTTGGAGGGTGTTCGATCAACGAAGGAGTATTCAAGTGGTCCCATTGGAGTTAGAGATTATAAAGTAAGACTTCGAGAGGCAAAGTTTAGAGCTCGAAAAGAGGATAGAGAAGTTTGAAAGAAGAAAAGATGTATTTGAGTCTAGATGTGGATGTACAGAAATTAGAGGCCGAGAAATTAAGAAAAGAAAAGAGGAAGATAGAGGAAGATCGAAATAGTTTGAAGATAGAATATAAGAAGATGCGTCTATCGATTGAGAATGCCGGATTGGGGAAGACTTCGGAACAGTGGCAACAAGAGGTCCAGGAGGAAAAGGCCAAAGCTGGCTATTGGGAAAGTAAGTTTCAAGAAATGCAAGCGCGAAATGAGGCCTTAGAGAAGAATTTGGCAGAAAGTCTAAATGAAAAGGGAGAATTAAAAGCTAGAGTGGCTGAACTTGGACGGTCTCTTCATCACTATCGAAGCCATAATTTCGCGAACGAGCTAAAGTCGAGTCTGAACAAGATTGAGGAAATGAAGGGTAAGATTGAAGAGTTAGAATCAGCATTGCACAGTTGTGAACTTCGGATTGAGCTTCTTGAAACAGAAGAAGGGCGTTGGAAGGAAGAACTCCACCGTTCTCATGATCAAGTTAGAAGTCGAGATTACCTCATGGGTGAAGCAATAGTCCAGATTCGAGAAGTAGCTGATCACCTATAGACTTTGGCAGTACAGGCTGATACATTGAGCACGAAGTATGAGCTACAGTCAGATCGTGGCCAAGAATTAGCTTTGGTATTTAGGAAAATCAGAACTTTGGGCCTTAGGGCGAAAGCATATTTGTAATCTATTTTATGTAAAGGATTTTGTTTTCTAATAAAGTTTTCTAAAATGAAGTTGAATCAGAATCGATGCCTCTTTGCATTCATGAATTTGCATTACATCATATGCATTTAAGTCCATAGAGAGAGTCTAATTAGTTAAATTATAACAGAGAGAGAGAGAGAGAGAGAGAGAGAGAAAGAGAAGGAAAATCTAGAAGCTGAACACCCTTACATACATGTGCCAAATCAAAGAAAATGGATCAAAGACTTGAATAATTCCAAAGAGATATACAAGACTGGATGCAAGAGCAAATGGCAAAGCTCCAACAAGAAATGAGGGACCAAATGATGGAAGCTCAAAGGAACATGATTACTCAAATGGCCCAGATGCTAAGTGGGGCAATAGACAATGGGAAGGGTCCCATAGTTAATGCTGAAGACAATGAGGACTTTCCTCGGGATTTCACCCCACCGTATGTACAACCTGAGGAGTATCCCCAAAGACCACCTGTCATGATTAGGCCTCAACAGGGGCAAGCTGATACTAGACCACCCATGAACTTCCAGGTCGGCTCAGGATCTAACCCAGGAGATAACTCTGCTAATCCCGTTATCCCTGATTTAGACATAGCAGAAAGGCAGGGGATAAGAACTGAATCTTCAAGGTAGTTGGAAGATCGCTCTAGATGGTTGGAAGAAAAGTTTAAGGCTTTGGAAAATGCTGATCATCACCATGCTATTGATGCAAAAGGTTTGAGTTTGGTTCCAGATTTGGTGCTTCCTCATAAATTCAAGATGCTAGAATTTAAGAAGTACAATGGGACTAGCTGCCCTGAAGCCCATATCACTATGTTTTGTAGACGGATGGCTGCCTATGTTAAAATGATCAACTCTTGATTCATTGTTTCCAAGACAGTTTGATGGGAGCAGCATCCAAGTGGTACAATCAACTTACCCGTGCTAATATTAGCTCTTGGAGAGATCTGGTCCAAGCCTTCATGAAGCAATACAATCATGTCACAGACATGACGCCTGATAGAATCACCTTGCAAAATATGGAGAAAAAGTCAAATGAAAGTTTTAGGCAGTATGCCCAAAGATGGAGGGAGGTTGCCATGCCAGTTCAACCACCACTCATAGAAAAAGAAACCACGATGTTTTTCATCAATACTCTAAAACCCCTATTCATTAACCATATGTTGGGAAGCGCCACCATAAGCTTTTCAGATATGGTAATGTCTGACGAGATGATTGAAAATGCGATAAGGAGTGGGAGGATAGACACGGGAGAAAATGTAAAAAGATCAGCCCAGGGAAACAAGGAAAATGAAGTGAGTACCTTGAGCAGGCATCCCAAATCGATCCACCGTAAATTTGGTGCGAACGTCTGTAACCACTAGCTATCAAAGCTCTTCAAGGCAGGAACCCAACTCGAGGCCAAATACAGAAAAGCTTCAGTTCACACCTATCCTGATGACATATAAGGAGCTGTATCAAAATCTTTTTGATGTGCTTGTGGTGTCTCTGTCCTGCTCAGAACCTGTGCAACCTCCGTTCCCAAAGTGGTATAATGAGAATGCCCAATGTGAGTACCACGCAGGAATAACGGGTCACTCAATTGAAAACTGTACTACGTTTAAAAAGTTGGTTAAAAGGTTCATCAAAATAAGAATTGTGAAGTTCGACGATTCATCAGAACATGTCACTTTAACGAGGCAGTAAATGCGATAATTGAAGGAGGAGACAAGAAAGTTACGACATATTGAAAAAAATCAAAAGTGAAGAGGGAATCGAGAAACGAAGTTTCCAAACCCTTGCGTACTTGGGAGTGTTTTGAATAATGAGACTGTGGAAGAGATCCTGTATTTTTAGAGCTGATCTAGAGTAATATTCAAACACGCTTGTTGCCTTAAGCCTAGAGGCAATACGAAACACCCCGAACCCGGCCCACGAGCCTCGACCGGATCTGGTATGTTCCTCGATGTAAACCGGTTAAAATCCTTTTGTTTTTGTTACTTTGGAAAACTATGTGTTTTGAGAGAGAAATTATTTTTGGGTTAGGCTCGAGTTGAAAACAAGTTTATTTTATATTAAATTTACTTAATCTTTAATTAAGAAAAATACGTAACATAATAAATAATAAAACCGTCAACTATGGCCTTGTTACATCAACATAAAACCCAAAAATAAAATTCAAAGTACTTAAAAATAAGGAGTCCACATAATAATAAATTTCTTGCTGGGCATGGCCACCACTAAGCTCCTGCTGACCTGGTCCATCACTGTTTATCACCTGAAAAATGTTCCCACAACGGGGTGAGTCAACAGACTCAATGTGTACACAAACATTAAGTCCAAATAAATTCAGGCATATCAAGTCATATACATTCAGATCAAAATATATAATTAATGATGCAACCTGAACCCAAACCTAGATAGCCATCCGCTACACATCACCCGTACCAACTCGCATTAATCGTGGGGACTACTAAGTCAACCCTCCATCCGCTACACACCATCGAAGGCAGTCGCTGCAGTCGACGTGCTCATCGCCCTTATAGTTTTGTGGTCTTAGGTCACCACATTCCGATATCATGGCCTTAGGTCACCACATTCAGATATCATGGTCTTAGGTCACCACATTTAAATATCGTGGTCTTAGGTCACCACATTCACTTCCCCTTTTCAATAACCCATATGCCCCATATCATATTATGCATTAACATGCTAAAGTTCACATTCTTATCATTTATCACATGTTAAATATAACATATTTCATAATCCTAGTGGGAGTAGGAAACGTACCTGTAACACCCCAAACCCGGCCCATTTACTCTGACCGAATTTGGAATGCCACTGCGGAACACTTTCGAAAAATATTCTTACTTAAGAGTAAAACCGTTGTAAATTTGTTCCCTTTAATAAAACATTTTCGTGACTTGTAATATTCTAAGTAAAAATCAAAGTTTGTTATAAAAACATCGGATTCAAGCTCTACTTGAGAAAATAAAACCAATTGCAATCAACCTTTAAATCATCCATCCATACTAGGGCATAATAATAAAGTTGCTTAATCAAGGAACTTAAATATTTTAATGGGCCTTTTTACATTAAACACTTAATCGGAATAATGAAAATGTAGATACTTAATAAATCAATCAAAATGTCCTTTTTCATAAAATCCACTTCCTCATGGCCACCTTTGTATCCTCTCCGACCCGGTCCAAGCTCTACGCATCACCTGAAAGGGTTGAGAAAAATTAAGTGAGTCACCAAGACTTAGTGCATAGTTAATACACATGTCCTCACATATGGGCTTATCCCATATTCACACAATCCATATAGATAAACATGCAATTATAAATATGCAATTATGAATATACATTTATAAATATGTAATTAAGAAGCTCAACCCACATAGTGATCCACATATCTTATGTTAGCAGACTTACTGCTCAAGGCCGTGGCCAAGCCACCGATCACATAGTGATCCACATATCAATCAGTTCACAAATCATCAATTGCGAATGTAGCACGAGGCTAGCATTAGACCACTCATATAGTGTACACCCTTTTCTCCAATAGTCACATTCCAATTCCCATGCATAAATATATGTACCATGGTAACATATTACTCAAAACAAATATACATCACATGCCATCACATTTTTATACATTCATCAATAATTAATTATTATCGCAAATCACTGAAAGGTTAATATCATAACCATTAACCTGATTATTCGATCACTTACCTTGGTATCCATACTCTTAGCCTTTATTTCGGCTAACATGCACAACATATACATTTACATAAAATATTACACGCACAACACATATAACAAGCAAGAGAACAGTGCGATAACTACGCACCTGACTATAGCGAGATTTTGATCTATCGATTCTAACAAAGTCTAAAATCCCGAAAGCTTCTGTTACTTCTATCGATTTGCCCCTAGCTTATTTCGATCCCAAAACACCACTTGTTCCTGTTGATTTGCTCCGAAGTTATCAAAATTCCTATTAAAACATTGTTAGAAATCGGCTAACACACAGATCTATGAGCAATGGCCCTTGGCCGCATGTCATACTTGCCATTTACCTTGTTCGACAAGGTCTCTTGAGCAGTTCCACTTCCGAAAGACTCCTTTGATGCTCCTCAATACTAGCTTCACAGAAAAAGGAACACATCACTATGGCCTTATATATATATTCGGCCATCCCTAAAGCCAAGCTCAACATTCGGTTATCACAAAGCCCAAAATATAGTCTATGGCCGAAGGTCAACAATCACATACCTTTGCTAAAAGATCCGAAACTATCACTTGCTTTTGGGTTTGACGAAAACCTTTGATGTTCAAAAATCTCGGGAGTTCCCTTAATGCATCTTAAGGCTGACACATGCAAAAGAAACACGTAGTTGATAGTACCATAGAGGTTCGGCTATGGTTCAAGTGTTAATGAAACGTGCGGCTAACAACAAGGCAAGTAATATTTGCTAGCCAAAATACTCTCTAGCTTCTTCAAGACCGAAGCTCAAACTTGTTCTATCTCTTTCTCTCTCGGTTAAGAACACAAAAAGGGAAGAAGAGGAAACAAAGCAACACAATGGCCACCTCACTTGTTACTTGAAAACCGAACATGCTAGACCTTGAAGCAAGCTCCAATCGGCCATGCACAAGAATGGGGGAAAGGAAAGACAAAAAGAAGCATTCGGCCATCCTTTTTGCATCACAAGACCGGCCATGCAAAAGAAATATGAGGGAAGAAAGAAAGCAAAACAAGGAAATTTGGCACCCCTTGCTAACTTGAAAAAAACGAATGAAGGTCCTTTCGCAGCTCCACGATCAGCCAACACAATTTTGGAAAAGAAGAGAAAACCCCCCAAATGGGAATTTCGGCCATGCTATCCTTTCCCCAAGCCGTCCAACTCCTCCCCCAAGGCATGCTTCATTCCCATCCTCATTGAAATAAACAAATTCATTGTTTATTCATTATTCCATATCTTTACCCATCCTTTAATAAAATAAAAGATTAATGACCATGCTTCTCTTTTTACCAAAACCAAGGCCGGCCATACATGTATCCTTCCCAAAGCCAAGATTCATCCTTGCATAAACTAATAGTAATAATAATAATTATAATATAAACTATCCCATTCTAAGCAAACAAAAATAATAAAAACAACATAAATAAACTGATCCATGCTTGTAGCAGAGAATAAAAATATAATATAAAATAAATAAAAAGAATAAAAGGAAAACACCCATGTTTCCCAAAATAAAATAAAGCAAACAGCAGCAAATCTTATGCTGCATGCGTGCATGGGCCATGCAGGCCCTTCCCCATGCTGGCACAAAATGAAAACCCCAAGTGTAGCCCCCAGGTCTCGAACCCGAGACCTGGAGAGAATCCTCCAAGCTTCCTGCCATTCGACCCTTTGCGCATTTCGTGCTGTTAAACGCGTCGAAATTCTTTTAAACCTTACTTTGCGGTTCAGTGTCCGAACGCTAAAATAAAAATAAAGCGCCTCATGCGCGATCCCTAGGACTCGAACACGAGTCCTCCCAGCCTTAGCTCTCAAGCAATGTCCTTGGCCACTCGGCCACTTTGAATTTCATGTCATAGACGCATCATGAATTTCTTTTAAACCTTACTCTCAAGCGTCCCTTGCTTGACGTAAAAACAAAATAAAGCGAAATCAAGCGCTGCCTTCAGGACTCGAACTCTAGACGTTATGGAGTTATGTCCAAGCCCCTAAGTGGCGCATAGAAGCCACTCTGCCAGGGCATTTTATATGCCACAACCTTACAAAATTTATTTTTAAGGCCTCCATCACCCAATTTCCACTTTTAACCCAAAATTCCCAAAATTTTCCAAGGTATCCCATTTCAATCCGAGAGTTTTAGGAACTCTAAAAACACATCAAAACTACTCTTGAGGCCCACTAACACTTGAGTTATTTTCCAAACTCGCAACCCCTATTTCGGGATATTACAAAGACTGAGTACCTTGTACCATAACATGGTACCTTAGCCACATTCTTACACTTTCATATTAACACATATATCAAGTTTAAGCCATAAAACTATTAAGATTAGTGTGGGGTACACACCTGATTATCTTAGCGAATTCACTCCAAATTCCGAAGATCTCGATCTAGCGTCCTAGATCCTTGTTCCTATATTCGACCAACATATAGTAATTTATCAAATTGGCTCATATAGCAATTTATCAAATTGGCTCATATAACAATTTATCAAATTGGCCCATTAAGGGCATTTTTGTAATTCAGCCCGTAAGAGCGTTTTTATAAATTGATAATCGTACCCACTAAGGGTAATTCGGTAATTTCCTCTAAGGGTATGATGGAAGTTTTCGCAACCTAGGCTTAATTACTAATTAGGGGCATAAAAATAAAACTATCCATCTGCGTCGTACTGACTAAACTGACTATAATTTGAGTTAGGAAACTCCAAATTTAAATCCGTAAAATTTCCTTGAAGGTAGACTCATATATCTTTTTACTGTAAGTTTTCCAGAATTTTTGGCCTAGCCATTTAGTACAGTTTATTCCTTAAAATTTCCCTTGTTTCACTATCCAATGATTCTGACCTCTCTTGACTTATTTCAAATATCTCACTTTACAGTTTTCATAAACTGGTTCAACTTGTTTCTCTCGAAAATAGACTCACTAAGGAATCCATACATATAAATTATAACCCATAATTCATTTTGTACAATTTTATATGATTTTTCCAAAATAGATCAGTGAACCCCGAGGTTAATCAGAACCAGTCTCACTAAAATCAAGATATCTCAAAATATAAAATTACTTTTCCTTCTCCGTTTCTTCCATATTAAAATAGAAACAGTAAGCTTTAATTTGATATCTTATTCACTTTCTAGTTCCTTTTCTTCTATTTTTAGTGATTTTTCAAAAACACATCATGCTTCTAACTGAAACTGTTTTATTGCAAAACATGATTATCACTACCATCAAACGCACGTCCGAGTGATCACGGATACCGGTTATCAATTTTCTTCGATATTTCTACCAAATCACAGAATATTTCATGTGAACTTGTAGAGAGATGTGAGACTTTCTCACCAGTTCAAACATATATTCGGATGAGTATGAGATTACACACCTTATTCGGAATCCGTAACGCGATGCTCTCCGCGGCACCAAAAATCCGAGTCACTTATTACGAGGGATAGGTTTTCGATTGAACTTTTGATAAAGTATTTCGAGACCTTGTAACCAGCATAAACTCTCTCATGGCAAGTCCCTAGACTCTCAACTATATTACAAATTAGTCCCCTCATTAGCTAGCTTAAGCTTTGAGGGCTCCAAAAATACAAAAATTATCAACTAAAGCCATCAAAATCACTTACTTGCTAAAGGATTTGCTTGCTGAAATTTTTGAGCTCTCCAACCCTTGTTTGCTACAAATTTTCGGTGGTGATGAAGAGAAGAAAAGATGATACTTCTCTTTTCTTTATTTTCATAACCCCCCTTTTTTTTATTTCTTCTTTCTTTCTTTCTTTCTTTTTTTTATTTCTTTTTTTATCCACCTACTCCACTCCACAAATTCTTTTATTCCTTTTTCATTCACCTATTCCACTCCCCAAATTCTTTTATTTCTTTTCCATCCACCTACTCCACTCTCCAAATTCTTTTATTTCTTTTATTTCCTTTTTTTTCTTTCGTTTTCCTTGTTTTCCTCATTACCATACCTTTTCACAATTTAATAAGTCCACCTTACCATAATTTAAAAATCCAATTTTGCCATATTTACAAGCTTGGCTGAAATTTAGGGAAATAGTACAAAAATAATAGTCAAAATTTGCACACAATGGGATTTGAACCTCTTCCCTCAAGGTACTTCACTTGATGCCATAACCTCCTTGCCATATGCTCATTTATGCTAGTAATTTATTCTTTTATTTCCATAAGCCTTGATGCCACTTACTATCTCTCCTTAATAGGCTTAAACACAAAACTTTACTTAGGCCCAACTTGAACCCAAAACTTCATAGAATCCCGTAACTTTCTAAAATCATCTTCTTAATAAGTCCAACTTGAAATAATGTCATTCTCTTGTTCTCAAAATTTTTAAACACTCCTATGCCCAAGGCCCAATGAGCCCAATCCTACTAGGCCCAAATTTTGGGATGTTACACAATAAGAATCCTTATGTGAAATAGGCTCATGTCTGAAATTTCTATTTCAATAAATTGCATCTTTTTGAGTAAATATTCTTTTATTTTTTTTCCATTTCATACTGTAAAACAATCGTTCTTAGTTTTTTTTCTTTTGTTTGTTCTTTGGACTTTTTTTTTCAAGTATTTTTTCATTCTTCATTCATCATTCTTTGAATCATTTATCTTCCTTCGAACCTACAACAGGTCTCCAGATATCAACGATGTGAGCAACGATGTTACTGACTCAAAGTCTCCTTTCGAGTAAGATATGTGTTTAGAGGGATCTTAAAACTTTGAAGATGACAGAGATTGTAACCTATCTTCTGACTTGTTAAGGATGGTAGAACAAGATGAAAAACAGATCCTACCTTACATAGGGTTAAAGGACATTGCGAGCATAGGAAAGGGGTGAAGATCGAAGCCTAGCTTACCATAGAAATAAGGCAGGACGTCATTGAGTTGTTTTCAAGAATTCAAAGATGTTTTTTGCATGATTATATCAAGGCATGCCTGGGCTACTAAGATGTGGGCTAAACATGATGATCAAGTATTGTTGGTTTTCCATTGAAGGGGATCGCATCAGTTATACCGCAAATTCTGAATTGAACAAGACAAGATTTATGTGACTCTTCCATTTTCTTCATAGACTTTTCTATATGTGGGGCACGGATGGTTATGAGGTCGATCCCATCAAAAGCTTCTAGTCGATATCGACTCATTTTCATGGTCATCGTTTACTTCATTAAGAGGGTGGAAGTAGCTTCATATGCCAATGTTACAAGGTCGATAGTCATCAAATTTAAAAAAAAAAAGATCATGCGCCGACAAAAAAATGCCAAAAAGGACAATGTCAAAAGTTTGTAGTCTGTTCAAAGATCAGATACCATATCATAGAGCAACAAAGGCTACAAAAAAAAAAAAAAACAAAACAAGGATTGTAGGAAAGATGACTGAGACTTGTAAAGATTGGCATAAAGAAGTTACCATTTATCCTCTATGATTATCGAACGTTGGCCAAAGCGTCTCTGCCAATTTAACCTAATCAAAGAAAATGTTAAAAGTTATCCATCACGGTCAGATGATGCAAGCTTATGGCAAAGAGGTTCATTCTAGGGAATTCCACGAGGGGAACCTGCTGTTGAAAAGGATCTTCTATATACAAAAGGATTTCAGAGGAAAACAGATGCCAAACTTGGAAGGACCTTATGTAGAGGCCTGTTCTAAAGGACCATTGATATTGACCAAAACAGATGGCGAAAACTTGCCCAATTCGGTGAATTCAGGTTCAGTTAAGAAGTATTTTACCTGGAAGGGGAAAGACCAAGGTGAAAACTTGCAAAGGGCGCCTTGAGGTCAAATTCAAAAAAAAAAAAGAGAGAGAAGAAGCCAAGGCGAAAACTTGCAAAGGGCGCTTTGAGACCAAAGGGGTTTTGAGCTGAAAACCTAAAAAGGGCGGCTCAAATTTTGATCAAAGATAGGACATATGGTAGTCTTGCTATGCTTGAACTAACAATGAGGAAGTATGCTACGTCTTGGGGTATTGACAAAGTACTCTAGATCCTCTAAACACGTATTGAGCTCAGAATGGTCCTCAAGAAGTTTGTACGGAGAGGTTCAGGCTGCGATATCTGGGGCACCTAGCTTCTATCTTATCCATTTTTGGAATTTGCTATTTTTTACTTTATTTATTTCAAGATACATCCCAATCAATTTTCTTTTATGACCTTGGCTATTTTTATTCTTTTCAAGATACATCTCAGTCAATTCTTTTGGCTTGGTTAGCTTTGATTAACTTATTCGAGCTATGCTCCTAATTAATTTCTCGTCCATTGTTATGATCATTTTCAAGCATTTTATATTAAAATAACAATTAATGGACTAATAATACTTTCATAAAAGGAGTTTTGCATATTACTTTAGAAGCTTCTAAATAATATGAGAATTTGAAATAGGATTATTGTTTAGAACTCACCAAGCCTAAGAGTTGGAAATATTGAAAGATGATTATCTCTTCGGATTTTTATTGGATAAGACATTTCGTCGGTAATACATTTCAACCAATGACGAGCAATGTCAACCCAAGTGTAAAAAGGGACCATTCTCAGGAAAAGAAAAATGATACCCTGAATTCATACATCTGGTCACTACACCTAGGGAATGGTAACAGATCAAATTCATTGAAAATGATACAAATTCCATACCTCTGAGTAGTAACGGGATGGATGGAAGAAATCAAATGTTATTCCCCTGAAGTTGCAGTGGGTGGAACAAACTTTATGTCCCAAAAGGTACAGTGGAAGGGATTCTAAAATTACAACGGGGCAAGCTTGTTGAGCCAGAATTTGGTTGTTTCTTTGGGTTTTCTGTCAAAGATACTAGCTGAGCGAGAAAGCATGGTAACACATCAGTGATAGAACCTTGATGAACTATGAGCAATGACAACCCAAAACATTAAATAGGGATCATTCTCACACTTAGGAGCATTTGATTCATTCTGATCATTGTATCCTAATCGTTGATTAAAAAAAAAGTGAGAGAAAAAGAAGGAAATCATGCTCATGACATTCTACATTCATGCAACTGTCGTCCATAATACATTTAGTTAGGAGCATTAGATTCATTTCGATCATTGCATCCTAATCATTACACATTTAAAAAATAGGATCATTCTTATGAGATTCTGGATTCATGCAAATGTCGTCCATAATACATTTAGTTAGGAGCATAGATTCATTCCGATTATAGCATCCTAATCATTTTGTATAAACATAAGTCTACAGGATATGTCCCTTAGAGGATGGTGTGGCAACATCGGTGAATTCACCAACCTTATCTCCTTGAAGTTGCAGTGGAGTAGGTTGAAGTCACAAGTCTTATCTCCTTGAAGTTGCAGTGGAACAGACTAAAGACAGTTAATCCCATCCCCCTGAAGTTGCAGTGGAGTGGATTAAAATGATGAATCCTATACTTCTGAAGTTGCAGTAGGTCGGATTGAATTTACCATAGAAGATCTTATCTCCACTGAGCAGGAGTGGAGCAGATCGAATTTGAGCAAGTCTTATCTCCATGTATTGGCAATGGAGCAGATTGAAGAAATTAGATCTTATCTCCACTGTGTAGGAGTGGAGCAGATGGAATTTGAGCAAGTCTTATCTCTATGTATCGGCAATGGATCAGACTGAAGATAACAGATCTTATCTCCACTGAGCAGGAGTGGGGCAGATCGAAGATAGCAAGTATCTTCATGTATCGGCAATAGAGCAGACTGAAGATAGCAGATCTTATTTCCACTGAGCAGGAGTGGGGCAGATCGAAGACAGCAATTCTTAACTCAATATATCGGCAATGGAGCAGACTAAAGCTAACAGATCTTATTTCCACTGAGCAGGAGTGGGGCAGATCGAAGACAGCAAACCTTATCTCCATGTATCAGAAATGGAGCAGACTGACGATATCAGATCTTATCTCCACTGAGCAGGAGTGGGGCAAATCGAAGACAGCAAGTCTTATCTCCATGTATTAGCAATGGAGCAGACTGAAGATAACAGAACTTATCTCTACTGAGCAGGGGTGGAGCAGATCGAAGACAACAAGTCTTATCTCCATGTATCGACAATGGATCAGACTGAAGATAGCAGATTTTTTCTTCATTGAGAAGGAGTGGAGCAGATCGAAAATAGCGGATATTACATTCCTGAAGTTGCAATGAAGCAGTTTGAAGCCATCAGACTTATTGAAATCAAGATGAAGTTCCAATACCATTGAAGTTGCAGTGGAGTTGGAAGCCATTTGAAGAAGACGAGGACCAAAAAATCAAGGCTCAGCCAAGACCGGACAAAATTGGTCTTTGTTCCATTCTCATTACACGACAATGAGCAAAGAAGGGCAGCTGTAATAAACCATTTTGCCAGGGCCCATACACAATCCAAAAACAAAAAAATAAATAAAAAATAATAAACCAAATAATGTCCACTGTCCATTTACATAGCCCAAATACCTTACCTATCCACTAAAGCCCAAACCCTAAACCCAATTAAACCCAGTAACCAAAAACCTGATTAGCCTAAAACCTACGGGGCCCAAAATGGCCCAGTGCCCAAACTGCTTCAGTAAGAGGAAACCCCGAATACTAGGGTTTCCTTTCTCGCGCCGCAAGCAGCACCAACCTCCCCTCGTTAAGCTGCAACTCACGCGCTAATCACGCCCTATCGTCGCCGCGTCCCGCGCCATTCACCTGCAAACAAGGGAAAACGATCGATAGCAAGCAGCAAAAATAGGAAATCTTGCAATTAATTTCTGATTTGTTTGGGTTATAAAAACCCCATAAAATTTGTAACACGAGCAGACGGAGAGATATATACGAAAAATATACAAAAAGAAAATCAATACAAAATCAGAATACCCAAATCAGTAAAGGTTATATTTTTTTATTTCTTTTCGAATACTGTTCTTTTTTTCTATCATGTTCTTTTTTTAACTATAATACAATATATATTAAAATATAAAAAAAGAAAAAAATTACACTTTTTTAATTCAGGCAATGTTTCGTGTTTGGAAGTTCGAGAAATTGTGCCCTAACGTGCTGGGTTTCGGTTTTTTGTTCGTCCAAATAACTAAATATCCTTTTAATAAATTTTGTAAATCATGAGATGATTTTGGTTACGAGGGTTTAAAACATCACGTCCTAACGTGCTGGATGTGATGTTTGCATGCTTTCGGAACAAAGGAATCTCCAATTCCAACTCAAATTGTTCAAATTTTTAAAGAAATCATGTTTTCAAATCTTTTCAAATTTTCAACATTAGGGAAATGACTAATCAATCCAGTACCAATTTTGGGCGTTACCAGGGTGCTAATCCTTCCTCGTAAGTAACCGACTCCCGAACTTGTTTTCTTGTTTTTCGTGGACCAAAATCAAATGTTTTGAAATAAAACGTTTTGCAAGGTGATCCAATCACACCTAAGTAAAAAGGGATTGGTGGCGACTCCATTTTCGTTTTTAAAAGTCGATCCCCATTTTTACCAAAATATAAAAATGGTTTCGACACGTATTATGATACTTAGCAAGTAGTTAGCTACACTTCCTATTTTCATGCTTGTTCCAAATTAATCACCTTGTCCCCAAACTCTCTTGGGTTTGATCTTTGGAGTACTCAAAGTATTCCATTGTAACACTTAAAAATATTGTAGTTGACCTATCACACTTGCAAGACATCGCTAGACTTTTTATTTTATTTGTGTTGATTTATAGCCTTGGTGCACGCACGTCGGGGTGCATTCAACATGCTTAAGTTTATTTTTCTTCTAATTTAAGTGTTTGGAGAGTTATGGATAGAAGTGTGAGAATAGATTACAATCAGCTTTGTATGTTAGGTATTAACTAGATGTAGTTAGCCTGTTGCAATTGTATTTAGTTGGTTGAAGCAATAGAGCTTAGTTACAACTGTTACCTTAGTCTTTTTGCAAACAAGAACTCATTTTGCTATCATACTTAAGCTTAATGATAAAGATTTTTTTAGTTTATTCTTGTTTTTGCAATTCTTTTTAGTTTTTATGTTCTTGAGTATTGTAACATGGTATCAAAGCCTGTATTTGGTTGATTTTTCATTGCTGTTCATTTTTTTCATTTATTTGCTTTCTTTATGATGCTAGTTTTCTTGCAGCTAGTTGGTTTCTGTGTTGCGGTTCATTTGTTTTTCATTGATTTGTTCTTTTTGTGTTGTTGGTTGTAAGTGTTTCTTCATGTTTTTCGTGTTGATATTTCTTTGTTGATTTTCATGCCTACTAAATTTATTTCTATCGGGTTCTAAGCTCACTCCAAATACCTCTCTCAATCTTAAATTGTTCACTAGAAAGAAAATTCATGTGGTGCTTGATTATTCTAATTTTTTGTTATGGCAACAACAAATCTTGTTAGCTTTAAAATCTCATAAATTGCTTAAGTTTGTTGATGAATCTATAGATTTTCCTTCTAAGTTTGTTACTGATGCTCAAGGCAAGAAATTTCTTAATATGGAGTATGAGGATTTTGAATAGCAAAATAGTGTGCTGGATTCTTGCTCATGTTTATTGTAAGTGATGATGTGTTGCCTTATCTTATTGGGGATGATTTAGCCTGTTCTATTTGGGCTACCTTGGTTCGACTCTATAGTAGTAAGAGTACCTCTAAATTAATGCATCTTTGAAGGCGACTTCATGTTCAAAGGAAATGAAAGTTGTTTATGAGAGATTATCCTTAGAAGATCAAGTTTATCTGTGATTCATTGACTAGGTGTAGAGAATCCATGTTCGATTATGAACATATAGCTTTCATTTTGAATGGCTTATCGTCAAATTATGATCATGTGTTGACTGTTATCACGACTAATCTAATGTCATATGATCTTCAATGAGTTACAAACATTTTACTTGATGTAAAGGCTTGACAATCTTACTCGCTTTCTCAAGGTATTTTTTTTTTTGCTCATGCTGTTGTTCAACGGTAATCATTCGATTCTTTTGTGCTTAGGGATACAAATTATTCTCTAATGACATCCATTCCCTCTTATTGACCACCTGGCACTCAAAATCCTTGTTTTTAAAGAGGACAATTATGGCAGAGGTGGTAGACCTCAATGGCAGCTTTATGGGAAAGTGGGTCATTTAGTTGACCGATGCTATAATAGGTTTGATCCTACATTTTCTGGAACAAGGACTAGTGTTGTATCTTACCTACGTACTCTTTTTTATCCCTATATACTGTCACTTGTCCCTATACCCCACCCTTCACTGCTTCAAGTTAAGCTTTGTACTAATTCTTTTTCATTGACTTTACCTTCTTATACACTTGTAACACTTTATCCCATCCCTTATTCATTACCCCCACCATCTTACTTCTTATACCTTTTCATCGTTTCTTACAACACTATTGTACCACCTTCTCAGCCTCCACTATCAACTTTCCACCAGTGCAAAACTTATTTGTTTTTCCCTCACCGTCTCAACTTTCTACTGATCATGCTCTATTAACCACTCTTGACACTCTTGCTGATGCAACTTGGTATCCAGATTCAGGAGCTACCGATCATGTTTCTAAGGGCTTGCATCAGTTTTCTAATACTACTACCTACCCAGGTATGAATTTTATTTATGTTGGCAGTGTTAATGCCATTCTTATTCATCATATTGACCAGTCTACTCTATTTTCTCCACCTCGGGTCTTACATCTTAGTAATGTGTTGCATGTTCCAAGGATTACTAATAATCTTCTGTTTGCCTATCAATTTACCAAGTATAATCAAGTTGTTTTTGAGTTCTATTTGTCTCATTGCTTAGTGAAGGATCTGAGAATCCTACAGGCATTGTTACATAGACGGAAGCATGAGGGACTTTATTAGCTACTGTCATCCCTTATCTCATTTTATTTTTCCTTTCCATTGTTGCACATAGCTACCACAACTATTTTTTTAAGGATACTTGGCATAAAAGACTTGGGCATCTACCACAATCGCGTGTGTGTACATAAAAAAATATTTTAGAAGGCAATTTTTAAAGCATAGGTTACTGCAAGCGTATAGGTCAGTTGTAATATTTATAGTGCTACAATGGAACACTGGAGTATTGTAAGGATTAAACCTAAAGGAGACGGCGATTGAGTGATAACTAGCATACACGATAGAGTCTAAGCGGCTACTCATACAATTTTATAGTATGTCAAATCATAACAAGAAAATTTTGCAAGAAAATTAAATATGTTAATCTATTGATTAAATTGCAAAGTATATAAAACTAAGAATTTAACCAAATAAATGACTAACGGTGATTGGTTGATTTCAATGTGGTTCACCGATTCTTAGATAAGGAACTTAAATCGCTTAATTTGCTAAGTGGCTTCATTTTATCTTTCAATCTCAATTTTATTGACTTAGACGGCTTAGCTTCGATTTATCTCTCGATCTCACTGGTAAATTTGGGACTAAAGAACAGGTGCACAACAAGACTACCTTTCGGTCTAACTTGCCTAGATATTCTTCTAGGGGCATCACTTCCTAAGTGTTTAGGTCTATTTGATTTAGTCCAATTTATTACGATTAGTCATTGGTCCAAAAATCAGCTCACTCACATCTATATCAATCAATCCCCTTGGAGGTTTAGCAGCTCATGCTGAAAATAAAGAGGATGAACATGGAAATGGAAAATAAAATAGCCATAAAGTAAAACTTAAGAAAAATATAAAAGTTCAGATTTTTATGCAAGAAAACTTAAATAACATGAAACTAAAAGCATTCAACAAGAAGTTCTAAAGAAATAAACATAAAAGGAATAAACTTTAACAGATTTAAAGTAAAAGAAACTGAAATATATTAAATTAAAGCTAAAAATGTCTTGCAATCAAGTTACAGGGACTGAAAGTGTAAATAAACCTAAGCTACAGTGATAATTAACTTAAGTAACACTAGGAACATCAAGAATAATGAGTAAATGTAGAAAAATAATTTTAAACTAAGAAAGAAGAAGAGAAAGTGAAAACCATAGAAAAAATGCAGAAAAACTAAGAGAAATGTAAACTTAAAACTAGGCTAATGCGGGTCTCTCTCCTTTTCAGCCAATTTTGGTTATTATAGGCTATCTTTTGATGAGTTTTTTTTTCCAAAAATGTCCTTACACGGGCCTTTGGTGATTGATGGATTGGGTGGACAAAGACTACCTTATTTGTCCAATTTTGTCCCTCTGTCAATGTCAGTGTTGCGAAACCCACAAGAGGATATTCTGATATCTCAGGTAGTGTTAAGCCTTGGGGTCCCTCTTTGAAATGTGGATATTGCAATAGCCAAAGAAGATATCACAATACCACTGAAAGGTGCCTCCATTCATCAATCTTTTGTTGGAAGTATTACGATTCCAAGGTATGGATATCAAGATACCTTTTTCCTTGGTGTCATTCTCACTTGTTTTTGACCTCCAACAAGTTCCTACACCACTTAATCACATGTTAAGCCCCCCAACGACACTATTGGCCAAATTGGGTCACAAAATGGGGAAAAATAAGACATTTTTACTAATTAACTTAAATTCTAAAAGTACAGAAAAACAATGCAAAATACGTTGTTTTGCTCGAGAAAAAGCTCCTTAAGTATATAGGGAAAGCCTAATCTACCACATCAATTTGTGGCAGATCAACTCCCTCTTACTTAACTCTTTGCTTGTCTTCAAGAAAGCACAACAAATGTAACACCCCTAACCCGTATCCGTCGTCGGAATAGGGTTACAGAGTATTACTGAAATTTACAGAACATATAACAGAAATTTCATATAATTTACCAATCATATTAGAATTCAATCACATTGTCCTTTATGTGAGCCCTCGAGGCCTAAAACATACATTAGAATCAAATCGGGACTAAATTGGGTATTCAGAGAATTTTTTAGAAAAGTTTAAAATTTTTCTTAGTTACAGGGTACACACGCCCGTGTGGTCAGGCCGCGTGGCTCACACGGCCAAGAGACACGCCCGTGTCTCAGGCCGTGTGGGCATTTGAAATGGGGCACACGACCGTGTCGCAACCCGTGTCTGTACTCATGTAACTCTCTGACTTGGGTCACACGGTCAAGTCACACACCCATGTGCTAGTCCATGTTTAGGTTAGGGGTCACACGGCCAAGCCAGACGCCCATGTGCCAGGCCGTATGAAAAATCCTAAGCATTTATTTTGAATTTTAATGATGCAGGGGACACACGACCAAGTCACACACCCATGTGCTAGGTCGTGTGTCACACACGGCTGAGACATACGCCCGTGTCTCTGCCCGTGTGGACAAAATAAGACCATTTTCAAGCCTTATTTCTCACCCAATTTGTCTTCCACCTACAATGACATTTTAACACATTTCCAAGCCAACACAAAACATTCAAATCAAGCCAAAATCAAGCTTTATACATGACATATCATAACATGTATTCATGTTTTCAAACTTACCTAATTGACCTAATTCACATATATGCATGTTTTTACCAAATATGTTAGTTTAACCCAAACATCCATATGATTTCCATCATTTTAACCATTTTAAACACACATGTCAAACATGCTTAGACCATGTATATACATAACAAAATATACTAAACACAAGCCATACAAATGGCTAGTTTCAATCAAACTTTTACATGCCATCATTTGCTAATTTAACCTATACATGCCATTATAACCAAAATTAACTTGCTATATATATACCGAGAAGTCTAAGGGATAGTGTGATATGGCTCCGACCAAGTTCCAACCTTTGCGAGCTTCCGAGTACTGCAAACAAAAGAAATAAAATAGAGTAAGCTTTTAAGCTTAGTAAGTTCGTATAACAGGAAATTAACTTACCAATTAATTCACATTTAAGGTAAGCAAATAAACATGTTCAAGCCAAATTGGCCTTTTTCCTATACACATATCCTCATCACGCATGTTACTCATGTAATTCACATGAATAACAATAAACAAGTATGAATTTATCATTAATCAAATTTCCTTATTCATGTACTTTCCACATCATGTATTCAAACTTCATATACAAGTCATGTTCATGTGATCAAATATATGTCCATAATATTTTATCGTAAATTCATATTGTCATTTGTCATAACTTTATCCATTAAACCACTTATAATATTGATGGATACATGGTTAGTACACACAAATTGTACATACTATATTCCATCAGTTCATATTCAGGAATGCTCATTAAGCATTTAAACGGGAAGCTCTTCTAAGCTAAATAACAGAAAGCTCATGTGAGCTTGTAACGTGAAGCTTATCCGAGCTTGAGCTTAAATCAGAAAGCTTATGTGAGCTTAACTGGTAACTTTGAAGAGTTATTATCAAGAAGCTCATGAATGAGCTTTTAATCAGGAAGCTCCGAATAGCCTTATATCGGGACGCTCATAAGAGCTGCGGTATGTCCGCAACACATGCTGGATCACTACCGATCAGAATGCTTATAGGAGCATATAAACAGGAAGCTTGGAAGAACTATTTATCAGAAAGCTCAAGAGAGCTTACATCAGGATGCTCATATGAGCCATAACAGGATGCTCTTGTGAGCTATGGTGTGTTTGCAACATATGCAAAACCATAACCATTTCGGGAACCCTATATCCATCTAATTTCATTTGTTCAAACGGGATTTATTTCTTGTCAGACATTGTCGGATATGTGATTTATTTTCATACTTAACAATTATACAATTCACATACATATAAATCAAGCATATCACATAAATATTTAAATACACAATTAGTTACACGAACTTACCTCAACAAATGTTCGTGTATGCAAAAGTCTACCAATCTAACACTTTTTCTTTTCCATGATCTGACTTCGTATTGGATCTATTCGGATCTAATTAAGCCATATAAGATTTCTTGAGTTCTTTTCTCTTTTTTAGGGTTTACATGTATTTTAATTTGGGGAAGATGATGAAATAAGATGATATTAGTTTATTATCATATTTAATTATTTCAATTTCCAATTTAGTCCTTTTTTATTTAATTTTCCATGAATGATTCATCAAACTTATCTACTAACTCCTCTTAATGGTCTATTTTCCATATAAGGACCTCCAATTTTGAATTCCATAGCTATTTGATCCTTTTAACTACTAGAATTCAACTTTTGCATTTTATGCAATTTAGTCCTTTTACCAATTAAACATGTAATCGATAAAATTTTCTGACAAAATTTTTATACGATATTCCTATCATACTGTAGACCATAAAATAATATTAAAATAAATTTTCTTTCAGACTCAGATTTTTGGTCCCGAAACCACTTGTAACAACCCATTTTCGGTGAAATCGAAACAGTGGTTTCGGGACCACAATTCTGAGCCGAAAATAAAATTTATTTTTATTTCATTATATGGTCCGTATTATGATAGATATGACATGAGAAAATTTTGGTATGAAAATTTTATCGATTTAGTGCTTAATTACGAGAAGGACGAAATCGCATAGAATGCAAAAGTTGAATTCTAGTAGCTATAAGGATTAAATAGCTATGGAATTCAAAACTTAAGGTCCTTACAAGGAAATTAGACCATTAAAGAAAGTATGTAGATATTTTGGTGACTCATCCATGTAAATTTAGAAAAAGGGCAATGACTAAATTAGAAAGTGAAAATATTTAATTAATTAAAAGATGATAAAAGAGATATCATCTTATTTTCTCATCTTCTTCCCCAAAATAATACATGGAAACCCTAGGAGAGAGAGAAGAAACTTTCATGGCCAAATTGGGTAAGTTTCCTTGGCTCGTTTTTAGTAATTTTTATATTTTTGAAACCGGGATAGTTTAATCTATCTATTTGGGGGATTAATTTGAAAAGTTATCAAGATATGATAAATGGGTAATGGATGTATATGCTGGAAATTAGAAATTTATGTTAGAAAATGAAAGATTATTGATAGATAAACAACTTTTACAAAGTGATTTTTGATGAAAACATGATTTAGGAACTAAAATGTAAACTTGTGAAATTGAAGGAAAAATTCTGAAATTTTATGAATGTAGAAGGCCCATTTCGCCCGAGCCCAATTAACTACTTTAAACCAAAAACAAAACCAAAAATTAAAACCAAAGAAAGTATAAAAACCCAATTACAGTTTACATAGGCCTAGATTCAGATTGTGGCCCAAAATTTGAAACCTATTTACAATAAACCCGATCCTAGCCCAAATTTAATTAAAATCCTAACCCATTACAACCCAAATCTAGCCTAAAAAATAAAAGGCTCTAGTGGCCGAAAATTGATTGAAGGTTCAGAAACCCTAAGGGTTTCTGAAATCTCTCAGCGCCGCAGCTCTTAGCATCACTGCCACGTCTGCAGTTTCCCCACGAATAGCCTTCGTAAGACGGTTTTCGCTTGCAAAAAGAAACAAGTAGCAACAGTATACATCAATTCACAGATAGATATAACAGAAAAAAAAGAGAAAAGGGGTTTTTTGTATTTTTATTATTATCCTTTATTCAGCTATAAAAACAACCGATTGTAATCTGTGTGGGGGATTTGATTTTTATATGCGAAGGCATATATACTGAATACAAAAAGAAAAAGCAAGGGATAGCAAAACGGGGGAGAGATTATTCTTTTTTCCGCGTTCCTCTTTATTTCATTTTTTTCTTTTATTTTATTTACAAGTCGATTTTAAATAAAATAGAAAGAGGGATGAGAGATTACCTTTGATTTGCCTGAAAAATGGAGGTTTTCGGCCCTCCAACCGCCATATAAGGCGCCGACGGTGGCGCGTGCGGTGGCGGACCATACCGGAGTTAGGCCGAAAATCGCCTAGGTTGAGAGAGTGGGGAGAGAGTTTCGGATTTTTTTTTTTATTTCTGAAGGGTGAAATGATTTTTTGTAAAGATTTTTTAATTTAAATAGTATAGTAAAATGGCACCGTTTTAGCTTAATACACCATGGCCTAAAACGACATCGTTTTATACCCTCTGACGCGCGTGTTAGCCCAACCTAGGGGAAGGATCTGCATGTTTTATGAGAATGGGTTATTTGCTATTTAAGTCCTTCCATTTTTATTTGGTTATGCAATTAAGTTTTATTTTATTTTAATTTTGCCCGATAATTTTTTGTGATTTTAATTTAGCTCCTATTTAAACGCTGCGTTTAATAACTCGGGTCAATTGCGCTTTTAGTCCCTTTTAATTCACGCACATTATATTTTAGTCCTTCTTCGATTTCTGTTAATTTATTGCTTTAGCTCTTTAATTTTTCTTTGTTTTCAATATAGTCTTTTATTATTTTTTAATTATTTGCTTATTTTTAATTATTCCTTTTTAAAATTAATATTAAATATTATGTTTTAGATAGCTCTATATATTATTTATTTTTCTATGTTACTTTCATATTTTTTTTATATTCATACATATACTTTAAATTAGATGTCTATTTGTTTTCCATTGTATGGATTATATTTTTTTAATTTGTAACCATTAATTATTTGTGATTCATCATTGTAATATTTGGTATACGTATTGCTACTTTTCTTTGTATATTATCATTCCATTGTAATTTATTTGTTAAAAAAATTGAGTTTAATGTCGTTTAAGTTTTAAAATCATTGTATTCAAAGTTTTTTAAAATAAGGCAATGTTTCGTGTTTGGAAATCCGAAAGATCGTGCCCTAACATGCTAGGTTTCGGTTTTTCGTTTGACCAAATAACCGAATATTCTTTTAAGATTTCATTCATGTTTTCTTAGTTCTAAAATAAGGCAATGTTTCGTGTTTGGAAATCCGAGAGATCGTGCCCTAACATGCTGGGTTTCGGTTTTTCGTTTGACCGAATAATCAAACATCCTTTTAAGATTTCATTCATGTTTTCTTAGCATTAAAAAGAAGGCAATATTTTGTGTTTGGGAATTTGAGAAATCGTGCCGTAACGTGCTGGGTTTCGATTTTTCGTTTGATCCCAAATAACGAAATACCCTTTCAAAATCTCAATGCATGAGTTTTGAGAATTTTGGGATGATCTAGAATTCAAAGACTTAAATTGTTTCATCCTAACGGGTTGGGTGTGATATTTTATTCCTTCGGAACCAGAGAATCTTAATATTCAAACTCGAGTATCTTCAAATAGGTCAAAGAAGGTCGTAATTTTAAAATCTTTTAAATTTAACATAAGGGCATTAGTTCATCAATTTGGTACCAATTTTGGGCGTATGAGGGTGCTAATCCTTCCTACTCCCGAACCTGTTTTCTTAGATTTCATAGACCAAAATTATTGTTTTAATAAATCAAAATGTTTTATTAAAACAATCCATCTCAAGGTGATCCGATCAAACCTCGAATAAAAGATTGGTGGTGACTCCATTTGTTATTTTAAAGTGGATCCCCTTTTTTTAAAGAAAAAAATGGTTTTGATGACTTGGCGACTCATTGGGAAGCTGAAGAGATTCAAGCTATTAAAATTGATTATTCGTTGTCTTGTTGTCGAAAATTGAAAATTTGATTTGAAAAATTATGATCCTTTTATTGTATCCGCTTGCATCATCTTATTTGATTACTGTGGTTCAAGTCTTGTAGAATACTTTTGCATCATATTGCATGACCGTCAGGTCACACCCTTTTAAGTGAGAATGAGAAGCTACTCCTTCGTGAGGTTTTCACCTCCGTCCAGGATAGTGAATTGCTTTCAGGATACATCCGTACCTATGTCTTCGTGAGATTTTCATCTCTGTGCAGCCATAGGGAAATGTGTCCCCTTGAACCAAACTTGGTCCGTATGAGCCTATAATGGGTGAGAATCAAGGAATCTGCTGGTTCAGGTACCTCTTTTTAGAACCAAACTGCATATAGAAAGCCCTAAGAGCCCACCTCAGGTAGAGCTGTGATAAACCTTAGTGGTCACCCAGATAGGCGCTTGAATGTTTTTACATGCTTTGAATTTTGTTCCTATATATTGTACTGACTTTTTGTGTTTTATCTTTGTTACTTTGCATGCATTTTCATATTAGAGAAATGTGTCGATTCGGGTTCGATTGCTAAATTAGAGAGCTCGACATGGAAAACGACTTTATTGATAAAGTAGAAGATAACAGGACTGTCTGAACTTGGTCAGAAACAACACAATTAGAAAAGGGGGATAGCCTAGATGCGGGGCATATGTCGGAGTTATGGGACTACACTCGTATTAGTGTTACTCAAAATAATCTCCAAGAGTTGAAAGTGATATGGGATCAGTGGAACGATGAGACCAAGAGGTTGTTCTACTAGGATTATGGGGATTTACCGTACTTACTTGACGTCAAGGTAGACGAGAAGTTGTTTCGAGCCCTCACTCAGTACTAGAACCCCGCATATAGTTGCTTTACCATTGGGAGAGTGGATTTGGTACCCACCATGGAAGAATACACTGCTCTAATACATTGTCCGAAGGTCTAAGTTGATAAAGTCTATTCGAGAGCTGCTTATGTCCCAGCCTTTTGGAAGAAGTTAATGAGCGTTACGGGAATGAGTGAGCAATGGATTACAGCCAAGATTAAGCAAAAGGGCGAGTGTAAGTGCATCCCATGGAGGAACTTAAGGGATTTGATTTTAGCTCATCCTGATATGAAGAAGAAAGTTGATGTCTTTGCATTAAGCATCTACGGATTGATGCTATTCCCTAGTGCTCTAGGGTACATAAATGAAACAGTCACTGATGTCTTCAATCGACTCAGTAGAGGGATCACGCCAGTTCCTGCAATCTTGGCCGAGACTTTTAGGTCATTGAATGCATGTAGAAGATCCGGAGAGGGCAGGTTTATAGGGTGCACTCAGCTGTTATTCGTTTGGTTTCAAGGTCACTTCTAGAAGGTAGATAAAATCTCTTACCGAACTTTCTGTGAGAATTATTCACATTTAAAAGAAGAAGTAGCTACATCAAGGCGCGAAGATATATCAGAAGAAAAGTGGATGATGATTTTTCAGAATCTCCAAGAAGAGGATATCGAGTGGAGAGCTCCATGGATGGTGCTTGATGAGATACTTTATAGATGTGGAAGCTTTGATTGGGTCCCTTTACCTGGAATTTGGGGAGCCGTTGGATATGCTCTTTTGCTTGCAGCAAGACAGTATAAGTCCAGACAGTTTGTGCCGGTGACATTCGGGAAATTGCTGACGCTTGAAGCAAACTCGTATGATGAAAAAGTTGACAGTAGGATCAATGACTACTCTCAAGTATAGCGGATGGTTCAGTAGAAGAATTAATGACAACATCCCGGGGGCAAGTCTGGAAGGCGTACGATCAATGGAAGAATATTTGCAAGTAGTCCCATCAGAATTGGAGATAATAAACCAAGATTTTGAAAAGAGGAATGGGGAGCTGGAGAAGAGGATAGAGCAATTAGAGGAGGAGAAAACACATTTAAGGTTAGATGCCGACGTTCAAAAGTTAGAGGCTGAGAGGCAAAAGAAAGGAAAAAATAAGGCCGAGGAAGACTTGGATAGTTTAAAGACAGATTACAAAAAATTGCATCTATCGATGAGAACCGCTGAATTGGGGAAAACTTCGGAGCATGGCGACAGGAAATTCAAGCGAAAAAGACCAAGGCTGATCAGTGGAAGAAAAGGTTCCAAGAGGCTCAAACTCAGAGAGAGGCGCTAGAAATGAGTCTATCAGAAGCCCAGAACGACAAAGGGGAATTAAAGGCCAGAGTGACAGAGCTTGAAAAAGTACTCTACTAGTATAG
Source organism: Gossypium bickii (assembly GCA_025503065.1). Classification (NCBI taxonomy): domain Eukaryota; kingdom Viridiplantae; phylum Streptophyta; class Magnoliopsida; order Malvales; family Malvaceae; genus Gossypium; species Gossypium bickii. The sequence goes on from CP106712.1 coordinate 98,709,696, forward strand.
AAATCGTAATTTCGCGGCTGAGCTAAGGGCAAGTTTGAGCAAGATTGAAAAAATGAAAGGAAGAATAGAAGAGCTAGAGTCTGCTTTGCAAAGTTGTGAGCTTCGGGTAGAGCTTCTTGAAGTAAATGAGGAGTGTTGGAAGGAGCAACTTCATCACTCTCAGAGTCAAGTTAGGATCGAGATTACATTATCGGTAAAGCCATGGCTCAAATCTGAGAGGTAGCTGACCATCTTCAAACCTTGGCAGTTCAGGCCGACAGACTAAGTGTCAAGTACGAGCTGGAATTAGACAGGGGTCAGGAACTAGCTTTGTTGCTTAGGAGTGTTAAAACTCTGAGCATTAGGGCAAAGTCATATTTGTAATCCATTTTATGTAAAGAGCTTTGTTTTTCTAATAAAGTTTTCTAAATGGAATTGAATCGGAATCGACGTCTTTTGCATTCCATGCATCTGCATTGCATCATATGCATTAAGGTTCACTAAAAGATTCTAATTGATTAATAATTATTTCAGTAATCAGGAAACTGACCAAAATCAACCAAATACGCATCCTTACGGTACAAGAAGGAAAACTAAAGCAATGGATAAAAGAATAGAAAGGTGAGAACAAATACAGAAGGAGATGCAGGAACAGATGGAAGCACAAATGCAAAAGCAGTTGGTTAAGATCCAGCAAGATATGTTGGACAAAATGATGGAATCGCAGAGGAATATGATGACCCAAATGACTCAAATGACGCAGCTGTTAAATGGGCTTATGGATAAAGGAAAGAGCCCCATGGTTAATGTCGAGGAGAATACTAAGTATCCTCAACATCCCCCTAGTTTTACTCCACCACATGTGCAAACACGACCTGAAAGGCCATCTGTGATGATCAGGCCTCAACAGTTTCAAGAGGGTGCTTCAGTGAACCTCCAAACTGACTCGAGAGCTCAAGAGATAATGAAATAATTACTAATGTCCCTGATTTGGATGAGATAGCTGAAGGAAAGAGGACAAAAGTAGAATTACCAAAGCAGCTAGAAGATGGATGTAAATGGTTAGAGGAGAAGTTTAAAGCGATCGAAAGTGCTGATAACTGTTATGGAATTTATGCCAACGATTTAAGTTTGGTCCCAGACTTGGTGCTCCCATACAAATTCAAAATGCCTGAATTTGAGAAGTATAATGGGACAAGTTGCCCTGAGGCTTATATTACTATGTTTTGTAGAAGAATGATGAGGTACATTAATAATGACCAACTATTGATCCATTGCTTCCAGGATAGCTGGTGGGGGCGTGACCAAATGGTATAACCGGTTGAGTCGTGCGTAATTGGTTCATGGAGAGATTTGGCTCAAGCATTCATAAAACAATACAACCACGTGACAGACATAGCACTCGACAGGGTTACACTCTAGAACATGGAAAAGACGACAAACGAGAGCTTTAGGCAGTATGCCCAGCGATGGAGGGAGGTGGCGACGCAAGTCCAACCCCCACTTTTAGAGAAAGAGACGACCATGCTCTTCATCAGTACTCTGAAGGCTCTATTTATCAACCACAAGTTGGGAAGCGCTACTAAAAGCTTTTCTGATATCATAATGTCTGGGGAGATGATAGAAAACGCGATAAGATGTGGGAAGATTGAAGCAGGGGAAGGCACCAAGAGATCAACCCTGAGAAGGAGGGAGAATTAGGTGAATAACACGAGTACGTATAACAAAGGTCATTCGAGAGCAATCATCATGAGCCAGCCAAAAGCAACAACCACTAATCATCAAGGTTCCCCACGACAAGAATCCAGCACAAGGGTGAACAACGAAAGAATACAATTCACACCTATAACCATGACGTATAGAGAGCTGTACCAGAACCTCTTTGATGCACATGTGGTGGCCCCTTTCTACTTAACACCGCTGCAACCCCCATTTCCCAAGTGGTATAATGCAAATGCCCAATACGAATATCATGCTAGAATCGCGGGGCATTCAATTGAAAATTGCACCGCGTTCAAGAAAGTAGTCGAAAAGCTAATAAAAATGGGGATCGTAAAGTTTGACGACCCACCTGTAACAAATGTAGCGAGAAACCCTTTACCTAATCACACTGATCAAGGGGTAAATACAATAAATGAAGCTGGGGGTAGGAAAGTCAAATATGAGATCGCAAAAGTCAAAATCCCATTGTGGCAAGTTTGGAAGGAGATGGTGAAGAGATGACTGATCATATTAGATTCGGAAGAGAGGACCGAAGGAAAGAGGAACCATTACGAGTTCCATAATAGAGAAGGGCATGGAATCTAGGAATGCACTGAGTTCAGAGCCATGGTGCAAAATTTGATGGATAATAAAGAGATGGAATTTTACGAGGAGATTGAGGGATCAGAAGAATGGGAGGTTTATGCTTCAGAGGAAGGATCAATGGAAAAGGTTCAAAAGGGAAACCGCTCAGTAGTAATCATCTCGAAGCCAAAAGTTAATGAAGCCGAAACACAGGTAACACCGCGAGTCATAATTCAAAAGCCAACAGTTTTTCCGTATAGGGATAGCAAGAGAGTCCCTTGGAACTATGACTATAATGTGACAATCCAAGGAAAAGGGAATCCAACTAGTGCTTCAAAGGAGGATCAAAATGTAGGTTCTCATACTTGTAGTGGGAGACGCTACGATTTGGTAAAAGGGAAAGCTCCAATATTGGAGTAAGAGAAAGAAAAATCAGTCGAGCCTGAGTCGCCCGTCAATGAGCCAGTGAGAGAGGAGGAAGCTAGGGAGTTCCTAAAATTTTTGAAACACAGTGAATACTATGTTGTAGAATAGATGCACAAATAGCTAGTGCGCATGTCTGTGTTAGCTTTGCTTCAGAGTTTGGAGGTACACAGAAATGCACTAATGAAGGTCTTGAATGAGACATATGTGGCCAATGATATCTCAGTTAGTAAGATGGACTGGCTAGTCAACAATATAAGTACTGATAACTTCATTTACTTCAACGATGATAAAATTTGGCCAGGCGACAGGGGATCTACTAAGGCATTGTATATTACCACCAGATGTAAAGAGTACACATTGCCAGGGGTTTTTATAGACAACGGGTCGACATTAAACGTATTAACCTTATCCATATTAAACAGATTACCTGTGGATAGTACCCACATGAAAGAATGCCAGAACATAGTTAGGGCATTTGACGACACGTAAAGAAGAGTTATAGGGAGGATCGAAATACCGCTGCTAATCTGTTTGACAACATATGAGGTGGACTTCTTGGTCATGGATATCATGCCCTCCTATAACTGCTTACTAGGAAGACCGTAGATTCATTCAGCTGGAGCGGTACCTTCATCATTACATCAGAAGCTGAAGTTAGTATCAGAGGGCAGTCTAGTGACAATAAATGCCTAAGAGGATATTATCGTATCTGTAACCAGTGATGCACCGTATTGAGTGCTCTTTTTGATACTTGGAATTCGTGAATGCAACTTTCATTATGGAAGGAAACAAAATTTCGGTACCAAAAATCTCCAAAACCACAAGAATGAGATTGCAGATGACCATAGGAAAAGGAGCTTCACCGGGAAAAGGGCTTGGAAAAGATCTTCAGGGAAGAATTGTAGCGCCGATGTTGAAAGACAAGCAAGACTGCTATGGCTTGGGGTACAAGCCAGACGCTAGACAAAGAAGAAAGGAGTTGGAAAAAAGACAAGAGAGGAGAATAGCACGGTTGAGTGGGGAGGAAATCAAGTGGGATCCAATGATTTTTCCCCACATATCCAAAACATTTGTATCAGGAGGAACCATCCACTCTGAACGAGGGACCCCAAGAAAAGGAACCATGGGGGTCACGTTGGAAAACTTGTACATCAACGCCATATCCGAGGAGGGAACTGGAAAAAGAAACTTGTCGGACATCCGTCCCTTTGAGTTGGGGAGCGTTCTGGACAATTGGACTGTGGAAGAGATTCCTATAGTGTTTATAACTATTTCAGAGTAATGTTCCAGAACACTTATTGCTCTAGGCCTAGGAGCAATAAGCATCTTTTGTGAAATAGGCTTATAGCTCAAAAATCTTTCATTCAATGAAAATGCATTTTTTTGAGTAAATATTCTTTATTCTTTCTAATTCATCCATAAAGACAATTATTCTTTATTCCAAATATTCTTTCATTCTTCATTCATGATCATACTATACAAATAATTATTCTTAAATTTATTCGTTCTTTTGTATACTCTTTTGTACCTATAACAGATTCTCGGATATCAACGACATGAGCGATGCTGCTACTGACTCAGAATCCCCTTTTGAGCAAGATATGTGTTTAGAGGGATCCCAGAACTTTGAAGATGACATAGATTGTGGCTTATCTCTAGACTTGTTAAGAATGGTAGAACAAGAGGAAAGACAAATTTTACCTTATGAAGAGACAGTGGAGGTCGTGACCTTAGAAAAGGGAAAGGCAGTGAAAATTGGAACATGCATAACTGAAGAAACAAAGCGAGACCTCGTAGATTTACTTCAAGAATTCAAAGATGTCTTTGCCTGGTCATATCAAGATATGCCGGGATTAAGCACTGACATTGTAGTACATCGCCTTCCCATAAAAGAGGATTGTAAGCTAGTTCAGCAGAAGCTCTGAAGGATGAGGCTGGATATTGTGCTTAAAATAAAGGAGGAAGTTAAAAAACATTTTGATGCCAGATTCTTGCAGGAAATCAAATATTCGGAATGGGTAGCCAACATCGTGCCCGTCCCTAAGAAAGATGGGAAAGCGCGAATGTATGTAAATTATAGTGACCTAAATAAGGCTAGCCCAAAGGATAATTTTTCGTTACCCCACAGTGATACTATGGTGGATAATACGACAGGTTACTTGTTGTTTTCATTCATGGATGGGTTCTCGGGGTACAATCAGATAAAGATGCATCCTCAGGACATGGGAAAAACCACTTGCATAACCTTATAGGGTATGTTCTGTTATAAAGTGATGCCATTTGGGTTAAAAAACGCGGGAGCTACATACCAAAGGGCCATGGTGACTTTGTTCCATGACTTGATGCATAAAGAAATCGAAGTTTATGTAGACGACATGATTGCAAAGTCGAGATCAAAAGGGGAACACATCCGAGTTTTGAGGAAACTATTCTTAAGGTTGAGGAAATTCCAATTAAAGCTCAATCCAACAAAATTTACTTTTGGAGCTAGATCTGGAAAATTACTGGGCTTCATAGTCAGCGAGAAGGGAATCAAGATTGATTTCGACAAGGGGAACACATCCGAGCTATACAAGAATTTCCCCCACCACGCACTCAAAAAGAAGTTCGAGGTTTCCTAGGAAGGTTAAATTACATTGCTCGATTCATTTCACAGTTAACTGAGAAATGTGATCCCATCTTTCGTCTTCTGAAGAAACACAATCTAGGCGTGTGGGATGATGAATGCTAAGAAGCTTTCGATAGGGTTAAGCAATACTTATCAAATCCTCCAGTATTGTCACCCCATGCCTGGATAGACCATTAATCCTTTATTTGACGGTCTTCGATCACTCTATGGGATTTGTGCTGGGTCAACATGATGATTCAGGAAGAAAAGAAAAGGCGGTATACTACCTTAGTAAGAAATTCACTGAATGTGAGATGAGATATTCGCCAATTGAGAAATTGTATTGCGCTTTGATTTGGACAACTCGGAGGCTGAGACAATACCTATTGTACCACACGACTTGGTTGATATCAAAATTAGATCACCTAAAGTATATGATGGAGTCAACTGCTTTAAATGGAAGGATGGCCAGATGGCAAATCCTACTTTCTGAATTCGACATCGTCTATGTGAGTCAAAAAGCTGTGAAAGGGAGCACAATAGCAGATTTTCTAGCTAGCAGAACTTTAGAGGATTATGAGCCATTGAATTTCGATTTCCCCAACGAGGACCTAATGTAAGTAGCGGCTGTGAAGGAAGACACCCTAAAGGATCACCTTTGGAAGCTAAATTTCGACGGAGCATCAAATGTTGTCGGTAATGGAATTGGGCAGTGTTAGTATCCCCAAATTGAGATCATTATCCGTTCTCATGTAAATTGGATTTTGATTGTACGAATAATATGGTAGAGTACGAAGCATGTATCATGGGACTCTGTACAGCCATAGAACGTAAAATTACAGTGCTGGAAGTATATGGAGATTCTGCATTAGTGATCTACCAATTGAAAGATGAATGGGAGACAAGAGACCCCAAATTGATCAATTATTGAAGGATAGTTCTGGGGTTGATTGAAGAGTTTGATGATATTACTTTCAATTATCTCCTGCAAGATGAAAACCAAATGGCTGATGCTTTGGCTACTTTGGCTTCCATGATTAAAGTGAACAAGCAAGAGGATGTAAAACCCATTCAAATGAGTATTTACGAGGCCCCAGCTCATTGTTACAATGTGGAGGAAGAAGAAAAAGATGATCACCCTTGGTACCAATATATATTGCGATACGTGAGAAATCGCGAATATCCTGAACGGGCGACTGAGAATGATAAGAGGACGTTGAGAAGACTAGCCTGTGACTATGTCTTAGACGGGGAGATTTTGTATAAAAAAAGAAAGGATCAGGTACTATTGAGATGTGTGGACGCTTTGAAGCTAGAAAATTCTAGAAAAAGTCTACGAGGGTGTTTGTGGAACACATGCTAATGGTTTCACAATGGCTAGACAAATTATAAAATTTGGATACTACTGGTCTACCATGGAAGGAGACTGCATCAATTATGCTAAAACATGTCACAAATGCCAGATCTATGGAGACAAAATTCACGTACCTCCTTTGCCTTTGCACGTTATGACTTCCTCATGGCCTTTCTCCATGTGGGGCATGGATATCATCGGGCCGATCTCTCCAAAAGCTTCAAATGGGCATCGGTTCATCTTTATAGTCATCGATTATTTCACCAAGTGGGTAGAAGCTACTTCATATGCCAGTGTTACTAAGTCGGCAGTCAGCAGATTCCTAAAAAAGGAAATCATATGTCGATATGGAATGCCTAAGAGAATCATATCTGACAATGCTTTAAACTTGAACAACAGCACAATCGCAGAGGTCTGCAGTCAATTCAAAATCAGACACCACAATTCGTTGCCATATCGTCCAAAAATGAATGGTGCAGTGGAAGCAGCCAACAAAAATATTAAGAAGATTATGGGGAAAATGGCTGAAACCTATAAATATTGGCACGAGAAACTACTATTTGCTCTATATGCTTATCGAACATCAGTCAGGACCTCTACTGGGGTAAGTCCTTTCTCATTGGTTTATGGAATAGAGGAAGTGTTACCCATTGAAGTTGAAATTCCTTCCCTTCGAGTCTTGTCAGAGCTAAAGTTAGATGAAGTCGAATGGATCCAGTATCGATACGATCATTTGAACTTGATTGAGGAAAAAAAGGCTAAGGGCTATCCGTTATGGTCAGATGTACCAAAAGAAGATGATGTGAGCTTATGACAAAAAGGTTCGCCCAAGAGAATTTCATGAGGGGGACTTAGTTTTGAAAAAGATCCTCCCCATACAAAAGGATTCCAGAGGGAAGTGGATGCTAAATTGGGAAGGACCTTATGTGGTGAAAAAAGCTTTCTCAGGAGGAGCACTGATCTTGGCTGAGATGGATGGAAAAAACTTACCCAATCCTATAAAGTCGGATTCAGTCAAGAAATACTATACTTGAAGAGGAAAGGAGGCCAAAGTGAAAACCCGCAAAGGGCACTTGAGACTTTCTCAAAAAAATTTGAAAAATGATGAAAATAAAGAACGGAGAGGCCAAGGTGAAAACCCGCAAAGGGCACCTTGAGACCAAAGGGGCTTTGAGTCGAAAACCCGAAAAGGGCGGCTTAAATTGCAATCAACGATGGGGCATGCGGTAATCTTGCCATACCTGAATTAAGAAGGAGGAGAGATGTTACATCTTGGATCGTCAACAGAGTACTCTCGATCTCCTAAATACATATTGAGCTTAAAATGGTCTTCAGAAAGTCTATACAGAAAAGCTAAGGCTGCGATATCCAGTAATGTTTGCTTCATTTAATTAACTTATTCTTTTCAGATTTTGTTTCTGACAAATCCTATTTTGTCCATCATTTATGATTATTTTCAAGCATTTTGTATTGAAGTAATGATTAATGGACTAATAATACTTTCGCAAAAGGAGTTTTGCATATTACTTTGGAAACTTCTAAATAATACGAGAACCTGAAACATGACTTTTATTTAGAATTCGCCAAGCCTAAGGGTTGGAAATATTTGAGAAGGGAACTCTAAACAGTGACCATTTTTTCAGACTTTCTATCAAAAATGTCGGTTGAACAAGAAGAAGGATATTATGTCAGTGATACAACTTGGAAGAACAATGAGCAGTGTCAATCCTAAGCGTTTAAAAAGGGACCGTTCTTATGAAATTCTACATTCGTGCAAAACACATTTAGTTAGGAGCATTCGATTCAATCTAATCATTGCATCTTAATCATTCTACAAAGGATCATTCTCATAACATTTTGCATTTATACAAATGTCATCCAGCTAGGAGCATTTGATTCATTTCGATCAGGGCATCCTAATCATTATGCATAAGCATAAATCCATAAATTGATTCTACAGGTCATGTTCCCTAGAGGACGGTGTAACAAGATCGACGAAACTACAAGTCTTATCTCTCTGAAGTTCCAGTGGAGTAGACTAAAGACAATTAATCCTATCTCCCTGAAGTTGCAGTGGAGCAGATTAAAACAATGAATCCTATACCTCTGAAGTTGCAGTAGGTCGGATTGAGTTTACCATACAAGTCTTATCTCCCTGAACATGCAGTGGAGCAGACTGAAGATAGCGAATCTTATTTCCCTGAAGTTGCAGTGGAACAGATGGAAGCTATAAATTACAGATCTTATCTCTCTGAAGTTACAGTAGAGCAGATCAAAACAAGCCTTATCTCCCTGAAATTGCAGTGGAGTAGGTTGAAATCACAATCTTATCTCTCTGAAGTTGCAGTGGAGCAGACTGAAGACAACTAATCCTATCTCCGTGAAGTTGCAGTGGAGCAGATTAAAATGACGAATCCTATAACCCTGAAGTTGCAGTAGGTCGGATTAAATTTACCATACAAGTCTTATCCCCCTAAAGTTGCAGTGGAGCAGACTGAAGATAGCAAATCTTGTTTCCCTGAAGTTGCAGTGGAATAGATTGAAGTTATAAATTACAGATCTTATCTCTCCGAAGTTGCAGTAGAGCAGATCAAAACAAACCTTATCTCCCTGAAGTTGCAATGGAGCAGAATGAAGATAGCAAATCTTATCTTCCAGAAGTTGCTGTGGAGCAGATTGAAGCTACAAGTCTAAATTCCTTGAATTGGATCGAAGCGCTAGTTCTCATGCCCCTGAAGATGCAGTGGGATGGAATAAAGCTACTCAAAGAAGAAAAGCACTGAAATAAGTCCAAGATTCGAAGACCGGACAAAAATGGTCCTTTTTGAAGTCTTTGCTCTATTCTCGTTACACGACAATGAGCAAAGAGGGGCAACTGTAGAAGGCCTATTTCGCCCAGGCCAAATTTAAACCAAAAACAAAACAAAAGATTAAAACAAAAGTAAGTATAAAAACCCAATAATGAAAGTCCAATTACAGTTTACATAGGCCCAGATTCAGATTGTGGCCTATAATTCAAAACCTATTTACAATAAACCCGATCCTAGCCTAAATTTAATTAAAATCCTAACCCATTATAACCCAAATCTAGCCCAAAAAAATAAAAGGCCCGAATGGCCCAAAATTGATTGAAGGTTTAGAAACCCTAAGGGTTTCTGAAATCTCTCAGCGCCGCAGCTCTTAGCATCATCGCCACGTCTGTAGTTTCCCCACGAATAGCCTCTGTACGATGGTTTTCGCTTGCAAAAAGAAACAAGCAGCAATAGTATACAGCAATTGACAGATAGATATAACAGAAAAAAAAAGAGAAAAAGGGTTTTTGTATTTTTATTATTATCCTTTATTCGGCTATAAAAACAACCGGTTATAATCTGTGTGGGGGATTCGATTTTTATATGCGAAGGCATATATACTGAATACAAAAAGACAAAGCAAGGCATAACACTAAAAAAAAAATAAGATTCAAAAGTTCAAAAGGTCCATTATTCTTTTTTCCGCGTTCTTGTTTCTTTCATTTTATTTACAAGTCGATTTTAAATAAAATAGAAAGAGGGAAGAGAGATTACCTTTGATTTGCTTGAAAAACGGAGGTTTTAGGCCCTCCGACTGCCATATACGGCACCGCCGACGGCGGCGGACCATACCGGAGTTAGGCCGAAAATCGCCTAGGTTGATAGAGGGGGAGAGAGTTTCAGATTTTTTTTTTATTTCTGAAGGGTGAAATGACTTTTTGTAAAGATTTTTTAATTTATATAGTATAGTAAAACGACGCCGTTTTGGCTTAATACACCATGGCCTAAAACGACGTCGTTTCATACCCTCTGACCCGCATATTGACCCGACCCAGGGAAAGGATCCGCGTGTTTTATGAGAATGGGTTATTTGCTATTTAAGTCCTTTCGTTTTTATTTGGTTATGCAATTAAGTTTTATTTTATTTTAATTTTGCGCATTTTTAATTTAGCTCATATTTAAACGATGCGTTTAATAACTTAGGTCAATTGCGCTTTTAGTCCCTTTTAATTCACGCGCATTATATTTTAGTCCTTCTTCGATTTCTTTTAATTTATTGCTTTAGCTCTTTAATTTTGCTTTGTTTTCAATATAGTCTTTTATTATTTTTTTAATTATTTGCTTATTTTTAATTATTCCTTTTTAAAGTTAATATTAAATATTATGTTTTAGATAGCTCTATATATTATTTATTTTTCTATGTTACTTTCATATTTTTTTTTTATATTCATACATATACTTTAAATTAGATGTTTATTTGTTTGCCATTGTATGGATTATATTTTTTTAATTTCTAACCATTAATTATTTGTGATTCATCATTGTAATATTTGGTATACATATTGCTACTTTGCTTTGTATATTATCATTCTATTGTAATTTATTTGTTAAAGAAATCGAGTTTAATGTCGTTCAAGTTTTAAAATCATTCCATTCAAAGTTTTTTAAAATAAGGCAATGTTTCGTGTTTGGAAATCCGAAAGATCGTGCCCTAACGTGCTGGATTTCAATTTTTCATTTGACCAAATAACTGAATATCCTTTTAAGATTTCATTTGTGTTTTCTTAGTTCTAAAATAAGGTAATGTTTCGTGTTTGGAAATCCGATAGGTCGTGTACTAACGTCTTTGGGTTTCGATTTTTCATTTGACCAAATAATCGAATATCCTTTTAAGATTTCATTCGTGTTTTCTTAGCATTAAAAACAAGGCAATATTTCGTGTTTGGAAATTCAAGAAATCGTGCCCTAACGTGCTGGGTTTCGATTTTCAGTTTGATCCCAAATAACGAAATACCCTTTCAAAATCTCAATGCATGAGTTTTGAGAATTTTGGGATGATCTAGAATTCGAAGACTTAAATTGTTGCATCCTAACGTGCTGGGTGTGATATTTTATTCCTTCGGAACCAGAGAATCTTAATGTTCAAACTCGAGTATCTTCAAATGGGTCAAAGAAGGTCGTAATTTTAAAATCTTTTAAATTTTAACATAAGGGCCATCAATTTGGTACCAATTTTGGGCGTATGAGGGTGCTAATCCTTTCTTGTACGTAACCGACTCCCGAACCTTTTTTCTTAAATTTTATAGACCAAAATTATTGTTTTAATAAATCAAAATGTTTTATTAAAATAATCCATCTCAAGGTGATCCGATCACACCTCGAATAAAATATTGGTGGCGACTCCATTTGTTATTTGAAAGTCGATCCCCTTTTTTTAAATATAAAAATAGTTTCGACAATGAATACATGTGCTGTAAATTTTGTAATGGGGCTTTGGTTAGACTTGGAATAGGCAGTAATTTGCACAAGTTTCATTTTCCGGGCCTGGGGACAAAATTGGAATTTATGGAAAAGTTAGGGGCAAATTGGTAATTTTGCCTAGAATATAAAATGAGTCCACATGAATATGAAATGTGATAAATTGACGTTAAATTTACTCGTATAGATCTGGATAGACCAAATTCGAAGTTAGAATGAGGAAAAGAGGAAAATGTCGGATTAGTAGATTTACGTACATGAACATTATCGAGGTAAGTTCGTGTAACTAAGTTGTGTTTATGTAAATTGTATAAATTTCATAAATATGTGAAATGGTTACATATCCGATCAAGCTCGATGAATAAAAATGTCTAATTTAAATAATAATGCCCGATAGATGATAAATGATAAACGATTAAAATGTTACTTTTATGCTTGGAATGAATGTGAAGTGTGATCTTTTGAATTATATGGTTGATTATAGATGTATGAAATAATCACATGCCAGATAATGTTTGAAAAAGTTTTAAATCGTGGTTTAATAAATGGAAAATCGATGGATATGTGATTTCCCGAAATGAATAAGGCCCTGCATTTGTTGCTGGTGGGATTTAGCTCGGACGAGTAATCCTATTGGCCTCATTTCTGAAAGGATTTAGCCCAGACAGGTAATCCTGATATGAGTCCTCTCGAGCATATGTTATGAATTGGATTTAGCCCGGATGGGTAATCCAGATCAAGCTCTTTAGAGCATATGTCATAAAAAGGATTAGCCTGGACTGGTAATCCTGTTGTATGCATGTGTGGCTCGAGAGTGCACTCCCTGAAATTGTACCTTTTGGGTACTATTGGACATGAATTGACGAATTTTGATTTGTACACCTCGAGTGTACTACCTATGTATCCATCAATAATTCAAATAAATTCAATGAGCAAGGTTCTGATAGGGGCAAATATGAATTTAAGACAAATTGACATGGAATGATGTATACTGTAATAGCCTAATTTGGGGTCTAGTCAGAACAGTGGTTTCGAGACCAAAAATTCGTTGCAGAAAAAAATATTTTTATTATATTTTTATGGTCTACAGTTTTATAGAATGATTTCGTGAAAATTTCGTTCAAAAAGTTTGACGTTTGGGCACTCAATTTAGTCAAAAAGACTAAATTGTAATAAGTGTAAAATGTGAATTCTATAGGTTAAAGGTGTCTAATTGTTATGAAATTTTAAATTGGAGGTCTTTAAATGGTAATTAGACCATTGGTTAAGTTGGTGGACAAAAATGGACATGGTTAGGTATGTTTCTAAAGTTTTTCATTAAGGGCATTTTAGTAATTTGGTAATTAAATGAATTAAAAAGCCAAAATAAAAATCAAATTTTGTCCATCTTCTTCCTCCCTTAGCCGAATTTTACAAGGAAAAGACATAGCTAGGGTTTTCCAAGCTTCCAAGCTCGATTATCAAGAAAAATGAAGTTCGGGTCTAGATCAGGGGAAAACCAAAGTGTTTGACAATTAGGTCAATTTCTGCTATTTATGTATCGAGGTAAGTTCGTATGTAAACAATCCATTGTTATATTTATTTTTTTAAAATGCTTTCATGTTGTATGAATTGTCATTTACTCTTTGAATGTATTCAACAAAGTTTCGATAAACGAGAAATCCCAGTTGAACCTTAGGAATAGAATAGGATATGAGTGACATGTCACTAGGAAACCATGTGTATATGCAATTATGTGATCCGGGTTCTAGTCTTGTACGTCCTACCAGTGGCTGGGTAGTCCAGCATATGTTGCGAATATTTGATAGCTTGTGTGAGTAGTATTGTGTAGCTACGTCCTTACTGACAGCTTGTGTGAGTAGGCCCGTGAATAGCTCAAAAGTGAGCCTATATGTATTATGAGATAGGAGGTAGCTAAAGCTACATATATGGCACTTATGTGCAATATTTTCGAGTATCCATTAATATTCTGAGTGTTCAATAGGAATGTCAAGGTTGTGAAAGAAGATGGCTATGATGTGAGTTGGTACAGGTATGTACGTAAAACTCATAAGTAATGAGCTTGATATGTGATGAACCCTTGGTAAGGTGGTGATTGAGTGAGTTATGCTCATGAAGTTTAATGAAATTTATGTTAGTATATGTTAAGTTTTTTATATGTTAAATGTATGAATAATGTTTGTGTTATTTGCATATGAACTTACTAAGCTATATCGCTTACTCCCCTTTCTTTCCCTTATCTTATAGTGTTACCAAGCCAGCTCGGGATCAGAGATCGTCAGAGATTCGGATCACACTATCAAACCCTCTCATTTGGGGTATCAATGGTCTTAGCATTTTGAATGTATGGCATGTATAGGGACTTAGTCAATTTGTTATATGTGTCATCATAATTTTAGCCAATGCATTGGCTTGTAATTGTGAAAGACTTGTTTTGATATCTGGCCATGTAAATTGGCTTATTTGGGCTATCATGGTTGTAAGCCTAAGTGTACATATATATGTGTCAATGTCTTTGGTGATATGGTCATGGTATGCTTGGTGAATGATGGAAATGTGATTTATGACATGAATGTGAAATGTTTGGCAATGTGGTCTATTGAAGAGATGATAAAGTGTTGTACAATTAGGCATATTGAATGTAGTCAATTGTGGCTTAATAATTGTTGTGAGTATGATAGATGTTGATATTGTGTTGGTCATAATTATGGATGTTTTGGTTGCCTAAGTATGTTATGTTTGTGCCTTGAATTGGTGTAAGTGTATGTGTGAACAAGGGTGGCAAATGGCTTGGTAAATAGTCTTTATTTTGTCCATATGGGTAGACACACGGGTGTGTGTTTAGGCCGTGTGTGACACACAGTTTGCCCCACGGGCATGTGTTCCGGCCGTGTGTCCCCTGCACCTTAATTTTGAAAAAAAAGAATGTCCAAAATTGAGTACACTGGCAGAGACATGGGCGCGTGTCTCAGCCGTGTATGCTACACAGCCTATCACACGGGCTTGTGGCACAAGTCAAAGAGCACCCTAATTTGAACACAGTTTGAAGCACGGGTGTGTCCTAGGGTCACACGGGCGTATCCCTTGGACCACACGGGTGTGTGAGCCTTGAAGTTAGCAAAAATTTTCTAAGTTTTGTAAAAGTTTCCTGAGTTCTCAGTTTAGTCCCGAACCATTTCCAAAGCATGTTATGGGCCTCGTGGGCTCGTATTAGGGACTTTACGATTTTACGACTTGAAATTGAGTGAATGCTTGTGATGTGAGTCTGGTAATGCCTCGTACCTTGTTTCAGCGTCAAATACGGGTACGGGGTATTACATATACGATATGGAAATATGACATGAAACGAATATTACATGAAATACAAGAAAATGATGATACATAACAAGTGATATATGAAAATATGAGATGATTATATTTGTACATGGAAATTATTTGATGAGAATGTTCATTCTTGACTATAGACTTGTACATATTTAGTGTACAAATCGTGACCTTGATATTCCGAGTAATATGAGTAAAGTTCTAATATGAAATGTTCTGAACTTGAAATGAGCTATTATGAAATTGTACTTGTAATAACGAGATGAATCATGCATGTTGAATGAATACATGTTGTGGAAAGCATATGTGCTTGGAAACTTGATTGTTGTTGAGCTGTATATATCTTGATGTTACTATGAATTATATGACTAACAAAGGCATGAGGATGTGTGTAGGGCTTGAGGTCAAATTGATTGAATATGCCTTACATAGTTACCTCAAAATAGGATGAATGGTAAGTTAATTACCATTTTATACGAACTTACTAAGCATTTTATGCTTACTTAGTTTTATTTCCCTATTTTAGAGTAAATCGGAAGCTTGTTGGATTGGAAGCTCGGCAGAGATCACTCACATTATCCACCTGCCCATGTTGGTACAATATGGTAAATCAATTATGGTTGTAATGGCATGTATAGGATATATTAGCCATATTGGCATGTAAATGTAAATGATGCCTGTAATCTAGCCATTGGAATGGCTAGTAATGGTTTGTTTTGATATATTTGTAATGTCATACTATGGTAGCTATATATGTGTTAAGTAGTTGATCAAATCATGCCTAACATATGGACTAAACCAAGTTAAGATTATGAACATGTATGCATGTAATGATATGCTATGTTGAATGATAGAGTTTGCTTAACTTGAATGCTTGAAATGGTTGTTATTTGGATGTGTGATTCAAGTGCAGGTCATGGGTGTGATTTTGGGTGAGAAATGAAGCTAGGAATGGCTTTATTTTGTCCACACAGGCGTGTGTCTAGGCCGTGTGTGACACACGGTCTGCCTTATGAGCATGTGGCTTGGCCTTGTGTCCCCTGCACCTTAAAATCGAGAAATAGAATGCTCAGAATTAAGCACACAGGCAGAGACACGGGCTTGTGTCTCAGCTGTGTGAAGGACACGGCCTTGCATATGGACATGTGTCCTGGCCGTGTGAAAACTGCACCTTAATTTCAAAAATTAAATTCGCCACACAGCCTAGCACACGGGGTGTATGAATTGGCCGTGTGACTTCAATTTGTTCATGCCTTGCAAGTCAGAGAGTTACACGGGTAAGGGACACAGGCGTGTCCCTAAACCACACGGGAGTGTGACCCCTATATATGGAGAAATTTTCTAAGTTTTGTAAAAGTTTCCTGAGTTATCGGTTTAGTCTCGAACCACTTCCAAAGCATGTTTTGGGCCTTGTAGGCTCGTAATAGGGACCATATGATTGACTACAAAAGGGTTTTAAATTATTTGAAATTATGATTCGAATTGTATGTCTGAATATGTTTTGAAAGTCCCAGTAATACTCCGTAACTCTGTTCCGGCAATAAATACGGGTTAGGGGTGTTACACCACTGTTTCGATTTTACTGAAAACGGGCTGTTACAACAAATATGCAAAAGAAAAGATGACGCTTGGACTAAATTAGATAATGAAGTTACATAGCGGTAAAACATCAAACTCATATGATAATTACCTCACATGCAACTTAAGAATGATAGCTAGCTAACTTATTTATTCCATAAATGTAGAGGCAATGTATATGAACATATGTATAAATGTTATCCATTAAAATAATTTATACAGATCGCTCATAGATATTTAAAAAGAATTGGTTATGTTCATTCAAACAAATGCAAATTATTTACAAATAATTGTGTTGGTGACTTATTCAGGTCCCAAAGGTCTTCTAGGCTTGTAGCGTTCTGAGGCTTAGGAGGATTTGGATTCAAACAACAGATACTCAAAACAGGTTCAAGCATTAGAAATGGTTAAGCACACGACATTGTTCCCTATTTTTCCATTTCTCCTTCTCTCACATACCTTATGTCTTAATATGTGTAAAATTTACAAATTTGTACTGAAAGATTTTCATTTTTGAGCTTAATTTTGTTTTAGCTCTCTCTTTCTTTAGTTGTTCATTCTTTCATTCATTTTTTAACGTACCGATTCCCATAATCCCTTCATTTTCTTTTTCCGCACACAAAGCCACCATAATGTTTCTACCTATCCATCAATGTTTATCGCTCAACGTCTATTACATAGTGAAATTAAAGAACAAGAAAAGGAAGGATCGAGTAATAGACCCTTTTAGGCTCGAGGCTTTAATATTAATGCTTGCAAGAAAATAATACTCGAGGCTCAAAGATATAGAAACTAGGGGTATATAGCAACATATAAGCTTTTCGGCTCTAGGCTATATCAACCAATGTCTAAGGTCTTTCCCGAGTTAATCACCTAACAACAATTTTTTTAAACATATATCTACTTAAACGTACAATTATCAAGTCAAATTACTTATTTACAAGAATCCATATACTTTATTTATCCTATGTTACACTTTATACATTTTCATTTCAGATTATTGCTTCTAGTCTATTATACACATTAAATAATTGAACTAATTATTTTACAATAAAGAATAAGAAATTATCTAGTATCATTCAAAATTTACAAGTTTGGCAATTCTATGTACTTATTTGATATATACAACTAGTTACTTATTAAACTAATTACAGTCCAAGCATCATGCAATTACACAAAATAAAAACAAAATTGAAAAACTTTTTTGGGATTTTTGAATAATTTAAAACAAAAATGGATTTTTTTTTTGAAAAAAGGAAAAAAAAGTTAAAATAAACACACAAACAACCATAAAGACAAAAAAATAAAACACATAATATTATTTGCACCCCACACACACTTAGACTACACACTGTCCTCAATGTGTCCCAAAGAAAAGATAGGACGTTACCGGACTTCCCTACAATGGAGCGTCAGACAAGCTCAGGGGTCTACCTTTTCGTTGAAACTCGTAATGTTGTATAGTCTTTCAGGGTAACTCACTGCACATAATACAAAAACAAAAATAACTAACACAATACTAAAAACAAAAGTAACAAGAAACAAATCCAAAAGTGTTTAATAGTTTTACATGCCGCATAAAAAATTTAAAATAAATGCAAACATTTGTATCTAAGCATTTGTAACTACATGCAAGCCTTCCTCTACCTTACTCACCTTAATCGACAATGGGAGATCGCTACTATAGGCTAATTTTCTCTCTTGATCTTAGGGTGCCCTAAAAGGTAATTGAGGTTGATACGAGGTGTTGGGTTTTGGAGGATTAAGGTTTGGATCCCTAGACTTGAAGTTCTTTTTTATTTCCTCCCCACCTAAGGTTAGGATGGTCATGCCATCCCGGTTTATAGGTGTTTGAGTAGGGGTTATATCCTCTATTCCCCACATAGTTAACCTCTATATGATTGCACTCATCATCGTGTCCTATGTTAAATTGGGTTAGATTTGGCTGGTTTTGGACTTGCGCCTTGGCCAAACTAATCTCTAATGGATTAAGCCTTTCGTATACTTGTTGATATTTATCCTTATTGCCAACAGTGTTCATCGTCGATTGTTTGGCTCGATATGTGGACCGCTCAATCGGCCACATATAAGAGTTCATCGCCATGTCCTCGATAAGTTGACAAGCCTCGACGTATGTCTTGGACATGAATGCTCCCGTGTATGCTCCATCGAGACTAGAATGTAAGTTTTCATCAAGCCCATTGTAGAAGACTTGAAGTTGCAACCAATCTTGTAAACCATTATCTGGACACTTGCGTAGCATTAGCTTAAAGCACTCCCATGCCTCATAAAATAGCTCTCTTTCAAATTGCCAAAAATTCATGATATCCATATAAAGTTTCATGGTCTTGCTTGGGTGACACATGCACAGATGGGGTGAAAATTATTAAATTTCATTCACCAAAGTTGTCAATTTTCAAGTTTATAAAACCATCAGAATTACGATGACTTTTTGGATGGGATCCAAGAATTTCTGGGCTAATATGTCTCATGGCGTTCGAAGATGTATCTCATAAATTTGAAATACACTTTGAATCACTCGATTTCGTGTTTGGGAACTCAAGTTATGACCATTTTTGTAAAGACTGCGCGAGCAGAATTTTTGAACGACATTATTATGAAAATTACGAGTTTCGGACTTTTAATTCTAGTTTAATTTAGATTGGGTTTGATTTTTAGGCTCAATCTTTATTATATATGAGCCCGATATTGTATTTATTAGGTTTTATTATTTATTTATCCCGAATTTTGAATATTGTTTAAGTATTTTAAGTTGTTTAGGAGTTTTATGTTTCTTAGTCAAAAAGAAAATTTAGATTAAAACTAGTTCTTGTTTAGATTGATTAGAGTTTCAACATACTTTAGAGTTTTAATTTGGATGTATTTAGCTATCCTATAATAAGCCTTCTTCATTGTTCATTAAGGACACAATTTGTTTTCATTAATAAAGTTTTCAACTCCGAGAGTTAGTTTCTTTGTGCAAGACTTCTTTATTGTGATTTTTAGAAGTAGTTTTATTCTCAGTTTTCTTCAAGGAGTCATGGGAATCCATTCTTCACCCTTCAGTTTGCCAAGGGCTATTTCTTGGAGAGTTTATTAGAGTCATTAATTGAGTTTGTTGGGATTTATATCTCAAAGGGTTCAATTGGATGTTTATCCTTCTATCCATCATATCTAAGTTTACTTGCTCTATATTCCACTTTTAAATTTTGTCTACTTATTTATTTATTTATTATTTTAAATATTTATTCTTAGTTCCTAAATTTCTTCTGTAGTGTTTGTTTTCTATAGGTTCTATTTTTTTTTATTTCTTCTTTCAGGTCATATCCAAATCTTTATTTTTTTAGTTGAACAACTTGAATTTAATCCTTTTTTGGCTTCCACTGCTTCAATTTCTTATTATTTGATATCAGATTTGGGTGTTTTAGGTGTTCTTTGTATTCTTATAAATTGATTTCCAACAAACAACCTCAAAACAATTTTTTTTACCCAGAAAGTTTTTCGAAAAAAATATTTTTCAATGGGTAAATGTTTTCCAAATGATCTGAAATTTTACATACTAATTCTTGGCACTCTCTTAGAATATAAAAAATTATTTTCCACAAAAAAAGTGATTGAAAAAGTGCAAAAACAAAAAAAATACAAATAAAAGAAAATTAAAAAAATATTCTGTGGGTTGAATTTTGTGCCGAAATTTTTCAGATCAAATATACACTATTTGAGGAGAATCTGATTTAAATTTCGTGATTTTTTGAAATCGGAAAAACCTCAAACGAAAATTTACAAGTTGTTTTCTATTGTTTCGGGTTTTCGGTTGGGTAGTTTATTTTCTTTAATTTTAGCATTAGGGTTTATTTTGTTTTAAATTTTCTTATTTTGTTACACATTCTAACACATTTTTGTCTCTTGTGTTAATAGGTATGACAAGACTTACCTCTCCTTTCTCTGCGCAACTCACTTCCTTCGGAGTCGAGTTTTTCTTTGGCTTTTTAGAGCCTTAGGTCAACTTTGATAGCGAATGATCCCACATCTTTTTGAATATTATTGAGTTTGATTACTCTTTAAAAGTTACAAGCGTGAAAATCTTAACTTTCTTTTTTGTCTCTTAGAGTTTATTTTTTTTATTGCGAGTGTATAACGGTGAAGTTTAATTTTCATTCGTTAATTTTTTGAGTGTTTTTTATTTTAGCCTCTAATAATGGTAAGTACACGTAGTAAGGATGAAGAACATGACCCATCCATGGTAACCATGGACCAAGTTATAACACTGTTCGACGAATTTTGGATAGATTTCGAAGAGGGGCAAGAGCGTTTGGAAAATATGTTTGACACTTTGCAAACCCAAGTCCTTCATCACAAGGTGGTTTAACAAAATTTCAGCCAAACTTCGGCTCGAATGGAAACTAACAATGATAAAGTTTGGGCAAAGCATAGATGTCATATTTGTAAAAAAAAACCACACGGACATGTTTCCAATGTCGTTCAAGCTTCTATTGTTCATAAACTTGTCAAGAAAGGCATTGGTACCAAAAACATAACATCTTCTGTGAGCTTAAACAACTTATGGTAGAACAAAGAGAATGAGCTAACAAGTGCATATGGTGTAATGCGAATGATCACAAAACCTATAAATGTCTTTTGCGTGTGAATATGATATGCAAATTGGGCAAGTATACAAGTCATATCAAGTAATAAAGTGATAAGTGAGATCGTCTCCACAGGGATCGAATAGGTATAAAATGGTTAGGTTATTATAGTAAAGTGAGATTAATGCTAAGGCAAAAATAGTAATAATAATGTAGTGGCAATTAGGAGAATAATGTTGAATAAAATGTGCAAAACAAACAAGTAAACAATTAAGGATGTGAAAACAAAGATGCTACGGTAAAGGATAAATGATTTACACTGTTGATTTGTAAGGTTGGGATTACTAAGAATCTACCCTCATTAACCAATAATGCCTTGGCAAAATCAATCTTATTCTACTGTGATTTGCTTCGTTTGAGAGTTAGACCTTTAGTTACTTGCCTAAGCGATATATGTCTATAGGCCTTTAGCACGGTACCCAGCACTATTTTGTTTTCTTTCCGTATGGAACTTTACTCTATATCTGGAGACTACTACAAGTACTCGGTCGAATACTTGCTCATATCATTCAATTTCGATCTAACTAACCTAACCTTGTCAATATTAGATTAATTTCATAAACAGGTTGCACATTCATCTATGTTTAGAGATTATACACATGCAATTCATAAATATCATTGAATGAAACAGTAAATTAAAACTAATCTAGGTTTTAGTCATTAAAGGAAATAAATGTTTCATCAAGCAATCCCAACCTTATGAGATTAACTTATCGGCTGGAAATTAACATTCAAATTTAGAATAGCATTAAACGTCATTCTTCTCAATTTAATTCACAAAACAACAAATAAAGAAGTAAAAGAAGAACTTCAGGAAGATGGTTTTCGCCTATCCAGCCCCACAGCTTTGGTGTCACAATCTAATGGTGGCCTAAAGGAACTACCTTCTTGTTTTCCCTTATGATTCTTCCTTGTTCTCAATCGTTCTCTACTCTTGTCAAATGATTTTTTTTTTTCAATTGTCCCATCAACTATCTACCCTCTTTTCAGTTTTTCCTTTTGGGTTTTGCATCTCCCTTTAGAGTAGGCCCATCATCCCATGATCATATGATCTCATGATCTTATGATCCCATGACTTTTTCCTCTTTTTCAAGCTGATTTTTGGTACACGTACAGTAGGGCTGATAACGGTTAAGTGTTGACTAGGTCGCTTCCTAACACTGCCACGACATTTGTGTTGGCAAATTGTCCAACTTTTTGCCACAGAAAACCTTCACTTCTTTACTTCTTGTCCTTATTCTACACCTGCCACTTAACAAACAAATCATTATCTCAAACAATTAGAAGTAACATGTAATAACATTTAAGCATAGTCCAAACATTTTAATATAATTTCCTAAAATGCAACTATCTAAGTCTAAAGACATGACATATAACTCCTTTCAAGAGTTATCAATGTCCAACATATTCATGTAAGAAAAAATCCTTACAAGCCGAGGAATGTAAGTATGACACAAAGCCTATTGAGGAGTCTTCATCTACTATTATCATTGACGATGATGATATAAATGAGCAAGAAACTTCAAGTGACACCTTTTGTAAAGACAGTAAGTATGATTTTGTGCCTTTTGTTCAGTCTAGATTTAACATTGCACCTTGTTTCAAAGGTGATGTCGAAGAAGTTGATAGTAATAGTGGTAACTATGATGATAGTGATAGTCAATTGGAAAAAAGTTGATAGTAAGAATTGTTTCCTAGAGTTTATGAATTTGGATGATTTAGACCTTAATTATCCTCCTAAAAAGTTGTATTATGATTAATTTAATTTACAAAATTTTTGTGAGGGGTTAAAGGGAAGTGAGGATGATTCATGTAAAAAGACTAAGAGACTAGAGACCTTGAGCCATAAAAGTCAATTAAATGGTCCAATTTTGGTGAGTGAAAATTCCTACGAGGTAAAATTAGAGAGTTCAATTTACATTGAAAAAGAGAACGGAAAGAAAGAGAGGAATGATTATGTTTTCACTAACCCTAACTTGAATTTTTCTAGTGGACTTGTTCCATTTATTCAAGACTCTGTTGATCCTTTGTGAGGAGCTCTATAAAATCATTCCACCTACGATAAAGATTCTTTCTTATTCAACCAAAGACAAGATTCGAGGATGAATGTTTTCGAGGAAAGGGGGAATAATACATTCATGGATAGGGTGAAAATTATTCAATTCCATTCACTGAAGCTATCAATTTTCAAGTTTGGAAAAACATCAGACTTACGGCAACTTTTTGGATGGGATCTAGGAATTTTTGGGTTGAGATATCTTTATGGTGTTTCAAGATCTATCTCTTAACTTCAAAATGCACTTTGAATGTAGTTGTTTAAAGTCACAACACCGCCCATTGGATGTCACGATGCCACCTTTTAAAGTCGCAATGTTAAACCCCAAGATTGTGACATCCATCTAGTATAGTGTGGAAAAAGTTATAGTTTAGTCCTCGAATAGGAAGCTTGTATACTATCTTGGAAGTTATGAAATCGAACAACTAATGTCGTGACATCAACCTGGAACTTATTAAAAATTGTTACATTTTAGCTCTCCAAGAGTTTCAGGTTATCAATAGAGCTTCCGTAAGCTCGTATAAACCTCGATTTGAAATATGATATGATATAATGATTCAATAATAATATATTTAGAATGATTTGGTATGTTTGTAAAAAAAAGTATGTATGTTTAGTTAATGTTGCTTAGGCATCAGATGTGGCATCCCGTAGTTCAAAACGGGGAAGGGGTGTTACACAATCACTAGAACGCTATTCAAAGGATCCTATGTTATCTCAATGGTACTGTTGGTCATGGTTGGGTATATTGGAGGGCTTCTACTCTTTAGCTCGAATGCTTTGCTAATGCTGATTGGGCTTTTTTTCTTTAAGAATGGGGATCAACAGCTGATTTTTTTATTTTTATTTTTCTGGGCAATAGTCCAATCACCTGGTGTTCCAAGAAACAAGAAGTGGTCTCTCGATCTACCCTTGAAGTAAAGTATTAAAGTATTACAAATTGTGTATCTAAACTTCTTTAGTTTGAACAGTTGTTAAAAGAACATCAAGTTTCTTATGTTGGCCTTCTAACAATGTGGTGTGACAATACTTCAGTTGTTCCTATGGCTGCAAATTTGATGCATCATGCCAAATTAAAGCATGTGGAGAAAGATATCCATTTTGTTTGAGAATGTGTATTAGTTGGGAAACTATTAGTCAACTATGTACCTTCTAGTGAACAGGTTGTTGATATACTTACAAAACCTCTAACACAACTGATCTTCTCTTTTCTTTGAGAGTAGATACAGTTGGTTTGTGTTTCAAATGCTTCAATACAATATCCTCAAGAAACGAGGAGAATGTGAAAATAGATAATAGACAACTTAGTATGTTAGCTATTAACCAGATGTAGTTAGTCTTTTGTAACTTTATTTAGTTGGTTGAAGCAGTTGAGGTTATTTACAATTGTTAGCTGAGTTTTTATGTATATAAGAACTATTCTCTTGTTATCATACTCAGACTTAATGAAAAGAATTGTTTAGTTTATTCTTGTTTATGCAATTCTCTTTAGTTTCTGTATTTTTCGAGTATTGTAGTAAGTACGTATTGTACAAAATATATATTAAAAATTAATTTTATAATTAAAATCATTTAATTTGAAATTGAGTTAAGTCAAATAGAAGTGAAAAATCATTACCGAAATCATATCGAAGACAGACAAGACGGATCACTCAACTTAGGAATAGGTCTAGTCTTGATAGTCATGAGAACAAATACATGAATTTTTTAAAGGTGACAATATTATTGGTAATCAAAATGGAAAGTAACTGTGTTATCTGATTAATTCGATGTTAACATTACTCTTGAATTTTGATTAACATGAGCTATGAATAAGTACTATGTTAATGATATGCTATAAGCTACATACAATAACAAGTAAAAAAAGAAAAATACTACTCCATTTTAATTTTCCGTTCTTTCAGAATATATGTATACACATATATTATTTTCTTTTTATAAAAATCATTTAAAGAAAAAGGATGCTAAAGGAGTTTCTTCTTCTTCTTTTGTCACATGGAAGTTAAATGAGTTGATTTTGGTGATAAACATTCCATAGATAGTGGAAGTGTGGTACTACCCTTTTTCATGGATAGAATACCTGTTGTCCATTTTGGATATGCTTTCAATCTAATTTTCATGTGATCTTTCTTATTTGAAACCAACACGAGAAATAATATTTTTTCTATTAAAAGCAATGACTAGTAATGATTCACACGATAATTATACGAAGAGTCGTAGATACTGGTGAAGAAAAAAAGATTGAGAGGTGAATTGGGCTGTAAAATATCCTCACTTTGCATGGGATTATGGAGGCTATGGGTTTCTCGGGAAAATACCTTTATGGAGTGTCTTGTTCTTGTAAGTCTATTTTAGTAGGCTCTAAAACAATCGGATGAGGTTCACTTGTAAAGTAAGTAGGGAGCAAGTGTCGTGTGAAGTGAGATATGGTATTTGGGTGAAGTTGCCTGCCGTCATCAGTTTGGTGAGATCTTCTCTAGCCAAAGTAAACAAGGTGTAATCAATTTGGTTTATAAGAGCATGTATTCCCCATTCAACAAGTGGGTTGAAATTTCATTTTTTTTTAAATGTTTGATATAAAAGAATATTCGAAGTTTTAGCAAAATGTATTGTTGGTTCGAAAAATGGATAATTTAATTACCAATGTTAACAATTAAGGGGGTTTGATTTGTTGAAGGTAATATTACAGTCTTTAATATTATATTTTGAAATGAGATTATGGTATTTAACTTTCAACATTCAATATCTCATAACCTCATCCTACGATCATCCTGTAATATAGGATATAATTTTATTACAGCCTCTTCCTTAAATAATCTAAACTTTTGAACGGAATCTAAATTTTAGAATAAAATTACCTTCTTTTTCCATTTTAATTTATGGATTTCTTTCTTTAATATTTTCCTTCTTTCATTTTTGGATAAATTGACTTGATTTTTCTTTGAGTTTTTTTTCTTCACTAGATCTCGTGTTTAAAATGTAGCCTTAATTACAAGTAACTATTCAATGTTGTAAGCTCTTAATTCCATGGGCCTAATATTTATTCTGTGATCTCTAGACTAATATTTCTATCATTTCTAGATGCATGTCGAATCATGTTTTAGAACTTCACCATTTCCTCATTCTAAAAAATTAAACTTAACTCGATTAAATCTTAATTTAATTAATATAGACATTGTTATTAATGTAAGAGGATGTGAGTTTGAGTGTATTGAAACGCATTATCTTTCTATTTATGAGTTGGAGAGGGGTTATGGGTAGTTTTAGATATTATATCAAAAAGAATACATATGATCAAATCGAAGTAGAGAATTTCAAAAAAAAGTTTAGCAAAATACTGTCTTTTAATTGGTTGATTGGCTTGTTTTCTTTTTTTTTTTCTTTTCTTCTGTTTTAATTTTTTTATATTTTTGTTGATTTTAAATTCCCATGATAACCTTGAGATTTAAAAAAAAAAAAAAAACTACATACTGAACGATTTATTTCTTAACAGACAATGTGAGATAAAAAATTTCGCACATATAATTGAGATATACATTGATTTTTTTTTCTTGGAAAAGAAGAGATACACTAATAAATGCAAGTATTTAAGGATAAAATTGTGTTTACCTTTGAAGAGTATGAGAAGTTAAATTTTTTAACTTTTCTTCTCCCAAAAATATTTTTTGTGTTTAATTCCTTTTTTACCCCCTAACAACATGGTGTTTTTTTGTTCTGGTGCTTAATTACAAATGTGTTAAAATCATTACTTAAAAATAAAAAAAAAATATTTTTTAAAATAATACTATAACACCCTAACCCAGCCCAGACGTTATAGCCGAATCTAGAAATGTTATGAATAAAATTTAAAACAATTTCTTTCTTATTTGCAAATCATCGTAACTATTGTTACTTGGTTTGTTCGATTTGTTTGGAAAACTTATTAATATACTGATTTGATTTAAAATCGTTACTCGTTTACGCCTTTCTATTAAACCGGATGTTTTGCAACGGAGTCTCTTTAAAATGTCATATTTTTGGCAAATCAAATTGTTTCTTGAAAACCCTTATTTCAGAAAAGTTGTCATTTTCAGAAAAACCATTTTATCAATTGTTACAGTTAGAAAACCAAATTAAAATCGAAAACCAAAAACAGTCCCAAAAAGTCCAGAGTGTCCCAAAATGACAAAACTCTCAAAAACAAAAAAGTTTAAACTAATTTTAAAAGAATGAAATTTTACGGAAATGTGGTCACTACTGAGCTTCCGTCGCATCGATCCGCCTAAATCTGAGGGTTACCTAAACAGAAAAAACAAACAGAGAGTGAGTTTTGAAACTCAGTGTGTAATGCGTATATAAACAGAAATTCAGATTCAACCTCATGCAAAACAGATACAGAAGTAAACCTTTTACAGAATCAGAATTATATAGATACAAACATGCAAAACCCTACCCCCATCCTCTACATGCCAACTCTGTCCATCTGATCGTTGTTTTATGCGATGTCAAAGTCTTAAAAATTTATAAAAAGAATGATCGAACCTGGAAACTAACTATGACAACGATGTGAGGCAAGCGCACCTATCGAACAGTAGTATAGTTAAGGCAAGACCGGATTGTCGAACCCAAAGGAACTAAAAGTACTAATACTAACTCTCTTTTTATTATATAGCCTAAAATAAAGAAATTTGTTGTTTAATCTAAATTAACTAACTACTAAACTGAAGACTCTGAGACAAAGAAGAATGAAATTGGAGAGAAATACTTTGAGAAAAACCAATTGATAAAATAATACCCGAGGAAGAATCTACCTAGACTTCACTTGCTATCTAACTTTGAACCAGACGATTTATTCACTTGACTTGATCCATAGGATTCCCTAACGTTTATTAATCCCTCTCTCGAGGCGACTAACGTCTAACCCTAGGTTGATTAATTGAAATCTCTTTCTAATTAAAACCCTTAGAATTGCATTAACTCGATCAATGGACTCCCATATTAGGTTTCACCCTAATCTGGCAAAATCTCGTCACCCAATCTCTAGGCGAGCGATCAACTCCACTTAATTATGCTAGATCTATTCTGAGGTAGGGACTTTTGCTCCTCCACCTAAGCACATCATACTTGAATTAATATCCCGAAAATATCAACATAAGAATTAAGAACACATAATTAAGAACAAGTCAAATATTTATCATATAGTTCAAGCAAATGATAACAAGATTCATCTTAGGTTTCATCCCCTCGTGTATCTGAGGGTTTAGTTCATAATAATAAAAGAAAACATCTCAAAAGAAAAGATAAAACAAAACATAAGAAATCCCTAAAACCCCCTAAAGGAATTGAAGGAGAGATCCTCCGTCTTGAGTATGATTTCAGCTTCTTGAGATGAATCAACTGGCTATCTTCGAGTAAATCCCCACAAATCTGGCCTCTTTGGCCTATTGACGCCTTGACTAAAGCTTTGGGTTCCCCCCATTGAGGTTATACTTAGGGTGTTTATATAGGCTTCAATGTGTTTCTTCGCCCTAAGTATCCTAATCCGAGTGAAATTTCTCTTTGTCACGACAGGGACACGACCATGGCACACGCCCGTGTGAATCGTGGCCAGGCCATGTTCGAGACTGTTGAGCGAGGCACAACCGTGTGGCTTGGGCCTAGGCCTTGTTGATTTCGTGATATGGCCCATTTACTCTGTTTTGGGCCCGTTTCTCGTTCTTTTCATCCTCCAGTGCTTTTCTGAGTATAAAACACGAAAAAAAGGATTAAGAGCCCTAATTTACACAATTAAAGGCTTAAATCATCCAAAAGCATGCTAAATGTGGGCTTAAAATATGTTACTATTACGGTTTATCACCATCCTTGTAACATCCTGAATTTTTAGGCCTATGCGTTTAATGGGTGAATATTTTTAATATGTTAATTTAAGTAATAGGGGTCCAAATTGGGCTCAGAATTAGGCAAAGGCCTTGATTAAAATTATCTGTTTGGGCATTATAGTGTTTAAAAGGTAGTATCTATGTTTAAAATACCAAAGTGGGCTTGTGGCCCAATCTTAGGAGGTGACACCACACAAGGGAGTAAGGGGCCCAAATTTAAGTTTCATGGAGCCCAATTCTTTTAATTTAAGTTAGCTAAATTTTAGGCATTAGGATTAGGTGGAGTGGATGGCAACAAGGCTAAAATTTAGGGGTTTTAATGTTTAAAATATGTGGATAATAAACAGATAAATGCTATTATTTAGGAATTTATTTTATATGGATAATAAGCAGATAAAGGCTAAAATTTAGGGATTTTAATGATTAAAATATGTAGATAATATGCTGATAAAAGAGGGAGGAGTTAGAGATAATTAAGTCTCTTTTAGATGAGCTAGTAGATTAAGATAAAGGAGAAAAATATGATTTATCTGCAAGGTTAGGTAAGTGCCGAAATTTCTATAAATAGGGGGAATATCTCTTTAATTTCGGCATTTGGGTTTTTCTCTCATTCTTTTCTCTTCTTCTCTGAATAAAAGCCGAAAACTCCTAAAATTCCATCTTCTTATTCATTCTCTGCAAAAAGCCGAAATCTCTAAGCCTAATCCCTCATCTTCACTTTGATTCAAAAGTCGACACTCTTTCCATTCTTTTTCTTCCTAGCCGAAATCTTCAAGTCTCTTCCTTGTTTTCTTCTCTTTTTCTCTTTTCCTGTCAGAAACCGAAACTCTTCACTCAAGTATTTTAAAAGCCAAAGACACATCAGCCTTCTCTTGTTCATACTTTTTCCAGGATTTTCCTAAAAGCCAAAATCCTTAGATCTCATCTCCTGTGATTGCCGAATTGCTTCTGTGGTGCCTACTTGTGCCGAAATCTGAAGGGAACTTTAGTGGAGTCAATCGCATAGATCTCTAAGTTGTAGATCGGTAGCACTCGAATCGTGTTACTTTCGAGATTTCAAGGTAAGAAGATCTATTAGTTTCAACGTGTAAATTCGGGATTTACTAACCCTTGGCCGAATATAGGAGAGGCCATATTTTCACATCTTTCCGGCTTTTTGAGCAAAGTTGTAGATCGGTCTAGCAAGGGTATCGACATTAATCAGGTGTGTAACTCTCCACACCATCTAGATCTATTTGTTAAATATATGATTATAAGTCTTATATGTTCTGTTAAATGCCGAAATCCCGGCACAACGGTTGAAACCCAAAGAGGGTAAAGCAAATCACCAGGTTAGTGATCCTTGTCATTCTAAATGAATGTTCTAATTAAAATATATGAGTATGTCGATTTTCTATAATTACATGGGTTGGGTTTGATGAAAGGAGGAAGTTATACGCTGTAGCGGTTTTTATCGTGATTTGTTGTAGCGGTTTCTTACCGTGATCTGTTGTAGCGGCTTTTGTCGTGATCTGTTATAGTGGCTACGGCCATGATCGATGATGAGCAAAGACGCATCGCCATCAAGACGTGTAGCGCTGTGGGTTGATTGTAGAAATCCCCAATGGTGTGTATGGCTAGTACGGGTGGCGTGTAGCTGATGGATACCTAGGAAATGGGTTGGGCTTTGCATATCATTTGTTATATACATGAATCTATTATTCTATTGCAGTGGGGTTAAGGCCCAAATCTAATGGTGCACGAGTGTTGCACATCGAGTCTCATGACTCACCCTTTTAATTTAACAATTTCGGGTGACACCTAGTGCATCGGACTGGCCGAGAGGAATGCAAGGTGGCCATGCAAAAAGAACATTTGGATTCAAGCAAAAAAGGCTTTAGTCTGTTATTTTATATTTTGCAGATTTTAAGTATGGTTGTAATAAGGCCACGGGCCACTAGACTATTATTTTTGATTGGGTTATGTTGGGTTTTTAAGTTTCATGTTTTCAATTAAGTTAAGACATGTATGAAATTTCAATTTTTATTTAAAAATCCATCAAGATAATCTATAACTTAATATTTTATACTTTAATGAATTCTTAAGCTTTCGAAATAAAGGTTTAAACCTAGTAATTGTTTTCCAAAATGCGACATGTTTTGTGAACTCCCTTAAGTGACATACCAGATCCGGTCGTAGCGTTTGGGCCGGGTTTGGGGTGTTACAAATTGGTATCAGAACCCGATTCAAAACTCGGCTTTGGGTTTGTATCGGCTTTTGCCGTGATCTGTTGTAGTGGCTACGGCCATGATCTGATGATGAGCAGGACGACTGCCATCTAGGCGTGTAGCGGTGTGGGTTGATTGTACAAATCCCCAATGGTGTGACTGGCAGGTAAGGTTGGCGTGTAACGGATGGAAACCTAGGACTTGGGTTGGGCTTTGCATAATTTTCGTTATATTATATTCTCATATATATTCGTGGGGCTAAGGCCCAAAATCTAATGGTGCACGAGGTTGCACACCGAGTCTCGCGACTCACCCTATTATTTAACAATTTTGGTAGCACTTAGTGCATCGGACCGGGCTGGAGAGGAGCGCGAGGTGGCCATGCGAGAGAGTAATTAAATCCAGCAGAAGACTTTACTTAGAAGTTTTATTTTTAATATCTTTAATTAATGGGTTTTAAATTCCATTGTAATAAGGCCATGGGCCACTAGACTATTATTTTTGTTTGGGATTTATTTTGGGCTTTTATTATTGTCGACGTTTAAATTTTTCCTTTAATTAAGTTAAGGTGAGTAATAAATTCAGTTTTTATTTAAAATTCACCAAGGTAATTTATAACTTTATATCTTATATAATTTAATAAACTATTAAATTTTCAGTATTAATGATTAAACCTAGTAATTGTTTTCCAAAACACGACATGTTTTGTAAAATCACTCAAGTGACATACCAGATTTGGTTGTAGCGTTTGGGCCGGGTTTGGGGTGTTACAAATTGGTATCAGAGCCAGGTTCAAAACTCAGCTTTGGGTTTTTGGGCTCAAAATGTTTTCTAAAAATGGGTTTTGTGAAACATGCATTTTTTTTCGAAAATGATAACAGGTCTGTTAGCTCAAAGATGGCACACTGCCTCCGCCCAAAGTCCGCTGTAAGTATTCTCGAACTCCTTGTGTGTTATATATGTATGTGGGCTTGATGGGCTTTGTGGGACGTAGACTATTTAGACTATAACTTGATGGACTTTAAGCTTAACTGAAATATCTCCTTAAATCTCATAAGACTTAATTTCACTAAACAAACCCGTAAACGCAGTCGCAAGACTAGGGTGTGGCAACAGCACACGCATGTCTAAGATTGGATCAGAACGACTGGTACTTAAGCGAGCCCTAGTGACTCACCTCCTCTTCACTGGAATCCTACCAAAGGTGCGAGTGACTGTTCATCCTAGCCACGAGGATTTGTTGACGAGCCAAAATCTATAATTAAAACCCGAAAGGGACCAGCCACATTATTTTTACAAAATTGCTAAAATACCCTTATTTTGAAAAAAAAGGTACCAAGATACCATGATTTGCAAATATACCCCGATTTACAAAGTCAACAAAATTTTTCCTTAAAAAAAAAACACATACAACACACGACACGACAACAGCCAAAAACCCACAAACACCTGAACACTACTATTATTCTTTTGAAATCAAATTCTCCAAGATACCCTTGTTTTAAAATATATATATAATACCCCCTTAGTTTTGTAAACAATTTTTTGAAAATACCCCTAACTTGTAAAATGACCAAAATACCCTTGATTTGTAAAATTACCAAATTACCCTTGATTTGCAAAATGACCAAAGTACCCCTGATTTGTAAATTACTAAATTACCCCTGATTTTCAAAATTACCGAAATACCCCTGAATTTCAAAATTTTCAAAATACCCTCAGATTTCAAAATTACCAAAATACCCTCGGATTGTAAATTACCAAAATACCCTTATTTCAAAAAATCACCAAAGAACCCTATTTTGGAAAATTACGAAAATACTCATATAGGATAAATTACGAAAATACCCCTAGGTAGTGGAATAACGAGAATACCCTATGTATTGAGTGTGGATGTATGGATGTTGTCCGTATGTTGATTCTTGAATGTATGTAGTTTATAGAACTAGGAAAGGTGAACTTGAGATGAATTGCGAATTCGAAATAACTACTCTTAAAACTACTAATCATAAGACTGTTCGTGGATAATCAGTGGAAGAAAACCAATAATTCATAAAAAAAATTTAATCAGATAAACGCGAACCGATAGCATGAGTACAAGGGGACGAGGACGCTCTAGATGTGAATCTGGGGTGTGTACTCTACCATAGTCTACTAAGTGTTTATTTTGGGTTTAGAATTGGAGTCAAATGTAAAGCATGGTAGTGAGACTTAGGTAGTACGATTAATAGTTAGTTGAAAATTTCGAGGATGAAATTTCTTTAAAGGGGTAGAAGCAGTAACATCCCGAATTTTTTGGGCCCATGCGTTTAATGGGTGAATATGTTTAATATGTTAATTTAAGTAATAGGGGTCCAAATTGGGCGAGAATTAGGCAAAGGCCTTGATTAAAATTATCTGTTTGGGCATTATAGGGTTTAAAAGGTAGTATCTATGTTTAAAATACCAAAGTGGGCTTGTGGCCCAATCTTAGGAGGTGACGCCACACAAGGGAGTAAGGGGCCCAAATTTAAGTTTCATGGAGCCCAATTCTTTTAATTTAAGTTAGCTAAATTTTGGGCATTAGGATTAGGTGGAGTGGATGGCAACAAGGCTAAAATTTAGGGGTTTTAATGTTTAAAATATGTGGATAATAAGCAGATAAATGCTATTATTTAGGAATTTAATTTATGTGGATAATAAGCGGATAAAGGCTAAAATTTAGGAATTTTAATGATTAAAATATGTAGATAATATGCTAATAAAAGAGGGAGGAATTAGAGATAATTAAGTCTCTTTTAGATGAGCTAGTAGATTAAGATAAAGGAGAAAAGATAGGATTTATCTGCAAGGTTAGGTAAGTGCCAAATTTCTATAAATAGGGAATATCTCTTCAATTTTGTGCATTTAGGTTTTTCTCTCATTCTTTCTCTCTTTCTCTCGAGTAAAAGCCGAAAACTCCTAAAGTTCCATCTTCTTCTTCATTCTCTGCAAAAGCCGAAATCTCTAAGCCTAATCCTCATCTTCACTTTGATTCAAAAGTGAAACTCTTTCCATTCTTTCTCTTCCTAGCCGAAATCTTCAAGTCTCTTCCTTGTTTTCTTTTCTTTTCTCTTTTCTGTCGTAAACCGAAACACTTCACTCAAGTATTTTAAAAGCCAAAGACACATTAGCCTTCTCTTGTTCATACTTTTTTGGGATTTTCCTAAAAGCCGAAATCCCTAGATCTCATCTCTTGTGATTCTTTGAATTGCTTACGTGGTGCCTACTTGTGCCGTAAATCAAGGGAACTTTAGTGGAGTCAATCGCATAGATCTCTAAGTTATAGATCGGTAGCACTCAAATCGTGTTACTTCGAGATTTCAAGGTAAGAAGATCTATTAGTTTCAACGTGTAAATTCGGGATTTACTAACCCTTGGCCGAATATAGGAGAGGCCCCATTGTCACATCTTTTCAGCTTTTTGAGCAAAGTTGTAGATAGGTCTAGCAAGGGTATCGACATTAATCAGGTGTGTAACTCTCCACACCATCTAGATCTATTTGTTAAATATATGATTATAAGTCTTATATGTTCTGTTAAATGCCGAAATCCCGGCACAACGGTTGAAACCCAAAGAGGGTAAAGCAAATCACTAGGTTAGTGATCCCTGTCGTTCTAAATGAATGTTCTGATTAAATGATATGAGTATGCCGATTTTCTATAATTGCATGGGTTGGGTTTGATGAAAGGAGGTAGTTATATGTTGTAGCGATTTTTACCGTAATCTGTTGTAGCGGTTTCTTACCGTGGTCTGTTGTAGCGGCTTTTGCCGTGATCTGTTGTAGTGGCTACGGCCATGATCTGATGATGAGTAGCATGACGGCCATCAAGGCGTGTAGCGGTGTGCGTTGATTGTAGAAATCCCCAATAGTGTGTATGGCTGGAACGGGTGGCGTGTAGCGGATGGATACCTAGGAAATGGGTTGGGCTTTGCATATCATTTGTTATATACATGAATTTATTATTCATTCGTGGGGTTAAGGCCCAAATCTAATGGTGCATGAGCGTTGCACATCGAGTCTCGCGACTTCGCCCTTTTAATTTAACAATTTCATGTGACACCCTAGTGCTTGGACCGGATGGAGAGGAAAGCGAGGTGGCCATGCAAAAAGAACATTTGGATTCAAAAAAAGGCTTTAGTCTGTTATTTTATGTTTTGCAGATTTTAAGTATGGTTGTAATAAGGCCACGGGCCACTAGACTATTATTTTTGATTGGGTTATGTTGGGTTTTTAGGTTTCATGTTTTCAATTAAGATAAGACATGTATGAAATTTCAGTTTTTATTTAAAAATCCATCAAAATTATCTATAACTTAATATTTTATACTTTAATGAATTCTTAAGCTTTCGAAATAAAATTTTAAACCTAGTAATTGTTTTCCAAAATGTGACATGTTTTGTGAACTCCCTTAAGTGACATACCAGATCCGGTCGTAGCGTTTGGGCCGGGTTTGGGGTGTTACAATCCTATCACACCATGTGGGGTCTTAAACACCTACCCAGCCCTACACACTGCATAGTGTCTATACGACACTTTTCAGAATAATCACAGCAGTATTGCCAGTATATAAGCGAGATATCGCCTCATTCAGAACACTTCCTCCTCCTAATACAAGTCCCACCCCAAAGCCAGAAATAGTTAGAATATCAGATAAAACTGATTAACAGATACCAGAGTTAACATATAATGCATGCTCATATAACATATGTTACACATGCTTATGCATAACAAAATAGATCATACATATCGTATTCCATAATTCTCATATAAATGTTATTTACGTTAATTTCAATATAACAAAGTAGCAGGTTTCATGCTTTAAGGCTTATAACACACATACCGACCCTACATATGGCTCACAATAGATCGAGACATGTACGATCGTAGGGAAAAGTTCTGAAATTGGGGCCCACACACCCGTGTGGCTCACACGCCCAAAATGGTCTTGCCTATGTGGCCCACAAGGCTTGGGACAAGGCCCATATGTCCGTGTGGCCCACACCACGGCTTCTCACAAGACTGTGTGGCGTCGACAGGCCCTATTTTCAGCTTTTGCCGATCGCTGTTTTCTCGTGTTTTCGTTACACACCTGGTTTGATTTTGATACGGAAGCAACTTCACTGCGACCAATACCTAAAAATTGATAATAGCCGTTCCAATTAGCCATGTTTTCCCCAATTAACCAAATAATCCACTTACCCACAACTAAAACCCCAAGCGATTCGAACACTTACCCGAACTTCCAAAACAAATTTCTAACACCATTAATCCACACGAAAAAAATTTTGATCCTCACAATCCTTTGTTGTCAACAAACCCAAGAACACAATAATAGAAAAGAACAAAAGAGAAAAAGATAATAGAACTGATTCTACAACGAACCTCAAAATTACCCCTGAAGCCCAACACACCCTAAATTTCAACCTTACCTGTCGAACACTTGCGATCACCACTCCAAAACGAAAATAGAACTTAAAGGCCGAAGGAGTAACCCAAATATTCCAGGAACTTAACTCAAGAATAAAAACATTAAATTAAAAATAGAGGTTGAAGAATGAAAAAAGCAAAATCAGTGAACACAAAGGAATGAATTAGCAAACAGGATTTGGTAGAATGAATAATGGGTTTTGGGAAAATTCACGTGAAATTGTTGGGAAAGAAAAGAAAATTTGAATGTGGATTTTGTTGGGAAAAAGAAGAAAAATCAGATAAACTAAAATTAAAATAAAATAAAATCCCTTAACAACCCTATCCCTCAAATTGATAACTACCTAGTGTTTGACTTTCAAACCAACTCCACCCATACATCCTTGACCGGAATTGCAAAAACAAGACCCCCTTTTGTTCACACCAAGACTTGAACCCAAGTATTCAAACACAGATTGACAACCCCTAACCACTAGAACAGGTATTAATTTATGACAAAACTCGTAAAAACAAGATTAAATAAATTAGGGTGTTACAAATACAAATGTATTAATATCTAATTAAAAATATTTAATGGTTATAGTTTATATATTCTTATTAAATTTTATAAATAATTAATATTTATTACTTAAAAATTTAAAATTTATATTTCATATATTAAAATATTAACAAGTTATAATAATTTTTTATGAATATCTTATTAAGTGGATGTCCATCAAGATCAAGATAAGTTGTGATGTAATTTAAATTCTAATAGTCATTAGAATTAGATCTCTACTTCATTTATACTTCTTATGCCTATAAATAGAGACTATGAAGAAGTATTGTAATCATCCCATTGATCAATAAAATACATTCTTTATTGCTTCCCATATTTTCTTTGTTCTTTACTCTCTCTATCTCTCTTTATTTTATAACACATTATCAGCATGATCTTGCTCAAAGTGATAGTTCTTTTTATCGACAATCAAATTAATTCTCCATTATTTTCAAGATCATAGATGGCAAGATGCAAAGTTTTTGCAGAAAGTTTCTTTTATTTAATATTTAATATTTGATTATTTTTAGCTAATTCATGATCAATTATAATTATTTTGATTAACTTATTTTATTTTTATATTATTAAGGATGGTGGACGATTTGATATCGCTATCTATATGAAGTTGTGAAATAAGATCCATTCTCAAAGTTTGCTATTGATAAATTTTGATTGGATTCAAAATATACTATTGGAGTTTAAATTTGCTTACTGTTGATAAAATCATCAAGACTTCGTTGAACAAGAAAGGTACATCAACTTAATTAGATCTCTATCTTTACACTTTTTCTCAATAATAGCATCTTTAGATATTAAATTACTTTGATATATGATTTAAATATTTGAGATGATTTTATTTTAAGTTTTAGTTCCATGAGTTACTTATGGTTTCAAACATTTTATTTGTTCATGAAAATGAATATTGATTGACTTTTTTATGTTTCTATAGTAGGTTTTATAATTAAATAATGTATTTGGTTAAAAACATAGTAGTATGTAAATTTGTGTTGATAAACTTAAGAAATTTATGACTGTTCAGATTTGATTTAGTTCAAATATAAATTATGTTCCTTTAATGTCTCTTATTATTTTGGTTATACAATTTGAAATTTTTCAATACTCATACATGCTAGTTTTAAAGATAATTTTTTGAGGAATGTCTAACTGATTTTTGGGTTGGTTCTAATATTGAATTTCAAGTTTAATTGTTGTCATTTTTAATTCTTGAATTCTTTTGGTTGAAAACATTTTCATAAATTTAAAAATGAGAATTACTATATTAATTTGTCCGTTTGCATTTCTATGAATTTCGTTTGTATTAATTAATTGTTGTTTGATTAGAAGCATTAAAACAACTCGTGTTGTTTGATTTTGTAAATGCCTTATATTTTCTTACTATACAACCCTAGGAAACTTGTTACTTTCGTAAAGTTGTTAAAGGTAGTTCATACACTTTATACTTTTTAATTATTTAGAGAAATTATATGAGCAATTATAAATGGAAAAGGTTTTTGTAACACCCCAAACCCGGCCTGGACGTTATGGTTGAACCTGGCGATGTCACATGATAGTGCTTTTAGAAAGCGTGACTACGTTAAAACCATTTTCAGGTATCTTAGGCTTTCGTCAAAACGTGTCATTCAATTATTTATTATCCATTTTCAAATCATTATATGTTGCGAAAGCTTTTAACATAATTTGCAAGTTCGTGTATTTTTGATAAAACATTTATTTATTTTAAAAACCGTGTCTTTTCCTACTACTAGCAGGTTATAAAATGATAATCCCAAATTAAAGTCAAAATCCGTAAAGGCCTTATTACATAAAAATTACCCAGAATAATCAAACCATAATTACTAAGTAAAAATAAAACCATAGTATAATGCCCAGAATCGTGGTCACCGCTGAGTCCTCCGTCGCACCAATCTGTCTACTGTTGGGAATTACCTGAACAGATTAAACAGAAAAGGGTGAGTTTTTGCAAAATTAGTGTGTAATCCCCGCAGAAAACATTCCTACATAAATACCAGATAACAGACATGATTTCCACAATTTGGGTCTGAGCCCATTACAGAAACGATGTGGGCCTTAGCCCACTCAGATACAGAATCAAACATATTTCTAGGCCTTGGCCCATTTCAAACAGAATATACAGAAACAAAGTCCTACCCACCAGCCTTTACACACTAACTCCGTCCAACCTTACACACTATATGGGGATAAAATCAACCCACCCAGCACTACATACCATTTTGTATCAAATGCGGCACATAAATAGAAATTTGCAGTTGAGCTGCCAGATAACAGGCTTAAAAGCCTTTCAGATACTTCCTCTAAATATCACCAATCTCATCCTGATGCAATGCAACATACATAGGATGTCATGCTATTATGCAAACAAAGTTCATACATTCAGATATCAAAATTCATGCTCGGTACAGAAATCAGAAAGTCGAGTCACATAATTAGGGGTTTAGGTAAAGCTTACCAACCCTACATTAGGCCCACAGTCAACTAGGGTGACCCGTGCAACCTTACAGAACATTACAAAAAAATGGGCTCACACGCTCATGTGGCCTGCCCGTGTGGGCCTGCAAGCCCATGTGGCCCATACGGCCCAAATTGTCTTTGGCCGTGTGGTTAAAAGTGTGAATAAATTGAAAATATGGGCTACTAGTAATATTTAGTAAATTCGGCTAGGAATGGGTTGGTACTAAATTGCATGAATTTACAATTTTATGTGATAAGGACTAATTTGTAAATGATATGAAAGTATAGGGGCAAATGTGTAAATTTGCCAAAATATGAATTGTAGACTAAATTGAATAGATTGAATACTGAATGTATTGCATTTGATAATATATAGATCAATAAAAGTCGAGATCAAGTTTAGATCGGGGAAAAGGGAAGATTGACGAATAGCAGATAGTTTTTATTCGAGTAATACGAGGTAAGTTCGTATAATTAAAATCGAATTTTAAATACTTGTGTTTATTTGAAATGTATGTATATGATTGAGTATTTGATATACTTGGAATACAAATGCTTAATTGATAAATATTGGTTAATATCGAGCTCCGTTTGAACCGTATAAATTTGTAAGATACGAGTGACATGTCACTAGGGTTACCATTTTGGTTAAGCTTCTGCATTTTTTGCGGGCTCACCATAGCTCGTATGAGCTTACCAATATATCAGCTTGTAAGAGCTTACTATTTTCAGCTCACCAGAGCTTATCGTTTCAACTCAATAGAACTTATCGTCCATCACTCAAAGTGAGCTTATCGCTCATAGCTCGAAAGAGCGAGAAATGATAAGGAATTGTGATTCTTGATGTATATCACCCGAGTATCCTTTGAAGTTATAATAGGTTCAACGGTCATAAATTCTGTTTATACAGATGAATATTGTTACTGAATGAATCATTGATTATGTGATTAAGAATGAAATGTTAAATACCATATATATTGAGTATTGAATTGTGATAAATGGATGACTTCATGTATTAATATAACTAACCTAAGGATGAATGTTTGTGTTAGGCATTTGGAAATTGTATGGAATTATTTGTATTGATTTGGTATAAATGGTAAGTTTAATTCTAAATTATACGGGCTTACTAAGCTATAAAGCTTACTTTGTTACCTTTTCTATGTTTTATAGAGGTTCGTTAGCTCGCTTGTTTCGGACAAGTCGGAGTTATACATCATACTATCCAATTACCAATTGGTACTTTTGAACTTGTGGATAATTGTAAATATGGCATGTATAGGCTAATTTTAAAGTTGATAAATAAGGTTACTTGAGATCATGGTTTCAAAACATTTTGTGTAAGGTTAAGCCATGTGATTTGGCTAAACTTGATAGTATGTTTTGTCAAATGTTGATGAAATGGAAATTATACAAATGATGTCTTGTTATTTGAAAGGTATATGAATGGAAGATGTATGATATTAGTTAAGCTTTTGAATGATAGGAAGAAATAGTATTATATGTGTATGAATTGTTATGGAATGGCTGCCAATTGGGTTGTAAAATTGTTACCATTATGATTGTGTATGCATATGATAATAGGGGTGGCAAAATGGCTTTGCAAATAGCCTATTTTTGTCCACACGAGTAGGGACACGGGCGTGTGTCTCAGCCGTGTGTGACACACGGCCATGTTACACGGTCGTGTGTTCCCTGGTGTTGAATTGGAATTGAAGTCAGTATGTTCCACACGGTCTCACACACGGACGTGTGACTGGCCGTATGGCACAAGTCAGTATACCCCCCTAAATGGCACACGGCCTAGCACACGGGCGTGTGACTTGGCTGTATTGCATAAGTCAGTATACCCTACAGTTTTGACACGGCCTAGTATACGGTCATGTGTGGCCATTTCGAAGGGGCTAGACACACGGGCGTGTGGTTGGCCGTATGACCCAAGTCGATGATACTCTCCAATTTCGCATGATGGTCCGCACACACGGCGTGTCATCGGCCGTGTGATGCAAGTCAGTATGTATGCCCTATTTTCACGCAGTCTGAGACAAAGGCGTGTCTGGAGCCGTGAGAGGCACACGGTCTGAGACACGGGCGTGTCTAGAGCCGTGCGAGGCACACGGTCTGTTCACATGGGCGTGTGATACTTGAAATATTAAAATTTTTCTAAGTTTTCAAAATTTTCATTTGTTATTGGTTTATTCACGAACCACTTCTAAAGCATGTTTAAGGCCTCGTATAGCCCTTATAAGGGACATTATGATTGTATTGAATGGAATTTGTATCTGAATGCATAAATGTTTGAGTTATGTATGATAAATGTTGTGTATTGATTGGTAATATCTCGTAAACCCTATTTTGACGACTGATACGGGTTAGGGGTGTTACATTTATTGGTATCAGAGCTACGATTTAGTCGATTCTAGGACTAACGTAGCATATGTGAGTCTAGCTATACATTCCATATATATAAACTGTGATAGTATAATGACTCTTGATGTTTTTAAATGTGTTTTATATAGTAAATGGATCCTGATCGAGCCGTAGTTGATGAGGTCGAGAGTAGCGTGCCTGCTCCCGTGCAAAGGACAGCGCCATCTAACTTTAGACCCATAACAGGTAGCCAGGGAGGAGAGGCTAAAGAATCCTTCTTCCCAATGATGAACGAATGGTTCACACAATACATTCGTACGAACCCGGCTACTCAACAACCTCCACCCCACCTATTCCCCAACCGATCCCTGTAGTTCCTCAAGGTATGGATCCTTTGTGAATGAATAAGCCATCTATTGATAAGATATGGAAACACGTGGCTAAAGACTTCAAAGCTACTGTTAGTGATGATCCTGAGAGAGTCGAGTTTTGGCTTGAGAACACGATTCGAGTATTTGATGAACTGTCATGCACACCTGAAGAATGTTTAAAATGTGATCTATCATTGTTGAGAGACACTGCGTATCAGTGGTGGAATACTTTGATATCCGTAGTTCCTTAAGAAAGAGTTACTTGGGACTTCTTTCAAGTTGAATTTAGAAAGAAATATATCAGCCAAAGGTTTATTGATAAAGAAAAGAAAGGAATTTATTAAATTGAAACAGGGCCGTATGTCGGTAATGGAATACGAAAGAAAGTTTGTACGATTTAGCAAATATGCTCGTGAATATGTTTCTTCTGGGGCTATAATGTGTAGAATATTCAAAGATGGGTTAAATGAAAAAATCAGACTATTAGTGGGGATTCTTGAGTTAAAAGAGTTTGTTGTTCTATTTGACAGAGCTTGCAAAGCTGAAGAGCTTAGCAAAGAGAAAAGAAAAGCCAATTCTAAGGCTAGAGACTTTAGAAAAAGATTTGCGGGCAAATCACATCAGTCAGCATCAAAGAAATCTAAAGAATATCATCTTCGTTCTACTGCTTCTACAGGGATTTCAATTAGAGAAAGAGACGCAAGAAATTTCGGCTCTAAACCTCAGACAACATCTGTTTCCAGTGCGGGTAGTGTTAGAAATGTTGTACCTAAATGTAAGCATTGCAACAAGCAACATTACGGTGAATGCAAAATAGTAAGTGAAGCTTGTTTTAGATGCAGGTCTCTTGATCATTATCTCTGGGATTGTCCAGAAAAGTCTATAGGTGAAAGAGATTAACCAGCGAAAGTGAGTAATACGGCTACTAGAGGGAGATCACCCTGAAACACTGGAAATAGGAATGGTAATCAAGGTGCTATGAGAGATTCTGCTATCTGTGCAATGGAGGAGGCATCACCACCAGACGTTATTACCGGTACTTTTTTTCTTTTTAATACTGATATAGTTGCGTTAATACATCCTAGATCAACCCATTCATATATCTGTATGAATTTAGTATTTAAAAAGAGTTTACATGTCGAGTCTACAGAGTTTGTAATTAAAGTATCGAACCCCTTAGGCAAGTCTATTTTAGTTGATAAAATTTTTAAAAATTGTCCTTTGATGACTCAGGGTTACTGTTTTCGGGCTGACTTGATGCTTCTACCGTTTGATGTGATTCTGGGTATGGATTGGCTGACCATGCCTGATGCAGATGTGAATTGTAGACAAAAGACTATCGAATTGAAATGTCAAAACGGTGAAATTCTTTGGATTGAATCTGATGATTCGAGTGAATTACCTACTGTGATATCGTCTATGTTAGCTTAGAAATGTATGAAAAAGGGCTGTGATGCATATCTTGCATATGTATTAGATACTAAGGTATCTGAATCAAAGATTGAATCTGTACATGTTGTTTGTGAGTTTTCGGATGTATTTCCAGAAGAATTACCAAGGTTGCCATCTATTAGAGAAGTCAAATTTGGTATTGAATTAGTACCGGAAACAATACCAATATTGATAGCTCCGTACAAAATGGCTCCAATAGAATTAAAAGAGTTGAAAGCTCAATTGCAAGAATTGACAGACGGAGGTTTTGCACGATCGAGTTATTCTCCCTAGGGTGCACCGATATTGTTCGTGAAAAAGAATGATGGCACGATGAGAATATGTATTGATTACAGACAACTAAACAAAGTGACTATAAAGAAC
Source organism: Gossypium bickii (assembly GCA_025503065.1). NCBI lineage: Eukaryota > Viridiplantae > Streptophyta > Magnoliopsida > Malvales > Malvaceae > Gossypium > Gossypium bickii. The sequence continues at coordinate 98,754,321 of CP106712.1, forward strand.
ATATACCTTCTGTAATAGGCCCAATTTGCCCGAGCCCATTAACTAATCAGATTCAAACCAAAAAAACAAATAAACATTAAAAACCAAAAAAAGTAATAAAACCCAAATAATAACAGTCCAGTTATTTTATACAAACCTAATAAATTAAACTAGCCCAAATCTATTATTAAACCCCCAGACCCAAAATCAAAGCCCAAATCACTGCCCAAAGTTTGCAGGCCCGAATGGCCCAAGATTTTCAACATGTTCCAGAAACCCTAGAGGGTTCTGAAATCAGCCAGCACCGCAACACTTCCCCGCTTCCACACATGCGTCACCCCACGCTAGCCTCAGCAACAGCCTCTTCCACAGCTGTACCTGTAAAAACCCATGAAGCAAACAGAATTATAGCAAAGAAATAGTAGAGAAGATTTTTTTGTATTTTATTTACATTTTCTATTCGGCTATAAAAGAAGTCGATTGTGTACTGTAAAGGGGTCCATTTTTTTTGTATTACGCACGCATATTAAAAAAGAGAAATTAGTCAAAGCCAATTTTTTTCAAAGGTGATTGCAAATTTTTTAGATCTATTATATTTCTATTTAATCATATACATATATATACGAAAAGAAAACAAAAGGGGAAGGGAAATACCTGAATCGTTTTGTGGCCAGACGGAGATCTATTCTCTGTTGTCTAAATCGGGCCATAAAAAGGTCTTTCCATTTTTAAATTGTTTTTTTAGCCAAAAAGAACGAGGAAAAGGCTTAAAGTCTAGGTTTTATATAGCTCCGGAGCTTAGACTGGAATTTAGAGAAAAAAAAGTTTTTTTTTAAAAGAGGGGTTTCAAATGATTTTTTTTTTGGCGTTTGGTGGCTTAAATATCGCCTCAATACGGTGTCGTTTTAGGATTTGCCTTTAAAGTATAAAACGACGCCATTTGCACCCCCAGGATCCGCGCGTTGACCCGACCGGGGGTAGGATCCACGCGTTTTCCCTTTGATGGGATAATTATTTTTCAAGTCCTTCTGCTTTTAATTGGTTCTGTAATTAAGTTTTCTTTTATTTTAATTGTGCCCAGTAATTTTGCGCAGTTTTAGTTTGGTCCCTATTTAAAACGCTGTATTCAACAACTTGGGTAAATTGCACTTTTAATCCTCTTTGGTTACATGCATTGCATTTCGGTCCTTATGTCAGTTTCATTGATCTATTTTATTTATTAATTATCCCTGTTAGTTTAATTTTATTTCAATTAAGTTTTCTTTTTATTTCAATATGTACAATTCATTTTTTTAAAAAAAATTATTTAGTATTCGTCTTTAAAAAATTTTTATTTAAATATATACTTGGAATTACTTTAATAATTTTATTTTATTATTTTATTTGTTTAAATTCTAAAATTATTGCTTTAAAATTCTCTTTAAAATTCCAGAATGTACTTTTGGAGCTAGATCTGGAACATTGTTGGGCTTTGTAGTTAGTAAAAGAGGAATTGAGATTGACTCAAACAAGGTCAGGGCTATACAAAAATTACCTCCTCCGCACACTCAAAAAGAAGTCTGAGGTTTCCTTGGAAGATTAAACTACATTGCTCGGTTTATCTCACAGTTAACTGAGAGATGTGATCCTATATTTCGTCTCCTCAAGAAGCACAACCCGGGTGTGTGGGATGATAAATGCCAAGAAACTTTTGATAAAGTCAAACATTATTTGTCAAGCCCCCCAATATTGTCACCTCTCTGCCCAAATAAACCATTAATACTATATTTAATGGTATTTAATAATCTATGGGATGTGTACTTGGACAACACGACGAGTCAGGACGAAAAGAAAGGGCAATATACTACCTCAGCAAGAAATTTACTGAGTGTGAAATGAGGTATTCGCCAATTGAAAGGTTATGTTGTGCCCTGATATGGACAACTCGGGGATTGCGGCAATACATGTTATATCATACGACTTGGCTAATCTCGAAGTTTGACCCTCTAAAATATATGATGGAGTCAAATGCCTTGAATGGAAGGATGGCTAGATGGCAAATTTTGCTATCAGAATTTGACATAGTTTATGTGAGCCAAAAATCTATAAAGGGAAGCGCAGTAGCAGATTTTCTGGCGAGTAGAGCTCTAGAAGATTATGATCCCTTGAATTTTGATTTTCCCAATGAAGAGTTGATGTATGTGTTAGCTACTGAAGAAAATGTTGCAAAAGAATATCTTTGGAAGCTGAATTTTGATGGAGCATCGAGTGCTGTGGGTAATAGAATTGGGGCAATTCTAGTATCTCCAAATGGAGATCATTATCCGTTCACATGTAAATTGGATTTTGATTGCACGAATAATATGGCTGAATATGAAGCATGTATCATGGGATTGCGTGCAGCCATAGAACGGAAGATCAGAGTATTGGAAGTATATGGAGATTCTGCACTAGTGATCTACCAGTTGAAAAGAGAATGGGAGACAAGAGACCCCAAATTGGTCAATTATCGAAAGATAGTTCTAGGGTTAATTCAAGAGTTTGATGATATTACTTTCAGCTATCTCCCACGGGATGAAAACTAGATGGCAGATGCTTTGGCTACTCTGGCTTCCATGATCAAAGTTAGCAAACAAAAGGATGTAAAGTCCATTCAGATGAGTATTCACGAAGCCCCAGCTCATTGTTATAACGTGGAGGAGGAAGAATGAGATGATCACCCTTGGTACCACGATATATTGCGATATATAAGAAATTGTGAATATCCTAATCAGGCAACCGAGAATGATAAAAGGACATTAAGAATACTAGCTTGTGACTATGTCATAGATGGTGAAATCCTGTACAAAAGAAGAAAAGATCAAGTATTGTTGAGATGCATGAATGCTGTTGAAACTAAGAAAATTTTGGAAGAAGTCTATGAGGGCATTTGTGGAACCCATGCTAATGGCTTTACAATGGCCAGGCAGATTATGAGATTCGAGTATTATTTGTCTACTATGGAAGGAGATTGCATAAATTATGCCAAAAGATGTCACAAATGCTAGATTTATGGTGACAAGATTCATGTGTCTCCTTCGCCTTTGCATGTTATGACATTCCCATTGCCTTTTTCTATGTGGGGCATAGATGTCATTGGACTGATTTCACCGAAAGCTTCAAATGGGCATCGATTTATTTTTGTGGTTATTGATTATTTCACCAAATGGGTACAGGCTGCTTCATATGCCAACGTTACTAAATCGGCAGTTAGCAGATTTCTAAAAAAGGAAATCATATGTTGATATGGAATGCCTGAAAGGATCATATCAGATAATGCGCTCAACTTGAACGACAGTACAATAGTAGAAATCTGTAGTCAGTTCAGGATCAAACACCATAATTCGTCGCCGTATCACCCAAAAATGAATGGTGCTGTGGAAGCTGCCAATAAAAACATCAAGAAGATTGTGGGGAAAATGACTGAAACTTATAGAGATTGGCATGAGAAGCTACCATTTTCCCTCTATGCTTATCAAACATCTGTCAGGACTTCTACTGGGGCAACACCTTTCTCATTGGTCCATGGAATGGAAGCAGTTTTACCCATTGAAGTGGAAATACCTTCTCTTCGAGTTTTGTCAGAACTAAAATTAGATGAAGCAGAATAGATCCAGTCTCGTTATGATCAGTTGAATTTGATCGAGGAAAAAGGCTAAGGGCTATCCGGCATGGTCAAATGTACCAAAAATGAATGATTCGAGCTTATGACAAAAAGGTTCGCCTAAGGGAATTTCATGAAGGAGACTTAGTGTTGAAAAAGATTTCAAAAGGAAATGGATGCCAAATTGGGAAGGGCCTTACATTGTGAAAAAGGCTTTCTCCGTAGATGGGAAAATCTTACCCAATCCTGTAAATTCAGGTTCAATCAAAAGGTACTATGCTTAAAGAAGCCAAAGTGAAAACCCGCAAAGGGCACTTTGGGACCTTCTAAAAAAAAGGGCAAAAGTGAAAACCCGCAAATGGCACTTTGAGACCATAAAAAAATGAATAAAAAGAAATAAAGGAGAGGCCAATGTGAAAACCCGCAAAGGGCGCCTTGAGACCAAAGGGGATTTGAGTTGAAAACCCGAAAAGGGCGGCTCAAATTTTAATCAAAGGAGGGACATGCGATGATCTTGCTATACTTGAATTAACGAAGAATAGATATGCTACATCTTGGAGCATTGACAAAGTACTCAAGATCTCCTAAACACATCCAGGGCTCAAAATGGTCTTCAGGAAGTTCGTACAGAGAAGCTCAAGCTGCGATATCTGGGGCACCTAGACTTTATTTTATAATGAATTTGCAATCTTTAAATACTTTGCTCTTTTCAAGATGTGCATTGTCAATCAATTTCTTATTTTTTCGTCTTTGTTCTTTTCAAAGATAAGTATTTTTCAGTCAATATTTTTTTTATCATTTATTCATTTCGATCCTTGCTCCAAATCAATTCTGTTCTTATTCATTGTTATGATCTTTTACAAGCATGTTGCATTGAAATAATGATGAATGAACTAATAATACTTTCATAAAAGAAGTTTCGTATATTACTCTAGAGGTTTCTAAATAATACAAGAACCTGAAGCAGGGCTATTGTTTAGAACTTACCGGACTTAAGGTTCGGAATATCTGAGAAGGAGGAATTTAAATGGAGACTATTTCCTCAGATTTCTTAAACAAAATGTCAAAATATTGTATTAATGAACAAGCAAATAACATTGGTCAGGCATTATGGAGTGGTTACTCTTGAAAAAGAGAAGCCCACATTCATCTGGTCATGACACCAAAGGATGGTGTAATTGACTAAAGAGGATACAAATCTTCTACCCTTGAGTTGTGGTAGGATGGATTGAAAATGATACAAATCCTATACCCCTGAGTTGCAGTGGGATGGATGGAAATTGATACAAATCTTATACTTGAGTTTGCAGTCATCTACCCTTGAGTTGTGGTGGGTGGGATTGAAAATGAAACAAATCTTCTACCTTTGAATGACAGTAAGATTGATTGAAGAGGATATATACCCTTGAATGGTGATGGGATGGATTAGAAAGGATTCAAATCTTGTACCCTAAGTCACAATGAGATGGTTTGAAGATGGTACAAATTTTATGTCCCAAATGAACTCTGAGGTTATAGTGGGGCAAACTTGTTGAGCAAGATAATTATTTCTTTAAGTTTTGTTGAAACTACCAACCGAGCAAGAGAGCAACATATTACGTCAGTAATAAAACCCTGATGAACAATGAGCGATGACCCCTTAAACAGGAATCATTCTCATGACATTCTGCATTCATGCAATGTCATCCAGTTAGGAGCATTTGATTAATTCCGATCATTGCATCCTAATCATTGTACATTTAAAAGAAAAGATCATTCTCATGACATTCTGCATTCATGCAAATGTCATCTATAATAGCATTTAGTTAGGAGCATTTGATTCATTTCGATCATTGTATCCTAATCATTATACATTTAACAAAGAATCATTCTCATGACATTCTGCATTCATGCAAATATCATCCATAATACATTCGAGTCTACAGGACATGTCCCCTAGAGGACGGTGTAGCAACGTCGGTGAATTCGCAGATCTTGTCTCCTCAAGATAGTAGTAGGGCAGATCGAAGACGGCGAATCTTATCTTGTCTCCTAGAGGGTTCTGGAATCGGCCCGCGCCGCAACACTTCCCCACTTCCACACGTGTGTTGCCCCACGCTAGCCTCAACAACGGCCTCCTCCGCAGCTGTACCTGCAACAACCCATGAAGCAAACAAAATTACAGCAAAGCAATAGCAGAGAAGATTTTTTTTGTTTTTTATTTTACATTTTCTATTCGTCTATAAAAGAAGCCGATTGTGTATTGTAAAGGGATCCGATTTTTTTGTATTACGCACGCATATTAAAAAAGAGAAATCAATCAAAGTCAATTTTTTTCAAAGGTGATTGCAAATTTTTTAGATCTGTTATATTTCTATTTAATCATATACATATATATACGAAAAGAGAATAGAAGGGCAAGGGAAATACCTGAATCGTTTCATGGCCCGACAGAGATCTCTTCTCTGTTGTCTAAATCGGGCCATAAAAAGGTTTTTTTTTTGTTTTTAAATTGTTTTTTAAGCTGAAAAGAACGAGGAAAAGGCTTAAAATCTAGGTTTATATAGCTCCGACCACTGCCTACGACGGACCTCGGTCGAGCCATGGCGAGAAGGCTGGCCGGACCCGATCGGAGCTTGGACTGGAATTTAGAGAAAAAAACAAAGTGTTTTTTTTTTTTAAAAAGAGGGGTTTCAAATGATTTTTTTTGGCGTTTGGTGGCTTAAATAGCGCCTCAATTCGGCGTTGTTTTAGGATTTGCCTTTAAAGTATAAAATGATGCCGTTTGCACCCCGAGGATCGTAGCGTTGACGGGCGGGCGGGATCCACTGAGTTTTCCTTTTGATGGGATAATTATTCTTCAAGTCCTTCCGCTTTTAATTGGTTCTGTAATTAAGTTTTCTTTTATTTTAGTTGTGCCCAGTAATTTTGCGCAGTTTTAATTTGGTCCCTATTTAAAACGTTGCATTCAACAACTTGGGTAAATTGTACTTTTAATCCTCTTTGGTTACGCGATTGCATTTCGGTCCTTATGTCAGTTTCATTGATTTATTTTATTTACTAATTATCCCTGTTAGTTTAATTTTATTTCAATTAAGTTTTCTTTTTATTTCAATATGTACAATTCATTTTTTTAAAAAAAATTATTTAGTATTCGTCTTTAAAAAAATTTATTTAAATATATACTTGGAATTACTTTAATAATTTTATTTTATTTTTTGATTTGTTTAAATTCTAAAATTATTGCTTTAAAATTCTCTTTTATATTATATTGTTTTAAAATTTTGCATAATATTACTTTAAATTACCTTTATATTATATTTATATAGTTTATGTCAAAATTAGTTTTATTTTATGTACATTATCAATTGCATGCAGTTTTATGCATTTTAAAAAAAAAAAATCTATTTAAGGATATATATTACTTTTCAAATCTATTATGTATATATTTATGCCTATTTTCATTATTTAAAACCCTTTCCTACGTTATTATATTTTTATATATTATTTAATTTATTTTGTTTCTATTATATGTATACCATCAACTTTAATTAGATATTATTTTCTTAAAAATATTTCGTACATTATTTACTCAAGACTTCTCCTTTTATAATAGCTATTTAAATAATCATTCATATATTATTGGTCTTTTTATTTTATACATGTAAATTATTTCAAATTTTAGCATATGTTATTCATTTGTAATTTCGATGTATTTTTAAATTGTTTTGTGTCATATCCTAGTTTCCATATTGTTTTGAATATTCCGTGTGTTTTTGGTTTTCATATTGTTTCATATATTATCATCTCATATTGTCAATTAGTATTTGGTGTCGCTATCTTAATTTTATTTATCTATGTTTGAAAGCTTGTTATAGTTTTTATTTTGGTTTGTTTCTTTAGTTATATTGTTAGTTTTCATTATTTTGATTGTTAATGTTTGGATGTGAGCTTATTGTTACTTTGTACATGTTAACTTGTTTTTTTATTTTATTTTTATACTATTTTTATTCATTATTAGAGTTCGCTATCCATGTATATTGTCCCATGTCTATAATTTTGCTTTTCATCCGCAATTGTCGCATTGTAATTTTCAACTTATTGATCCAAAATTAATTATTCCATTTTATTTCAAGTCAAATTAATATATTTTGAGCCGATTTTATAATCACTTATCGGAAAGCGTCTCAAAGTAAGACAATATTTCGTGTTTAGAAATTCGAGAAATCGTGCCCTAACGTGCTCGGTTTCGATTTTTCGTTTGACCAAATAACTAAATATCCTTTCGAAATTTCATCCATGTTTTCTTAAATTAAAAACAAGGCAATATTTCATGTTTGGAAATTCGATAAATCGTGCCCTAACGTGCTGGGTATCAATTTTTCGTTTGATCCTGAATAACCAAATATCCTTTTGAAATCTCAATGCATGAATTTTGAAAATCAAAAGACAATCTTGGTTTTAAGGAATAAATTGTTGTATCCTAACGTACTGGATATGATATTTTGTTACCTCAGGATAAGAGAATCTTAAATTCCAATTCGAGTTATCCACATATCTTTAAAAGAAATTGTATTTCAAAATCTCTTCAAATTTTCAACATAAGGACATTAGTTAATCAATTTGGTACCAGTTTTGGGCGTACGAGGGTGTTAATCCTTCCTCGTATGTAACCGACTCCCGAACCTTTTTTTTTTCTATTTCGCAGACCAAAATTATTTTTACAAGGTGATCCAATCACACCTAAACAAAAAAGGTTGGTGGCGACTCCATACCCTATTTTTTTAAGTCGACCCCTTTTTTCAAATAAAAAAATGGTTTCGACACCTTCTATCGCAGATTGATGATTTATTTGATTAGTTGAAAGGGGCTACAGTATTTTCAAAGATTGATTTGAGATCCGGTTATTATCAGTTACGAGTTAAAGAATCGGATGTGCTAAAAATCGCGTTCAAAACGAGGTATGGACATTATGAATTCCTTGTTATGCCTTTCGGATTAACTAACGCTCCAGCAGTTTTCATGGATTTGATGAACCGGATATTCAGATCGTATTTAGATATATTTGTTATTATATTCATTGACGACATTCTGATCTATTCGGGAGATGAATCTGAACATACCGAGCACTTGAGAGTTGTGTTACAAACTCTACGTGACAAGCAATTATTTGCAAAGTTCAGCAAATGCGAGTTTGACTCTGAGAGGTTGGATTTCTGGGGCATATTGTTTCAGCCGATGGTATTAGAGTTTACCCGAGTAAGATTTCTGCTATTGTTGATAGGAAACCTCCGAGGAATATGTCTAAAGTCCGTAGTTTTCTGGGTTTAGCGGGCTATTACCGAGGATTCATGAAAGGATTCGCGATGATTGCGACACCTATGACACAACTGCTTCAAAAAGATGTGAAGTTTGAATGGTCGGGAAAATGTCAGCAGAGTTTCAAACAGTTGAAAGTACTATTAACTGAAGCACCAGTTTTGGTACAACCGGAATCAGGGAAAGAATTTGTGATTTATAGCAACACATCATTAAACGGTCTAGGATGCATTCTGATGCAAGAAGGAAAAGTTATAGCTTGTGCTTCTCGACAATTGAAACCACATGAAAAGAACTATCTGACACTACTTATACGGTGAAAAATGCCACATTTATACGGATCACAAAAGCCTAAAATATTTGATGTCACTGAAGGATTTGAATTTGCAACAACAAAGATGGCTTCAGTTATTGAAATATAATGAATTTGTGATTGAATATCACCCGAGAAAAGCTAATGTTGTTGCTGATGCCCTGAGCCGAAAATCTTTCTTTTCATTACAAGCAATAAATACCCAGTTAATGATTTGTGATGATGGGTCTATTTTAGCTAAATTAAAAGCTAAACCGGTATTTCTTCAACAGATCTGTGAAGCTTAGAAAGATGACTGTGAATTGCAAGTTAAACGGATTCAATGTGAGAACATCCCTGATTCAGGGTTTCAGATTGGGACTGATGATCGTTTAAGGTTCCAAAATAGAATTTGCATACCAAGAAATTCAGAACTCATTCAGAAGATTTTGCACGAAGCGCACCGTAACTGCTTATCTGTTCATCTGGGAAGTACCAAAATGTATAACGATTTGAAACAGTTTTATTGGTGCCAAGGCATGAAACAAGATATCTTAGAGTTTTTTTCTAAATGTTTGATTTGTCAGCAAGTCAAAGCTGAACATCAAGTACCATCTGGGTTACTACAGCCTGTAATGATTCTTGAGTGGAAGTGGGATAGAATTACAATGGATTTTGTGTCAGGATTGCCCCCAACTCCGAAAAAGAAAGATGCTATCTGGGTTATCGTTGATCGACTAACGAAATCTGCTCATTTCATACTAGTACTTACAGATTACTCACTTCACAGATTAGCTGAATTATATATTTCTGAGATTGTTTGATTGCATGGGGTGCCATTATCTAGTATTTCTGATAGAGATCCGAGATTTACGTTGCGATTCTGGAAGAAACTGCAAGAAGCTCTAGGTACGAAGTTGAATTTTAGTACAGCTTTTCATCCTCAGACTGACGGTCAAATCAAAAGAGTTATTCAGATTCTTGAAGACATGTTGAGATGTATTTTAGAGTCTGAAGGCAGTTGGGAAAAATACTTACCGCTGATTGAGTTAGCGTATAATAACAATTTTCAGACGAGTATTAAGATGGCACCGTACGAAGCTTTATATGGTCGCAAATGTTGAACTCTGCTATACTAGACTGAACTAAGTGAGAAAAAGATTCACAGGGTTGAACTAATCAGAGAAATTGAAGAAAAAGTGAAAACGATTGGCGACAGTTTAAAAGCAGCATCAGATCGACAAAAATCCTACACGGATTTGAAACGTAGAGAGATTGAGTTTCAAGTCAGAGACCGAGTGTTTTTAAAGGTGTTACCGTGGAAAAAGGTTCTTCGATTTGGCTGTAAAGGGAAGTTAAGTCTGCAATTTATCGGACCTTACGAGATCATTGAAAGAATAGGGTCGATAGCATATCGACTAGCTTTACCATCAGAACTTGAAAAGATTCATAATGTTTTTCATGTTTCTATGTTACGTAAATATAGATCCGATCCGTCACATGTGATTTCTCCAGTAGATCTTGAGATATAGGAAGATTTGACGTTTAGCGAAGAACCAATAAGGATTTTAGCTCTTGAAATCAAAGAATTGAGAAACAAGCGCATAGCTCTAGTAAAGGTTCTCTAGCATAAACATGGGATCGAGGAAGCTACGTGGGAACTCGAGGATGCTATGCGAAAATAGTACCCTAACCTATTCATCAATAAATGTAACACCCCGAACCCGTATCCGTCGACGGAATAGGGTTACGAGATATTACCGATCAATACACAACATTTATCATACATAACTCAAACATTTATGCACTCATATACAAATTCCATTGAATACAATCATAATGTCCCTTATAAGGGCCATACGAGGCCTTAAACATGCTTTAGAAGTGGTTCGGGTCTAAACTGATAACATATGAAAATTTTGGAAACTTAGAAAAATTTCAACATTTCAAGTATAACACGCCCGTGTGAATAGACTGTGTGCCTCACATGGCTCCAGACACACCCGTGTCTCAGACCGTGTGAAAACAAGGCATACATACTAACTTGCATCACACGGCCGAGGACACGCTCGTGTGCCAGGCCATGTGAAAACTGGAGAGTATATTGACTTGGGTCACACGGCCAACCACACGCCAGTGTGTCTAACCCGTTTGCCCTTTAAAATGGCCACACACGACCGTGTACCAGGCCGTGTCAAAATTGTAGGGTATACTGACTTATGCAACACGGCCAAGTCACACGCCTGTGTGTTAGGCCGTGTGCAATTTAGAGGAGTATGCTGACTTGTGTCACACGGCTAGTCACACACTCGTGTGTGAGATTGTATGGAGCATACTGACTTCAATTTCAAATCAATACCAGGGGACACACGGCTGTGTAACATGGCCATGTGTCACACATGGCTGAGACACACACTCGTGTCCCTACTCGTGTGGACAAAAATAGGCTATTTGCAAAGCCATTTTGCCACCCTATTATCATATGCATACACAATCATAATGGTAACAATTTTACAACCCAATTAGCAGCTATTCTCTAACAATTCATACACATATAATACCATTTCTTCCTACCATTCAAAAGCTTAACTAATGTCATACATCTTCCATTCATACACCTTTCAAATAACAAGACATCATTTGCATAATTTCCATTCCATCAACATTTGACAAAACATACCAAAACATACTACCAAGTTTAGCCAAATCACATGCCTTAACCTTACACAAAATGTACTAAAACCATGATCTCAAGTAACCATATTTATCAACTTTTAAACCAGCCTATACATGCCATATTTACAATTATCATCAAGTTCAAAAGTACCAATCGACAATTGGATAGTGTGAAGTATAACTCCGACATGTCCGAAACAAGCGAGCTAACCAACCTCTATAAAACATAGAAAAGGTAATAGAGTAAGCTTTATAGCTTAGTAAGCCCGTATAATTTAGAATTAAACTTACCATTTATACCAAATCAATACAAATAAGTAAGATAAACTCCATACAATTTCCAAATTCCTAATACAAACATTAATCCATAGATTAGTCATATTAATACATGAAATCATCCATTATCACAATTCAATACTCAATATATATGGTATTCAACATTTCATTCTCAATCATATAATCAATAATTCATTCAGTAACAATATTCATCCGTATAAATAGAATTTATGCCCGTTGAACCTATTAGAACTTCAAAGGATGCTCAGGTGATATACATCAGTAATCTGTCAATTCATTATCATTTACCGCTCTTTCGAGCTATGAATAGTAAGCTCCTCCTGAGCTGATGGACAATAAGCTCTATTGAGCTGAAATGGTAAGCTCTGACGAGCTGTGGTGAGTCCGCAACAAATGTAGGAGCTCAACCAAAACAGTAACCCTGGTGACATGTCACTCGTATCCTACGAATTCATACAGTTCAAACAGGGCTCGATAATAATCAATCTTTATCAATTAAGCATTTGTATTCCAAGTATATCAAATACTCAATCATATGCATACATTTCAAATAAACACAAGTATTTAAAGTTCGATTCTAATTATACGAACTTACCTCGTATTGCTCGGATAAAAACTATCGGCTATTCGTCAATCTTCCCTTTTCCCCGATCTAAACTTGATCTTGACTTTTCTTGATCTATATATTATCAACTTCAATACATTCAGTATTCAATCTATTCAATTTAATCTACAATTCATATTTTGACAAATCTACACATTTGCCCCTATACTTTCATATCATTTACAAATTAGTCCTTATCACATAAAATTGCAAATTCATGCAATTTAGTACCAACCCATTCCCAGCCGAATTTACTAAATATTACTAGCAGCCCATATTTTCAATTTATTCACACTTTTAATCACCACAATTTACATTTTCACAATTTAATCCCTTTTTGACATTTTTGTTAAAAATAACTTTACAAAACTAGTTTAGCTATCAATAAACCTTCATAATCTACCATCAACTATCAAATTACTCAAGCATTCAACAATCGCAACATGATAAATCTTTAACAATTTCAAAATTTAGGGTACAAGCTAGCTAGAATACGAAGCAACGATCTCAAAAACGTAGAAATCATTAAAAATTGAGCTAAAACCATACCTTAATCTTGCTTCCAAAGTAACCAAATGAAAACCTAAAGAATAGCTTATTTTCTTTCTCAATTTCGGCAACAAAGATGAAGGATGATGAATATAATGATTTTGGTTTTATTTAATATAATCTTATTAAACATATTGCTAAATTAACCTTATAATAAAACCATTAAAACAAGAAAAATAATGTCCATAATTGTCCATTTAAATGATTGCAACTTAAATACTTCTAATTTAATAAACCATAACTATTAGGCACATTAAACTAGTAGCATACAAGTTTTACGTTTTACGCGATTTAGTCTTTTTTTTATCGAATTAAGCATTCAAAAAGTAAAATATATTAATAAAATTTTCACATAATAATTCTATCATGCTGTAAACTTTAATAAAATAATAAAATAATATTTTAAGCTTGAATTTGTGGTCTCGAAATCACTGTTTCAATTTGACTCAAAAACGGGCTGTTACAATTATTGTATGTCAATCGAGATAAAAGCTGAACATCCTATAGCTCATGTTCACACATAAAACGATTTAGCTCAATCGTTTATCAAATGCCTCCAACTAATAGCTAAACCATTACTTATGAGAACAACACTTCCCATTTCAGCATGAGATTGTATTGATTTACATGATGTACGCATCAAGCTAATAAATTATAAATACTCTCCATTACAATTGATTTTTGGTCAAGAGCCAAATATTTCCCATCTTACAAATTTTGGATGTGCGGTATGTTCCAACTGCTCCACCACAACGCACAAAGATGGGTCATCATAAGAGATTGAGAATGTATATTTATATGAGTCTCCTTATATTATTAAATATTTTTGAGCTATTAATTCGAGATTTACTTATGACATGGGTTGTCAGTTTTCCCAACATTAGGGGGAGAGAATAAAAAGTTGGATTAATAACGTATTTGAAATGAATTGTCAATGTCTAAGATCCTCATACAAAACAATGTGAATCAGAAGTTCAATAGATAATTCATTTTACAAATCAACTGTCAGATTCATTAAATATCACATACCAGTTGAAAATGCTCTAATACGAATTGATGTCCTAATACGGCAAACTGTTAGTGCAAAAGAAAGTAATACACGCTTGAAGCATGGAAGACCGATTGGTTGCAAAGATAAAAATCCTCGTAAAAGAAAAGGAGTAAACATTTAAGATGATCATATAGTGGAGGCGGGGGTTCCTGAAGAGACTCATGACATAACTAATTATAAAACTCAAGAAGAGATTTAGGTACCTAAAAGTGAAAATGAAAATAAAGAGATCTCGATAAGTTATGTCAATGCGAGAAAAAGATGGAACCGAAAAAAAATATAGTTGTCAACAATAATTTTGCTTATAATATTGTCATTGAAATAAAAAAAAGAAAATGAGGATCCTAAGCCTAAATATATTGAGGAATGTAAAAATAGAAATGAATGGACAAAATGGAAAGACGCAATTCGAGCAAAATTGAATTCACTTTCTAAACATGAGGTTTTTGGACATGTAGTCCAAACACCTAAAGATGTAAAGTTAGTAGGTTATAAATGGTTATTTTATGCGAAAACAAAATGAAATTGATGAATTCATAAGATATAAAGCTCGACTTGTAGCACAAGGATTTTCCCAAAGGCCTGACATTGATTACAAAGAGACAAATTTTTCTATGGATGATGCAATCACGTTTAGATGCCTTATTAGTCTAGCACTACGTGAAAAACTTGACATGCATCTAATGGATGTTGTTACATATTATTTGTATGGTACACTTATTATTGAAATTTATATGAAAATCTCCAAAGGATTTAAGATTCAGAAAGATATAGATTTTCCTAGGAAAATTGCTCGATTAGACTAAAAAAAATTTTTATGGATTAAAGCAATCTAGACGTATGTGGTACAATCGTCTTAGTGAATATTTGTTGAAAGAATGTTATAAAAATGATCTAATTTTCCATGTGCTTGTATAAAAAGGTCTAGATCAGATTTTGTGATAATTATTGTTTATGTTGATGATCTAAATATTATTAGAACTTCTGAAAAGCTTCAAAATGCAATAAATTATTTAAAGAAGGAATTTGAGATGAAAGATCTTGGAAAAATAATGTTTTGTCTTGGCCTACAAATCAAGCATTTAAAAGTTGGAATTCATGTTCATCAGTCAATATATACAGAAAAGATCTTAAATAAATTTTACATGGATAAAGTGCATTCGTTGAGTACCCCAATGGTTGTATGATCGTTAGATTGAATTTTTTCCTTGTAAGAATGATGAAGATTTTCTCGGTCCTGAAGTACCATATCTAAATGGCATTGATGTATCTTGTAAACAACTCAAGACTAGATATAACTTTCGTTGTAAACTTGTTAGCAAGATTTAGTTCTTCTCCAACATGTAAACATTGGAATGGAATTAAACATGTATTCGGATATCTCAGAAGGACCATTGATGTGAGATTATTTTATTCAAATAATTCAAAATCTCTATTAGTTGGCTATATTGATGTTGGTTATTTATCAGATCCACATAAAGGTTGATCTCAAACGGGATATTTATTTACATGTGGGGTACTGGCATATCATGGCGTTCAACAAAGTAAACATTAGCTGCCGCTTCTTCAAATCATCTAGAAATAATTGCAATGCATGAGGCAAGTCGAGAATGTGTTTGGCTAATATTATTGACCCAACATATCCAGAAGATATGTAATTTGCCTTTACAGGAAAAGATGCCAACTATCTTATACGAAGATAATGCACCATGTATAGTTCAATTGAAGGGTGGTTCTATCAAAGGTGACAGAACGAAACATATTTCACCAAAATTATTCTTCACCCATGATCTTGAGAAAAAAGGTGATATAAATGTTCAACAAATTTGTTCTAGTGATAATTTAGCAGTTTTTTTTTACTAAGGCATTGTCAAATTTAACATTTGAAAGACTACTACACGAAACTGGAATGTGTCGACTCAAAAGATGTAACGTAATGTTGCTATTAGAGGGCCTAAAAACAAGTTGTACTCTTTTCCTTTAACCAAGGTTTTGTCCTATTGGGTTTTCCTGGTAAAAGATTTTAAAGAGGCAGCTTGTAATAGAAGATTGTGTACTCTTTTTCCTTCATTAGGTTTTTATCCCTACAGGGTTTTTCCTAATAAGGTTTTAACAAGGCACATTATCTACCAATGGATATCCAAGAGGAGTGTTATGAATATTTTATTAAGTGGATGTCCATCAAGATTAAGATAAGTTTTGATTTACTTTAAATTCTAATGGTAATTAGAATTAGATATCTACTTCATTTATACTTCTTATGCCAATAAATAGAGACTTTGAAGAAGCATTGTAATCATCTTATTGATCAATAAAATACATTCTCTATTGCTTCTCATATTTTCTTTATTCTTTACTCTCTCTATCTCTCTTTATTTTATAATATTTTTTTATATTCTTACTAAAATATAATAATATTAACTAATTTGAACATTATTTAAATGCATATTTGTTATTTTATAATACCATGTTTAAAATAAACATTTTATTTCTCAAAAGTACTTTTTGACAGTAATACTAAATATGTAAATTTTAAACCAACCTTTTGAGAAGTACTTCTCAAAAATAATTTTTCACATCACTTTTTAAAAGTATTTTTCAAAAATAATGCTAAACTAGCCCTTACATATTTTAAGTTATAGATAATTATGCAATTGTAAGTGAGTTAAGAATAATGTATAATGAATCATTGTTTGATTATTATTTTTTTAGGTAATCTTATAAAATTTTATATCAAAGATAATATAATAAAAATTGCTTTTAGATAATTTTATATGGTATTAACTCAACACTTAAATCTATTTTTCAGTCAAACGAATTAAATAAGATAATATTAAATTACACTTCTAATTTTACATAATTTTATTATGAGTAAATTGAAAAAGAAATACTTATGACTTGCCAATCGTCATTTGCCAATTATTCGCCAACATTTGGTGACTTTTTATTTGTTCTGTTTGTGCAACTATATCACACTTATTAGTTTTTTAATGGCATTAAAGGCAGTTAGTGTTTTCTAGTTCAAAATAACTAAACTGCCCAAGATAGTTCTTTCGATAGATAAAACAAAAGAAGGCTGGTATCTCTCACTCTCGTAAAGAAAGAAAACACTAAAAGGTAGTGTTTCCTTTTTCAGTACTCGACAAGAAAAATTACATAATAATTCTTAATTATTGTCTCTTTAAAATGGGAAGATAATACAAAGATGATTTTTAAGTGTAATTTTGTTTGTATCAATATATCGAATCCAACCACGATCAAATATGATTTTTTTTCTTTTATGTTATAATTTGATTACCGAGAATGTTACTCTATAATATTTGATATACACAAGAGCGTGCCTAGGGAGTTGGTAGGGGTCTCGACCCTTAAAATAAAATTTTTATCATTTAAGCCTTTTAAATTTTTTAAAATTTTAAATTAATAAAAGTAAAATTACACTTTGTCGCCTAAAAATGATAAAAATTTGATTTAATTCTTTAAAATTATAAAGATATAGGCTATTAAATTAGTGAAATTACATTTTTACTATCGTAAAAATTACAATTTAATTTCGCCCTCCTAAAAAACATTTCTATAACTTCACCCTTGGATATACATCGAAAGATATTGATTAAAATCACAAGAAAGTTATATTATTGCATTTGGTTCACTAAGTACTTCCCAAAGAATGTAACTATAATTTATGAATTTACCTTTTTTAAATAAAAGATAATATTCATATATTTAATTTTTATAATAAACTTTATTCTTGACAAATATTTGGATTAAATATTTATAATAAAATTTAATTGATAGTTTTTAAATTATTTTTAATTTATAATTTTAATTGAAAGTAAAATTATTTCAAATTTATCTGAATAATTATGCATATATAAAATTAAATATATATATGTGTATATATATAAATTTGTTTTGGAATAAATTTTAAAAAAAGTACTTGAAACCACGTTTTATTTTAGTTAAAAGTCTAACCTATAAGAATATATAAAAAAATTTGATTCCTTGTAAAGGTAAATCATGCAAAAAGGTTATGATTAAATAAGTGAGCTAAACCTAAACCTTAATTTTTTTTTTCTCGTAAATATTTATAAATATTCATAAAATTGAATTTTCAATTGATACCGAAAAGAGAAAAATAACAGAAAATGTAAATAATATGTAAATTAGGAAAAAAATTTACTTGCAAAAAATTCATTAGAGTAATAGAAAAAATCAAATAAGAGGAAAGAGACAATAGCTTTTTTGTGTATGTGTGTTTATTAATAGACATTACCCTAAACCAATACAAAATAAGGTTAATTTTGTCTTAAAATATTTTTAACTTTCCAATTTGCATGGGAAAGTAACTTTCTCACTTTTTATCATAAGAATCACATTGTCATGTTTATGGGAAAGTAACTCTTATAAGAAAGTTAGATTTCAAGGAAAGTAAATAAAATTTAACATACCAAATGTTTGAATCACTTTCCAACTTATTAAAATTCCAAAAAAGTGATTAATTTCTATTATACCAAACCGTAGCTTATATACTAATTACAGTCGGTAAAAAATTTCACTATTTATTTCCATGGATTTTTAACTTAATGTTAGGGAGTTCTCAGCAAAAATTGGCCAAGCTAATGAAAGAAATTTTCTTTCTCGGAAGGAGTCACAAAATTTTAGATTTAAATCTAAATTATTGAATTTTTTATTTATTTCTTAATTAATTTTTGACCTCAAACATCTTAACAATATACCTCAAACATCTTAACAATATTCATTCACTTAAATTTAAGGGTGAATTTAAAAGAAAATTTAAAAGTCGAGATTAAATTATTTATCTTTATGACTTTTAAAAAGACTAAATCAAATAATATTTTTTGAGAAAATAAACTATAATTTTATTATATATTAACTTACAATATTATAAATTTTAGAGTTTAAAGCTTAAGTTCACTCTTTAGAACTTTAGTTTCATAATTCCCGCGGTCTTAACCGATTTTTTAGGTTCAAATTCGTCTAAGTCAGTCTAACTATCATAAAATGAGAATTCTTGATAAAAATTATCTAAGGTACCGAAAATAATAAGAAAGCAAAAACACACCAAGTGTTTGAGTAAATCCTCTCAACAGTATTTAATTACTATGAAAGATTACAACTGAATATTCTAGAATGATTACAAATGAGGGAAATACCTTTATTTATAATTGAGCTCCCCAAAACCAACGGTACAGATTGAATTACATCGAAGGTCAAGATTAAAGATTATCTACAATTGATATTCTTAAAGGATTGACATAAAATCAAATCTTATTAAATTACATATCTTCTAATATTAGTTACCCTATTTATCATGGTAACTCTAAATTTCCTTAAGTGCTTCACTTTGGTATCATAGCTCTAAATAGATGAGTTTCTCCACATGTTTACCAATCAAATTAGTTCAAATGGATCAAATGATCTCTATAAAACATTTTTTGTGCATTTGTCACGAATTTTAATTAGCCAACCATCACATTTCTCCTACTTAAATTCACTATCTCTACCAGATTAAACATCGAATCAATTATTCATTGTCTTTACTATCAACAATTAATTTAACGTCGTCTAGAAGTTTGGGATGTTGCAATACTATTTGTACCATGGAAACAAGACTGGAGGTAGGTTTTTGGATGTGATGAAACAATACCGATGACTGTCTCTGCCAAATAATTTGACCAATCATTGAACATTGTCATGTGAATTAAAGCATTAATTTGCTCACTTTCGTGTACTTTTGTATTCTTATCGAGACACCTGGATGAGTTGAAAGCCAGCCATAGAACTAGCTGGGTTCACTCATCGCAAACCAGAAAGTTGTACAAAAAATGAAATGTTCAAAAGTTAAAAAAGAAAAAAAAAATTCAAATAGGGGTGGAGGAAAAAACAGAACCAACCATACAGTGGGCCACTTGTCTGGTTAGTACAAATTCTTAACCTACAAGCTTTACACTAGTCAAAGGTGGCGACCAAGGAATGTATGCTTTCTGGGTCTTGTTGCTGCCCTAAAAGCAGATAGAACTCCCACAGTCGATGCTTTGGGTTCTTCGTTTAAAGCAATCCCATTCAAACATAGCCACTATGTGGCCTGGTGGGTCACCTTCTAATAGTTTTTTAGGTCGTATCGATGAATCATTTGCACCTAATCGTTTTACTTCACTTGTCTATATCACTTTAATTTTCATGGTTGTAAACCGATCATAGAAAAGGATGCCTTATTTCCCAGCAGCATTGACTTTATATATAACTATCTGTCTGAGAAGAAAAGAAATTTAGCCATTTTCTCTGGCTGTGAACACACATTCTCATATTCATTATTGGTGATGAAATGGCACAATCCTGTCTGCCCTTCCTTTAATTTCTTTTCTTCCATAAAAGTTTTGCTTTATTATTATAGGGTGGCCATTACAGCTATGAGAGTTATAGAGGACCAGAAATTCCAGAGAGCTTGCACTGTCACCTGATAGCATATATCCGTGACCTAACATCACATGCACATGTTCTCCAAAACCCACTTTAGAATTTGGTCATAGGGCAGTTCTGGTGGATCAAATAATCTTCCCACTGGCTTATTTTTTTAGTTTAGGAAATTGAGTAGGGGCACACAAAATAATCTCCCTAAGCCATTAATGACACTGTAATTCCGTATTTCTCGTATCATGGTTCAACTCATCAACTAGTCCAGAATAACAAATACTAGAATTATGGGGATTGAGCCTATGTATAATATTTAATAACAATAGAATTATGGGGAACCCTCTCCATCCCCTAATAGAATTTTCTTCCATTGATGAATCATGAAGAAATAGCAATAATTGTTGGGTTTTTTTTTTTTTACCTCAATAATATAAAAAATAATTAATTATAAAAAGGTATGAAAAAACATATTAATTACAAAAATAGGCATTTGTTATAGTATTCTGACGGTGTGCCGCTTGACATATTAGCGGCATCAGACTAAAATGTGATGACTTAAAATATTCAGGGACCTAATATATAAAATTACTGTTTTAATTGCCTCATAAATCCCCCTTATTTGTTACTTTTTATTCCTTTTAACATAAAAAATAGAGAGGCCTCTTACCAATTAGTCCAAAAAAAAAATTTACCAAAAAATATTTTTATAAAAAGAGTTGATTTTAATTGGAAATAAAATTTATTTATTTTTCTAAAAATAATTATAATTTTATTATCAATTTAATTTACAGACACGATATAAAATTATAATTATAAAAGCTATAGAAAAATCTTATTATTTATAAAATTATAATTATTAGTTAAATTTATAGTTTCCAAATATAATGTGAGTGAAAGAAAACTACTATGAATACCGTTAGTTGTTATGTCAGGCATTATTTGAACAAAAAAAATATTTTTCGAAAAATAAATAAAAAAAATAAATATCTACATAATTTTGATTAGTATAATAACAAAATTAGCACTCAATATTTATATTTTTTTGTCAATTTGATCTTGATTCTAAAAAAAATTTAACAAATTTAGCCTCAACATTTACAAATTTACAAATGTTACGAGAAAAATTTGTTCAATCATAACCGAATTGACAAAATGTGTAAATATTTAAAAGTAAATTTGTTATTATATCAATCAAAATTATATAGAATTGACGAAAAATATTAATGTAATAATTAAATGTCATTAATTACTCACTTTTAAAATTTAAAAAAAAAAACTAAATTATTTTAATTTTTGGAGAGAGATAAATTTACTTGAAATCACCTCTATATTTTCATAAAATTCTTTTTTATTTGATACGTAAAGTTGATAATAGAAAATATGGTAAAATCTAATTATATGATTAGCAATTTTTGTTATCTTTTAATAATAGGAGATTTGCATGTGTTTTATCCAAATAATGTCTGCATCCGCACCT
Source organism: Gossypium bickii (assembly GCA_025503065.1). Classification (NCBI taxonomy): domain Eukaryota; kingdom Viridiplantae; phylum Streptophyta; class Magnoliopsida; order Malvales; family Malvaceae; genus Gossypium; species Gossypium bickii. The sequence continues at coordinate 98,776,604 of CP106712.1, forward strand.
TTTTTTTAATCAGCTCCAGTACGTTCTATTTTCATGGGAAAAAGACTCCAAGTTTTCACACCTAAAACTAGTAATTGATGAACAGGTTAATATAGGTAAACTTCGAAATGTAGACATATTTCAACCAACAAATATTTATATTCAATTGGATGAGCAATATTTAAATAAGTTGTGGCATTGTGAATGAGGTTTTGACACAATTAATAAAGGTGAAAGCAAGCCTTGTATTTTGAGTATTTATATTCAAGATTTACCCAAACAAATTATAATCGTAAGTTGTTTTTATGTGTGGGTTTTAATTTAGTTAGTTAATTTGTAACTTAAATTGTTCCAATTTATAATTTGTTTGTACTATAATAGTTTGACTCTTCTTTTCTTTTCTTTTTAATCCGTTTGTATTATAATAATTTAATTATATACTTAATGATTACTTAGACATACATTTGTACTTTAATTTGATTGTGCTCGTAAACTTTCAAAATCAAGCTCTATAGTTATTTAAACACAAAAGATAAAAGGCAGATTGTCGAGTAATAGGTTGAGATAAAGGGGGCTAGTCGAAACCCAAACTTGAATAACAATTAGTATTGTTCCAATGCTTCGCCTTGGGTTGTCATTTTATTGTGCAAATTAGGGAGTACAAATTTAAAAATTAAAATATGCTCTAATCCTACTTTTATTTCCATAATATTAAACTATTTACTTTTTGGATTTAAAAAATTTAAGCTTAGTTGTGATCACTATTAAGATTCTTCTATTAAATTCGTTGTTGTGGCATTTTGAAATTAATAAAAAAAAATCACTTGCTAGTCATATAACAATAAAAACAACATTGAAAATATATATTGTAATGGGCCTATTTCGCCCGGGGCCCATAAGCAATTAACCAAATTTAAAAAAAAAACCAAATAAAAAAAATTAATAAAGTCCATTTTTTTAATAGTCCATTACAGAACCCAATTAAAGCCCAAATCCACTACTCAATTACAGCAGCCCAAATAAATTAAACCTAACAAACCCAAACACCAACCCTAGGCCCAAATGACCTAAAACTTAAACCAAAAACAGAAAAAAAAAAAAGAAGAGAAAACCCTAACCCTAGGTCAGCCCCACCGCCGCCACGCCTCCATACACTGCCACATCAGCTCCTCCGTACACCGCTACGTTCGCTCTGTACCTACAAAAACAGACAAACAGCACAACAAATCAATAAAAACAGAAGAAAAAAACATTGTATTTCATTTTTTTATTTCTCGATTTCGGCTATAAAAAATCGAAAAGGAACCATTGTATTTTTTTTTACACAGAGAGGAAAAGGAGAAAAAAAAGGAAAAAACAGAATCAATACAAAGCAAGAAACAGATCAGAGAGGTTCTTTTTATGGCTTTTTCTTTATTTTCTTTCATTTTTTTCTTTTCAAAATCATTCATGTATACATGTAAAGAATTTTTTTGTCAAACTACATACATGCATTAATATATATATATATATATATATATACCTGGGCGCCCGACCGCCGTACACAGCGGATCCACGGTGGAGCTGCGACGGAGACTCGTCTGCTTCTGGGCAGAAGTTTGGGTAAACCCAGAGAGAAAAAGGGGAATCCCCTTCTTTCTTTTTATTTTTCGGTGACAGAATGAATTTTTTGCAAAAATTTTCGCTTTTATAGCCTGATAAAACGACGCCGTTTTGATCAGGCCCCCTAAAGCCTGAAACGACGTCGTTTTTGGGGGGCCGACCCAATTACCCGACCGGCGTAAAGGGGGATCCACGTGCTTTTATATTTGGGACTATTTGCTCTGCGAGTCCTTCCGCTTTTGTTGCGCTTTGTGATTAAGTCCTGTTCCGTTTTCTTTGTTTTTTAATTTTGCCCTAAAATTTCATTTTGATTTCATTTTAGCCCCATGTAAAATGCTGCGTTTTGGAGGGCGGGGATATTTTCCCCTTTAGTCCCTCCTTGTTATTAGCACACTCAATTCGGTCCTTTTCTTTTTATTTATTTACAGATTTGCCCCCAAATTTCTGTTTTAAGCTCAAATTAGTCCTTTTTGTTATTTTTGCTATTAAATCAATTAATTTTAATATTATTACCATCATTTTTACTATTATTGTTATTATTTTTAATATTACTATTACTATTATTGTATTTATTATTATTATTACTTTCCTTATTATTATTATTAATATTATTATTGTTATTATTACTATTACTATTACTTTATTATTACTAATATTTTTATTTTTATTATTATTATTATTATTAAACTATTTTACCTAATATTCATTCGTTTATTTATTTGTTGGTTCACTATTAAATTTTTAATTATTTTTTAGTTTTCATTTATTTACTTACTTATTTTTTATATAATTAGTTTTTTTATTTTTATCTTATTTTTATTTTACTCTTATTATTCCTTTTTTATTTTGGTTTGTTTTATTTTAACTTTTACACTTATTATTGTCATTTCATTATCTATTTATTTACGTATTTATATTTTGTTATACATACTTTTAAATTTCGACTATTCATTATTATTAACTTTATTATTATTGTTATTTATATTTATTATTGTCATCATCATTATTTCGTTGCACATATTAGCACTGTAATTCATTTTACATTTTACTATAAAACCGTGTTACATTTCATCCGATACATCAAAAGTTTGTTTTTAGTAAGCAATTTTTCGTAATTCAAGATTCGAGAAATCGTACCCTAACTTACTGGGTTTCGATTTTTCTCGTCGAGTCTAAAGAACCAATCATTTTTAAAATCAAAGTATAAGTTAAATAAAAACTTATTCTCGGGAATTTAATAATGTTGTGTCCTAACTCACTGAATGTGACATTTTGTTATCTCGAGGTAAGGATTTCTAAAAACAAAAGCAATATTCTGTATTTGGAATTTGAGAAATTGTGCCCTAACTTACTGGGTTCCGATTTTTCATTTGACCCAAATAACCGAATGTCCTCATTAAATTTAAATGCGAGTTTTAAAAGTCAAAAGGCAAGCTTAGTTTCGAGGATTCAAAATGTCGTATCCGAACTCACTGGGCATGATATTTTACTTCTTCCAAATAAACGGGTCTCAACATCCAATTTAATTTATTCAAGTTTTTTTTAACAAGAAGGATCGTTTTTTAAAATTTTTTCAAATTTTTGACATTATAAAATTTTTTCAAATTTTCGACATTGAGACGTTAATCAATTAATTTGGTACCAATTTTGGGTGTTATGAGGGTGCTAATCCTTCCTCGTGCGTAATCGACTCCCGAATCCGTTTTCTCGAATTTCGTAGACCAAAATCATTGTTTTAATAAACCAAAATGTTTTAATGATTAATCTCAAGGTGATCTGATCACACCTCAAAAAAGGATTGGTGGCGACTCCATTTTCTTTTTTAAAGTCGACTCCATTTCAACGAAAAAAATGGTTTTGACATATATAGATTTTTATTTTTTTTTAAATGCATTCGAACTAAAATATTTTTTGTTTTTGCTAGAATAGTATTCCTATTTATAAAAGTAGAAGGAACAATTATGTCAAAATAGGGTATATAAATTAAATCTCAAATAAGGGTTAAAAAGTTTGATTTCTTTATAATATATATATATATATATATATATATAGCAAGGTAAACCTAAAAGAAACAAAAAGCCATGTGTTCATTTCTAAGATTTTTGGGGCATTCAAATTATATATAATCACATAATATTTTAAGTGAAAATTTAATGATATTAACTATTTGGACTAACTAATAACATTATAAAATTGCAAGGACCAAATTACATTATATATTAAAGTGTAGTAGTTAAATATCAAATTTAAGAATAATAGAGGGACCAAAACCAAAATTTAACTATTTTTCTAAAACTACCAAAAGTAAAAGAAAAAGGTACGCAGCACGTAAACCTAAAAGAAATGAAAGCAATGTGTGTTGGTCTTTAAGACTCTCAAGATACAAATTATATATAACTACGTAATGTTTTAATAAAAAAAAGTTATTGATATTAACTATTTGGACTAATTAATAATATTAAAAAAATAATTGGACTAAACTATATGAAAAATTAAAGTATACAAATTAAATCTCAAATTAAGCATATTAAAAGCACCAAAGATGAAATTTAACCATTTTTGTAAAATCACAACAAAATAAAAAGAAAGGGATCACGGGTACGGAGCAAACGATATAATATTAATATATACCCTATCACGCTTCACGTTGGGTTAATTATTAATTACTTTTTGGATTAAAATGTAGACTAAATATTTGAATATTAAAATATACTTCAAGGTTTATACTATTTGTATATCTGAAATTTAGTATTTGCACTTTAATTTTTAGAAATTATCTATCTATTTTTCAAATTTAAAAATTTAAATTTAATTGTTAACACCATTAAATTCTTTTGTTAAATTTATTGGTGTAACATTTTGAAATTAAAAAAAATTACTCACTTAGTAGCCATGTAACAAAAAAAAATGACATTGCAAGGGACTTAAATTTAACAAAGAATTTGAATAGTATTGATAAGTCTTAAAAATTACATCAACATTTTAATCAAAGCAAAGTATTTAAGTTAATCAATGACATTGCGAAAAACTAAGGTAACAAATTATGTCAAAAATTTGAAGTAAATTTGAGTTTAACATAGTGATTAAAATTGAAATTTGACATTTATTATATAATCTAAAATTTGACATTTTTCTATAAATGCTAAAAGAAAATGAAGGTCCATATATAGTTATATAGATATTTGGGCTCAGCCATGACAGCTGGTGCTGAAATTTTCAAGCAAGATACTCTAGGCCCAAAGAAACAGCCTAATGTAAACTATTTCTGAAATTAATTGGTGAATTATTTGGAATTAGTTGTATTTTTCTCCTTGATTACATTGGTCGAAGTTTAGCATTCCTACTATTGATATTCAATGCTAAAAGGCCCGACCATGGAATTTCTTCATTTAGGCACCACAAATAAAGTGACATCCAAGAATTCGAAATCTATGTGCCCTTAGCCATCATTCAGCGAAATGCCATTCCTCGGGCTTGTCTATCGTTTATTGAACAACTACAGTCTTTTGCACTGTCTCCACAGGATTCTTGAGTTAAAGTTTAAACTCAGCTTGAGCTTTCAATTGCAGAGTTAGAAGAGTTAAAAGAGAAGGTGTTGGAGCAGTTGGAGATTGTATGGAAGGTTTGTTGGGGATCAACCCGTATAAATAATGAGTAAGAAAAGTAGAGAAGATCAAACACAAAAATATTTATGTAGAAAAATTTTTCGAAGAGGATAAAAACCATGTGTAAACAAAATTCACTAAAATAACAAAAACCAAAAAGTATAAGATGAAGAAAATAATCCTAAAGAGCATAACCCAAAACCCGAATACAAAGCTCTCTTAAAAAATATCCCTAAAACTCTTAATCAAATTTCAGGTAAGAAATATTCTGTTAACTCTATAAATAGGGTTACAGAGATCCTTTAAATAGGCTAATATTAAAGTCCTAATATAACTAAAACATTCTTACACTAATTAGAGTTTAATTGGGAGAAGATAACAGAGTTTAACTGGGAGAAGAAACATGATATTTGTGGAAATACATCACCATGTCGCGACATCATCTCTGCTTCGCCGCTTCAATGTTGTCGCGTCGTCCCGACATCCCAACGCTCCTCGTCGTGACATCGATTCTGTTTTGTCTCTAGTTTGCTCGAAAATGCGAGGCACACCCCACAAATTTCCACCTTGACTTGTATTTTCGAAACGCCTTCTTTGTCGAGCTTTGTCAAAGGCTTAACTTGATTTTGTAGGATATTTAACTGAGTCCAAGCTATACTTGGACTTTGAAACTGGAAGACTTTTCTGAATTGCCAAATCAAAGTTGACTCTTTTTTGCTTCCTATAAACACAATGCTCTATCTTTCTAACTCCTGCACCCGAAAAAGAACCTTTCTTATTCAAAATAGTCATACCTTTTTCGCTTGTATGACTAAGTTTCTTGTGCTTCAAACGAGTCGACTCTGACTCCTTGACATGTAAGGAAATTACTGCTTTACCGGTCATCGTTGAACCCTGTAGAACATAAAGACTGTCGGTCTTTCGACCTCTAATCAGAACGAGAGCTCCACAAGATACCTTAATGTCGTTTGACTTTATGACGATCTTACAACCCTTTGAGTCTAAACTTCCTAAGGAGATGAGATTCTTCTTTAAATTAGGCGCATACCTAATATCTGAAAGTGTCTTGATAATTCTGTTGTGCATATTGGTCTGAACGGTACCAATACCGATTACTTTACAGGGTGAACTATTCCCCATGAGCACAACTCTACTTTCAACTGAACTGTATGTAGAGAACAAGTCCTTATTTGGATACATATGGAAAAAATCCCCAAAACCAGAATCCACTTGGATGTAGGCTTAGACCTTTCGGTCGTAGACACTAGCAACCAATCATCACCATTATCCTTGGCTACACTAGTATCGACTATCTCAGCCTTTTGTTCCTCGTTACTCTTAGCAGCCCTCCTATTTTTGTTTTTCAACTTATAACATTCTACCTTTATGTGGTTCAACTTCTTGCTGTAGTGACATGTCTTGTCACGATTCTTCAACTTCGATCTTGACTTAGATTTGTTCTGACCTGAAGCCTTAAACTGTTGTCTGCCTCCAGCAACCAAAAGCGAGGCTTGACTACCAAACTTGCTACCCGAACCTAACTCATTATCAAGTTTTTCCTTGCTCAACAAGTTACCATTGAAAGTTTATTTCTACCATAAATCAGGGCCTCCTTGAAAGTTTTTTATGAATAGGGAAAAGAACAAAGCAATAATATAGCCCGTTCTTCATCAACTATGTTAACCTCGACATTCTTCAAGTCATTCAAGAGAGTAACAAATTGACTGATATGACCCCTAAGGTTCTCACCTTCATCCATACGGTACGTGTATAATCGTTGTTTCAATACCAAGCGATTTGCGAGAGACCTTGTCATATAAAGGGCTTCAATTTTCTCCACAAGGTTGCTACCATTTTCTCCTAAAGTACCTTCTGCAATTCATTGTTAGTGAGGCACAAGTGAATTGTTGATAGTGTCTTCTCATCAAGTTCCCCCCACTGTTTGATTCGCATCCGTGGGATTTTTCCCTATAACGACCTTTTTTCAAATCGTTCTGAACCAGAATTGTCATTATCCAAACTTGCCACAAACTAAATTTTGTGATTCCGTCGAACTTCTCGATGTCAAATCTCATTGTTATCATCCTAAACGAGTCGATCTGTGGAAGCTGAACATTGGCTCTGATACTAGTTTGTTGGTGATCAATCCGTATAAACAACAAAATAAAAAAGTATAGAAGATCGAACACACAAATATTTATATGGAAAACTCCTTCCAAAAAGATAAAATACATAGGCAAAAAAACTTCACTAAAATTGAAAAAAGCTGAAGAGTGCAAGATGGAGAAAATAATACTAAAGAGCAAAACTCAAAACCCGAATACAAAGCTCTCTAAAAAGCTCTCCCCAAAACTCTTCATCAAATCTCACGTAAGAGATATTCTATTAATTCTGTAAACTGGGTTACAAATACCCTTTAAAGAAGTTAATATTAAAGTTCTAATATAACTAAAATATTCCTAAACTAATTAGAATTTAATTGGGAAAAGATAGCAAGTTTAACTAGGAGAAGAAACCCGATATTTGTGAAAATACGTTATCACGTTGCGACATCGTCTCTGCTTTGGTGCTTCAATGTTGTCGCATCGTCCCGACATCTCAACGCTCCTCGTTGTGACGTCGGTTCTGTTTTGTCTCTGGTTTGCCTGGAAATGCTGGGCACACCCCCACAAGGTTTTTGGGTTGGGGAAGTTGTCATTGATGTTGTAGCGTCCACAGGTGGTGGAGGCCGAGCTCAGAGTCGCATCGCGGCTGAATGCGAGTAAAACAGTGACTGTAAGTCATTGGAGAGCTGGTGCTGTGGGTTCAACGGTTGGAGTAAGTGTTTGGGATGCTGGCCTTGCAATGGATTCTAGACGAAATACGAAATCATTGACGAGTTGACGCCTATTGATTTGACATAGTGCGGAGAAGTTTCAAAAGATGTAACTATAAGTGAAGAAAACAATTTGAGGCCATGGCCCCTTTCTATAGACCATATTCCACATAGAAGGAAAGTAGGAAAGAAAGAAAAGCATGCCAAGAAATAGTTAACATCTCTCGGTAGGTGAAATTTACAAGATTTTTCTTTTTGTTTCATAGCAAGGATTTGATAGTTGTGTGGGAGGGCAAATATTTATTGAAAACGTCAGCAGAATCCTCAAAATGACGCCTTGTTAATCCAACCCAGTAATCTTAATTCCATTCCTTGCATGAATGAGCTGGTTGTCATGTGTGTGTAAATATATGTTGTTAACTTGTTCAACGATTCTTCATAGCTATGACAGGTTATTGCAGGACAAAAATGATGCTGTTGCTGTCTGTTTCTTTCCTGTGACAAAAATGATTAAATTTCCTGTCCCAGTAATTTAAAATTTATTTTACAAATTATAATCTTTTTCATTGAGTCTCGATTCATGATATAACTATGAGTGATAACCAAATCATTTTTTTAGCATCGGATTTTTTATAGCCCTATCCACTGTTGTTTCATTAATGTTCTTTTATATATTCATAACTTTTTCCTTAAAAGGTATCCGTATTTACAACTATTGCAAACGACGACTTCCACATTCTGTATGTCACAATATATTTCAAAATAGAGTAGATCCAACCTAAAAAAACTTAACTTAAATCCCAAAAGCAGAAGCAAAGCTAAAACAGCCAAACGAAGTAGGAAAGTCCAGCTTGCAAAGTAAAATTGAGGTTGACATTTCAATTTTCACAATTAGATGGAGAATATATGTATTTAAAATTGTAGTGAAGACGTGCCGTGGGCATAAGGAATTGTGAGATTCAAGCTTGGAGTGGACAATCAAATTGCTTAGTGCTTCACCTTTTTGATTTAATCATGTTACCCACAAAAGTTACAACTTTATTTAAAGTCACCCTTCTGCAACAAAAGTGCATTCCCTCTCGATACATAAATATATTTTTATGCTTTTGTGCATAAAATTAAAATCAACCAAAATGTCAATTTATCTATAGAAATTTATTAAATTGAGTTATTTCTATCATTTTGTTTGGCTGTAGTTTTTTATTAGTATTATAGTTGGGTTTTAACATGTTTATTTAAATGATTTGTAACAAATTCATACACTCAGTTGTAATATTGTTACATACCATTAATCAAGTAATAAATTAAATAATTGATTTAATACTTAAACTAATCCTAATTAAGGGTGTTGGATAAATTATAAAAAATTTCTTTTTTTCATCATTTAATTATTTAAATTTATTTGATAATCATTTTAATTTTTCACTTAATATATAATTTTCAAAAGAAAGTGTTGAATAAAGTCAATAGAGTGTAGCTCTACTTATCACTTAATATAGGAAAATTTAAGTTGATTTTATTTTATTAAAAAATATAAATAATTTTATAAAATTTTATATTTATTTTTATTGAACAATATAATTATATTCAGTATCTATATTTACTAATTTACCAAATAATTTTTTTAATATAAATTCAACACTTATAAAATTAAGTAATAAAAATTCAATATTTAATTTTTCAATTTATAAATTTTCAATTTATAAAACACACCTTAATTAATTAGAATAAATCTGAAATCAAAAAACCATGTAAACCTAAAAAATATTAAAAAGATAAATTCTTATTGCGTGTAAGTAAAAAAAAAAAAATTAAAAAATTGGTTAATAAAGTTTGATCATGTAGACGTAATCATGAACGCATTTAAAAACGGTTGAACGACAATGTTTATTTTATAGTACTTTTTTTATTATTTTAATTGATTGGCCCCTTCAAGTTTTTATAGAATTTTGTTATTATTTAACTCATTTTACCAAAGATCAATTGAATAAATTTATAAAATTTGATGTATAACTGTGTTAATATTTTTTTTTTGGTTGTAACATTTAGATTGTACAAGATACTGAATGGTAGAACGAATGTGGTTCGCATCAAACAAAATGTAAGAGATGCTAAAATAAGGGTGTTTCATATCGTGAGTGGTGCAGATAGTTGCTAAACTGATAATTTGAAAGATTTTGGGGTTGAGTTTTAGAGTATAGACCGTGCCAATGGCCTCACCCTTACCCCCAATGTTGAGGGGGTAATTTCCAAAATGAGGGTGGTTGGCGATGGGTCCCAACCATTGAATTCCTTACTTTTAAGTGTCCTGTAGGGTGGCAAGTGTCAGCATAGGCTATTATTGGAGTCAACTTGAAAGGACTGGAAAAGTTACTCATTAGGTCTGGATACGATAGATTGAAGGATGTTGTCAAGAACTCAATCCCTATATATCTTTTAAGGATTGTGTAAGGCTCATTCAATATGATAAGATGTTTAGGCAAAGAGTATCGATTTCCTAGCAAGACCAAGAGGTCGAGCTTCGCCGTGTACAAGGTCGCACTTTAAATTGCCCTTAGATGAAAGGCATGTAATAAAGTAGCCTAACTTGAGCCAACTTGTTCGTGAGGCTTATTGAGGAATCTTGACGTGCCTTGTAGAGGGTTTTTGAAACATTATCATTATAGTCCCAATCATCGCGTCTTTGAATTGATTAATTGGAGGTTTTTCAAAATATGTTGTTTCTTTTGTTTGGGATGTCGCTTCGTTTTCCTGCCCAAGCACTTATATATTGGTTGTTTTATGGGCTTCAAGAATAGTGATCCTTTTCATTTCTTCTTTTGTCCTCAAACATTTCCTTTCGCTGGAAAGTTACTTCTTTTTCTTTTATGTGTCTATTTTTCTTTTCTTTTCTTTTTTGTGTGTAAAGTATCCCCGATGCTCTTGACATATTTGGTCATTCGAGTCCTGAGTTAGAAAATTGGTGTTGGGATATACATGCCATTACTAAAGGGAGGAATGTAGTTGGTGAGTTATCCTTTATTCTAAAAGATATCTCATTTGAAGATGATTGAACCTTCCTTTTTTTTTTTTGTAATTAAGATTGTTTTCGAACTTTAGTTCTTTGTTCTTTTTGGGTTTTTACGTATGCATATTCGTACTTTGATATTTGATGTATGGGAATATTGCATTGATTTGAAAGAATATACATTCTTTTTTTCTTAAGTAAGCAATTTTTCTTTTACTTAAATAGGTGATGATGTTTATTTATACAACTTTCTTAGGCCTAAAAAGGTAATTTTGTTATGGAGAGGATGATCAACCCTCTTGCCTTGATCTTGCTCTAATTTGAAATAGGCATAAGTCCCTTCATTGTACCTATTATCATCAAGATGGATGAAGCCCTTCCTCTTAGTCTTCAGTAGATTCTTCTAATTGAGACAAGATCTCTCACCTTAACCAATTCATTCCTTGGCCTTCTTTTCAACATGTTGAGTTAAGTTCTTTTCTTCCTTGTTTGCTCTTTATTAAGTTGAATCAGATGTCCAAGATACTCAAAGAGTCCAAATGAGATGTCATTGTTGGCATTATGGCATGCCTTCTAAGTGGGTAGGCTTTTTATAACCATTTCCACTAACATTTTTCTTTGTCAGTTTCCTTGTTCATCTTCTATTAAAGCCTTCATTTTGAAGATGTGGTGATTGCCCTTCTCATTGCTACTATGATGCTTGTGTTCTAAAGAAGCTGAATGGGATGGTGGGTGAAGGTGATCCCCTAGTCACTTGGCTCAGCTTGCTCTAAGTCACCCTCTTTAGTCGAGGCCTTAGGATCAGTTTCTCACAGATGTTTGTTTACCTATCCTTATCTTGGGATTGAAGCTTTTGTCTTGTGCTTCCTTGATGATGGATGCTTTGCCTTGTCCCAATGATTCGTCCATCTTATGGTTGTTTTGCTTTTTCCATCTTTAATTATGCTTAACATCATGAAAGAATGAAATTTTAGTGTTGCTTAACCATCTGATCATTTGACAAGTAGAACTTTATCATCTTGCAATTATTGTTACAAGGGTGACCTTTTGAAGAAGTTGAATGATATGTTTGGTGGAAAACATTGCATGGTTGAAGAAGATTTTGGTAATGACTATTCATGCGACACTATCTCTATCCCTTCATACCTGTGTGATCTTCTTTTTTGATATTGCCTTTTTCAAAAATCCATCGTGACCCTTTCTGTTTCGATGTTGGCTACCTTAAAAATCCAACATCATACCATTCCCAAGAGATTTTAGCTAATTAAAATATTTTAAAACCTTTTCTCTTGGGAACTTGCTCCTAGCCCAAAATTGCGGTTACCCTTTCTATGTTTCATTTTGGTGGGGCGAATGTAACAGCCCAAATTTCAGTGAAATCAGAACAATGGTTTTGGAACCATAAATCCGAGCCAAAATTAAAATTTATTTTTATTTTATTATATGGACTGTAATATGATAGAAAAGTCATGTGAAAATTTTGATACGAAAATTTTATCGAGTATGTGTTTAATTAAGGAAATGACTAAATTGCATAAAATGCAAAAGTTGAATTCTAGTAGTTATAAGGATTAAATAGCTATGGAATTCAAAACTTGAGGTCCTTATATGGTAATTAGACCATTAATAAAAAGTTAGTAGATATTTTTGGATGATTCATCCATGGAAAATGAGAAAAAGGCTAAGGACTAAATTGGAATTTAACTAAATTAATTAATTAAAAAGGTGAAAAGAAAATATCATCATATTTTCTCATCTTCTTCCCTAAATAACATGGAAACCCTAGGAGAGAGAGAAGAAACTTTCATGTCTTGATTGGGTAAGTTTCCTTGTCCCGTTTTTAGTAATTTTGATATTTTTGAAACTGGGATAGCTTAATCTATCTATTTGGGGGACCAATTTGTAAAGTTATCAAAGGATGAAATTTGGGTCATGGATGAATATTCTGGAAATTAGAAATTTATGGTAGAAAATGAAAGGTTGTTGATAGATAAACAACTTTTACAAAGTGATTTTTGATGAAAACATGATTTAGGGACTAAAATGTAAACTTCTGAAATTGAAGGAAAACAACTAAAATTTTATGAATACATGTGCTGTAAATTTTGTAATGGGGCTTTGGTTAGGCTTGGAATAGGGAGTAATTTGCACAAGTTTCATTTTTCGGGCCTAGGGACGAAATGAGAATTTATAGAAAAGTTAAGGGCAAAATGAAAATTTTTCCTAGGATGTAAAATGAGTTCACATGAATATGAAATGTGATAAAGTGACATTAAATTTCCTTATATAGACCTGGAAAGACCAACTACCGAATTAGATCGAGGGAAACAAAAAGTTTCGGATTAGTTGGAATTCAAACACGAACAATTGTCAAGGTAAGTTCGTGTAACTTAAATATGTATGTTAAATTGATTGAATTGAATGATATGATTTTAATGATATATATGTGATGATGAACGTAATGAAATAACTATAATTTGGAAAATATGGATAAAATGTCATGTCCGGGTCAAACAATGAAATTCGATAGATTATGGTGATTTCTTAAAACGAGTAGGATATGACAAATGTTACAAATAGGATTTAGCCCGGACAGGTAATCCTGAATTAAGCCTCTCGAGCATATGTTATAGATTGGGTTTAGCCCGGACGGGTAACCCTAATTAAGCTCTTTAGAGCATAGGTCACTGAAAGGATTTAACCTGGATTGGCAATCCTAAATGACTCTTGTGAGCGTCGGTTGAAAATCGGGATTTAGCTTTGGGATCGGTAATGGGTAATTATGAATATGAATTGACGGATAATTTATATGTATACTTTATGTACATCACCCGAATGTCCATCGAAATATCATTTGTTCAACAGAAAAGACTCTTGAAATATGGAAAGGTGGAATTTATGGAAGTTTGTATGTAATGACCTCATTTATGTTTACTTGATATTTATATGATGTTATGTGACTAACTTGCTTGATCAAGTGTATATGTTTAGGTGAACTACCTATAATGGATGAAATGTATGTTTATGTATGCTTGTTTGAATATATATAACCGATAAGTTTATTTTCCATTATACGAACTTACTAAGCATGAAAATGCTTACCCCGTTTAATTTTCCCTTATTTTATAGTGCTCGTAAGCTCGCGAAGGTTGGAGGATCGGTCGGAGCATAATCACACTATCCACTATCTCCTTCTTGGTATATTTAGAAATCTTATTTTAGTATAATGGCATGTATAAGATTATTTGGCCAAATGATGACTTATAAGTGATGTTTTGTAATCTAGCCATTAGAATGGCTAGTAATGATTTATTTGGTGTGTTTATAAGTTATTTCATGTTTAATGCTTATTGTGTTAAATGTGGATGAATAGAGTATGTTTATCTCGTATATGCCCTAAAAGTATGATTATAAAAATAAATTGCATGTGATATTATGTTAGTTTAGGTTTGGTTTTAATGTTTGATTTGGCTAGTATATACATGCAAGTATTGGTGTAGGTTGTTGGCAAAATTGGGTGAGAAAATGAAGCTAAGAAATGACTTCATTTTGTCTACACGGGTTAGACACACGGGTGTGTGTCTAAGCCGTGTGTGTCTAAGCCGTGTGTGACACACGGCCTGCCCCATGGGCATGTGGTTTGGCCGTGTGTCCCCTGCACCTTAAAATTTAGAAACAGAATACTCAGAATCGAGCACACAAGCAAAGACACAAGTGTGTGTCTCTGCCGTGTGAGGGACACGGCCTTGAACACAGGCGTGTGCCCTGGCCGTGTAAAAACTGCACCTTAATTTCAAAAATTATATTTGCCACACGGCCTAGCACACGGGCGTGTAACTTAGCCGTGTGACTTCAATTTGTTCATGCCTTGCAAGTCAGAGAGTTGCACGAGTTAGGGACACGGGCGTGTGTAGCCACACGGCCTGGAACATAGGCATGTCCTATGACCGTGTGAGCCACACGGCCTGATCACATGGGCGTGTCCCTAGACCACATGGGTGTGTGGGCACTATCATAAGAGAAATTTGGAAATTTTGCGAAAATTTTTATGAGATCCCGATTGAGTCCTGAATCAATTCTAATGTTCATATTGGGCCTCGAGGGCCCATTTAAGGGACAATAAGAAAATTTTTGAGTATGAATGGTATTTTAATACAATTTGCATGTGAATGTTTTGTGAACTCTAGTAATACTCTGTAACCCTGTTCCAGCGATGGATACGGGTTAAGGGTGTTATAGCGAACTTCCTTATTTAGCAAGAGTTATCTTTTACCCTTCTTGAGGCCATATCTCCTAATGAATAACCTCATTTGTTTTCACATGTGGAGATACCATATAAAAAAGTGTATTTATAGCTCCATAAGCCATTTTTGCACCAATACTTTGAAACTTCTTTTTCCTCCCATCACAACCTAAAACATTTGGGGGGATTTTTGGTACATATATAGGAATCCAAAAAAGAATATTGCTCATCTTCCTTATCCCTAACTCCAACTTAAAGGTGCCAAAAAAAAAACCTCCCATTTCAGTAAATCGAGTTTGTAAATATTAAATAAAAATATTTACTGAGTTATTATGAAAATACATTAAAGTTCAATTAAGTAATTTAGCTGAAAGAGTAGTTAATTAAAGCTCAGGGACTAAATTGTAAAAGTACAATCACTATAGAATTTTAATTAAGAAAAGGATTGAAAGCTTAGATTATAAGGACCCAAAAGTTAGTGGTGTTGGAAAATATGATTCTGGAACCCCATTTCTGATACTCGAGTCTACAAATATTATTATTTAATATTTACGAGATTAATATAAAGGTTAATTAAAGTTTGATTCCTTAATTTTATCAAAAAGATTGTTAATTAAGGTACAAGGACTAAATTGAAAAAATGGTAAAATTTAATATCTACGGATTTTTAAATGATCAAAGGACCGATTGAGCAATTAGCCCAATCATAAATGACCAAACGGTGGAGGATGATTAGGAAATCCACTCACTTTTGTTAAATTGGTTTAAGGTTAAGTTAATTAAGTTTAATTAGAATAATTAGTAATTAATTAAGTTATAATATTAGTATGAAAGTTAAAATAGAGGAGAAAAACAAAATGTTTCTCTTTGTCTTCTTCCTATTCATGTTGTGGGAAGAAAAAAAAACCTATTTGAAACTTAAAGTTTCGACTACAACTTGGTTAGTTTGATTTAGTCCTTTTCTTGTAATTTTTATGTTTATGATGTCCCCAGAGCTTGATTTAGCTAATGTTTATGATGTCCCCAGAGCTTGATTTAGCTAACATGTGTACCAATTTGTAAAACTGTTAAAATTCCTAAAAGTTTTCATTGCTGAGTTCTTGATGAAATTGGTGTTAAATGATTAAATTAAAGCTTAGATATGAAAAAAACACTAGTTTGTAAAGTGAAATTGTTAGTTTTGAACATAGAGACCAAAGTGTGAATATTTCAAAGTTGGTTTGAAATTTCTATAATTATAGACAAGAGAGGGTCTTAGAAAGATGAAATTTAGATCGGTTTCGAAATCGATGATCAAATTTGAAAGATATCACAATTCTGGTTTTAAGGACTACATTAAATAAAATGAAAAACTTTAGGGGCACTCGAACAATGAAATTGAACTAATATATACTTATAATGGAAAGATATAAGATGTTTAGAATTGATAAATTGGATTGAATTATTATCTAGATCAGAAATTGAACCAAACTGAGGATAATCGGGAAGGCAAAAATATCCATTAGTCCTTGCAATTCAACTTGTACATTGTTTTGACCAGGTAAGTTCATATGGTATAATTTTATTTAAATTTTAATATACTAGAATTATGAATTTGTGTATGTTTGATAATAATTTGAATTATTTGAAATTTGGTACAAAAGGTGACTTATGGACTAAATCGTAAATAAATGATAAATTGACTGGTAGATTGAATATAATGAAATACAATCTGAAATATTTAACAAATTGATAGTTGATTATGATTAGTCGAGTCGTGTTGGTATGAATTTGATTGATTATTGAGGTAGAGATTTAAATTGAATAACATTGAAAATAGTATAACTTGGTGAAATTGTGAAATTGGCTTAGAATTTAGATGAAGTGTACTCTGTTATGTATGAAACGATACATTGATTGATGAATTGATGATATTGAGATTGATAGAATGGGAATCAAACTTACAATGAAATCGGATTGTTGGTTACCCTATTAATTGTTTAAGAAAGTCGGATATAGTTGACAAGTCATAGGATAGGTCGAGTACGGGTTACTTTGACTATGTTTCGATGAGTGTTGTTCACAAATTTTACTTCGATTATACCGATGAGTGTTGGGCGCAATCTATTTACTTTGGAATTGTCTGATGAGGCACTATGTGCCAAATCTAGTGTGTTGGTTGAATTCGTGTATCCGTTCAAGTCCAAGTTAGGTTAATAGGGATATAAAATGTGAAATTTGATAAATTATATATAAATAGGATTGATAATGTAATTTGGTAATACAAAGATGATTTATGATATATAAATATGAATAGCATGTGAAAGATCATGCGAACCAGATATGCGAGCTCGGAGGGCCTATATGAAATCATGACGAATCAAACGATTTGATTTGGAAATGATATGATGATATGACTGTATGATATAAATTGAATAGAAATGTGATACCAATATCTTAAAATGGTATATTCTTTAGATTGATTCCTATGGTACAAATGGGATTTCTAGTTGCATATGTAAATTAAAATGTTGATTGAATTATGCAATTTGTATTGAATTGCTAATTCTATGCGAATGGAACTGAACCAAATTGAAATTTTAAATGTTTGAATTATATGTTAATTTGTTATATAATGAACTCACCTTGTTGGTATGTGATCGCCATGTTTAAGCAAATTGGTCAAGTTGAATAGCTTGTAGTGTTAAACCTTAAAATAAAGTAAGATGTTGTTTAAATATTTGTGAACTTACTAAGCATTCAATATGATTATCCCGTTGTTTTCCCTTCCCTTATATATTGCCAACTTGCAAAATGTGTCAAGCGGATCGTCGAGAAGCTCACACAATCTTGTTATTAATTTGGTAGTCTTTTAATTGTTCTGAAGCTTAGTTTTTGTGGCATTTATATGGGTGATATGCTTTTAGTCAAGCTTGAATGTTAGAATGGTTCAAATATATTGTATGCTTGAATTGGAAATATAAATGCCTTACTTAATTGGTTGGATTTGACAATTGAACTTGAATTATGTTTGGTAGCTTAAAGTAGCGTGTTTGAGTTTGAATTATCATAATTAAGATTATGGTAATTGTAACAGCTCGATTTAGGGCTTAGCCGGAATAGTGGTGCGAGACCACAAATCAGAAGTAGAAATATGAGTTTTAAGGTTTATGAGATGTTTGCATGGTTATGTGAAAGTTTCATGAAGTAATTTTATTGAATTATGATTGAATTGATCATTAGGACTAAATTGCAAAAGTTGCAAAAAATGAGATTCTAGAAGCTTTTAGTATGAAATAGCTTTGGATTATTAATTAAAGGTCATTAAATAGAAATTTTCCCAATTTCTAATTTTTGGACAAAAATGGGCATAAGTTAGTAAATTTTGAAAGTTTAGTAAAAAAGGGCATTTTGGTCATTTGTTAAATAAATGTTTTAAAAGGGAAAGGAAGTCAACAATAATGTTCATCTTCTTCCCCTTAGTGCCGAAATTTTGAAGAACTCCATAGCTAGGGTTTGTTCAAATTTTCAAGCCCATAGTAAGTCATCCTAGCCCTATTTTTAATATTCTTCGTATCTTTGAAGTCCTCGTAACTTGAATAAGCTATTTTTAGCTATATATTGAGCTAGGATTCATGTTTAAAAATATACCCATGTATCATATTCATGTATTTTGATGTTTTAAGGAAAATTATGAAAGCTTGATGTGGAATAAACATATTTTTCTAAGTGAATTTCATGAAAAATGCATGTAAGGACTAAATTGTAAAAGTCATAAAATTTGGTCATACATGAGTGAAATATTGAGAATTTGATATTGCTATAGTTGATAAAATGAATCAGAAAAGCATGAAATACAAGAAAGTTGAATGAAAATCACTTTACGAGCTTAGGGGCAAAAGTGTAAATATGAGAAAGTTTAGGGGCAAAATGGTAATTTTGCCAAAGTATGAGTTATGAGTCAATTTAGTCAATGTGAGTATTAAATGAGTTAAATTATTATTATAGATCAAGAAAAATGAAGCCCGGATCGAAACCGAGGCAAGAACAAAGTCGTGGACTAAATTGACTATCTTCATACATTTTGTATACCAATTTAAGTTTGTATGATTTTTAAGTTTCATGAGTATTTTCATTGAATTACTTATATATGTTGTTCTTGTACAATATTTCCATGAAGTTGTTTAAATATGTTTAAATAAGGACATTAAGGAAATTAAGTATATGAAAGTCCCGAATGAAGTTGGATTACTGAATATACTTAATCTACATCATGAGACAAGAAAGCCCGTATAAGACCATGTCAAGATATGGCATCGGCAATAAAGCAAGGGGTCATGTAAGCCTAAGACAAGTCTTGGCATTGAAAAGTTACCATGAGATAAAGATTCCATGTGGAGTTCTCAAGTAAATAGATCATGTAAGTCCAAGATAAGTCTTGGCATTGAAAAGTTACTGTGAGGCAAAGACCCATATAAGTCCAAGCCAAGGCATGGCATTGGTGAGTCTCTAAAGAGAAGATATCATGTAAGTCCATGTCAAGACATGGCATTGACAAGTTCATGAGATAAGGATACCACGTAAGACCATGTCAAGATATAACAATGGTAAGTTTCCAAGGAAACACACAAGGAAGATTTCGTATAAGCCCATTCAAGACATGGTACCGACACCAAGTTAAGAGATCCCATGTAAGACCACATCTAGGATATGTCATTGGCATTGAGATACATGTATGATAGATTTAGTATCCTTGGTTATTCCTGTTAATTCATCGGGCAAAAGAGTAAAGAAGGAATGAAGTAACAAGAAAGTTAAGTATGTAAAGTTATTGTCAAGTCAAAGTGTATAAGAGTATTATTCAAGTTAAGAAAAATAAAGTTAGAATTTATGTTTACAATAGCAAAGTATACTAATCTTTATGATTAAGTGATTCAGGTATCTTGTTTACATTACAATCATGAGACGAGTAAGTAACATGAAATGATTATGAGTAAGTAAGAGTAAGTAAGCTTAAGCACTTGAGATTTGGGATGCTATTGTTTATGATGGATGAGTTGTATTTAGCAATTATAATGCTATATGTATTACATGCAAACTTACTAAGCTAAATGCGTACTTCTTTATTTCTTTCTTTCCTTGTAGTCCCGCCAAGCTAACTTGTGGATCATTGACATCAGAGCTCAGAACACACTATCAACCACTATTTTGGGTATAGCCAAGTTGTTTATTATAAGTATGGCGTGTATAGGAACCATTTCATTTTGAGTTTTGTCTTAAGAAGAGCCATAGTGTTGGCTATTAAGTTATTATTCTTTTTGTATATGGCTAAAGGAGTTTGGTCAATATTTTATTAAGTTTATATATATCAATGTTGATAAATTATGCATTATTGTTCATGTTTTGATGAAGTATTGAGTTGTTGAATTGGGTATATGAATGATCTTGATTTTAGGGTGGCAAATGGCTTGGAAAATAACCTTTAAGTGTCCACATGGATAGTCACACGGGCGTGTGACTAGGCCGTGTGTAATACATGGACAGCCCACATGGGGGTGTTAATAGACCATGTGTCCCCTGCATGTTAGTGTTTTAAGTCAGAATAGACCACGGGCTAGTCACACAAGCGTGTGCCTAGGTCGTGTGAGATGGTCAATGTTCACCACGGGTAAAGAACACGGGCATGTTCCTAGGCCGTGTAACACAAACAGAATATCCAAGTTATTATACACGGGGTAGGGACATGGGCGTGTGTGACCACACGACTTGACACCACGAGCGTGTCCCATTTCACATGGGCTTGTGACCCCTGTTTTGATGAAAAGTTTTCTAAGTTCATAAAAGTTTCCGGATGTGAGTTTAAGGCCTCGTAGGCCCATGAAATGCATGTTATGACAAAGAAAGAAAAGTTTTAAATCAAAACAAAATTTTATAACCCGTAAGTACACATTTAAGCTTGTTTCAAGTATGGTAATGTCTCGTATCCAGTCCCAGCTTTAGACTCGGGTATGGGGTGTTCCAATAATGAATGGTGAAAGATATAAAAGATGAAGATGAATTGACTAAGCTAAATTGGTATGCCTGATGTTCAATTGAAGATATCTTGAATTAGTTGAACTGTGATGATATGGTGAAATGTTGGTATGTGTTTAGACATATTTTGTGTAGGAAAAATGTTGTGAGAATTTCACTAAATGGTAAGATTGGAAAGTGACATGAAATAGGCACCAAAATGTAGACTTTTCTCTGAGGTATTGATACCTTTAGCAATTTTTTTTTTAAATTTTCAAAAAATCGAACTTAAAATGGTATTGATACAAGGGTAAAGTATCGATACCTTATGGTAAGTATCGATACTTTTGATTTTAATTTAACTTTTTTGAAATTTTGAAGCTCAAATTGCTACCAGTAATAGGTAGGGGTATCGATACCTTATGGTTCTATTTCATGCTCGAGTCAACAAAAGAGCTTTTGTAATCTTGATTGAGGCTTAAATTTGATTGTATGGCGTAATGTAAATGTGTTTAACATGTAAATGTATCTTTGAATGATCATTTTACTATATGTTTGATTGTAGTTGCTCCAGCAACGAATGTGGCATTTCATTGCTTGGACACGACGATCGGGTCGGGTAAGGGGCGTTACATAAATAGCAATTATCCAAAGGACCCAAATGGTTATTAAACCATTTTTCTTTTAATGATAGTGGGCAATAATGTTGCTGGCCATTTAAATTAAGCTAATTAAGGTTAAAGAATAAAAAAATAGGTTTAATTAAGTTATAAACATGATTAATTAACAGTTAATTTAATTATAATTATAATATATATAGTAAACTAAGTGGGAAAAGATGAGATATCATCATATTTCCCATTTCTTCACTATCTAACTTTCAAAAGAAATAAGAAAAAATTCTTCAATGATTTCAACATTCGATCATTAAATTTCATAAGGTAACTAATCTAAATTAATGTAATTTTTATAGATTTATGGTCACGGGAGCTTGATTTAGCTAGCCCATATACCAATTTGTAAAACTGTTAAAGTTTTAGAAAGTTGTCATTGTTGATTTCTTGAAGAATTAGTCTTGCAATTGATAGATTTTAAACTTAGATTATGAAAATGACTATATTGTGAAGTTAATTTAGCTTATTTGTTAAATTTGTTACATTATGTACCAAATTGAATAAATGTAAAATCTATTATGAAATTATAAAAGAAATAGAAAGTATAAGGTCCCTAATGAAAATACGTAAAATTAGATTTTAACGCGAAGCTAGGAACCAAAAGTTGTGTATAGCCCGAGTTTAAGGACTAAATTGTATAAAGTACAAAATATGTGTTGGTTTGTATCTGGATATGGGTTGAATGAAATATGATATTTATTTATTGAACTATCAAATGTAGCAAAAAATGACATCGGGCCATCGAGAGGGAAAGGAAAAGCAAGAGACATCAATGAGTGACGCGAGATATCGATTTGTATTTTTATGATTTGAGATAGTTTTATTTACTTGCATATAAATGTTAATTATTTGATTGATCATTGAGGCGAGCATATGGTGTTAGTATGAAATGTTTTGATTGAGTTTGATGTGGGATATTGAATTAAAGGATTAAATTAAATAAAATGAAAAATGGCATGAATTACATGAATCATGTTATTTGATATGGTAAATGGATATAGCATGTAATACATGTGATCTGATGATGAACCGAAATATGGTTGTGAATATGTTCGAGAAATGATAAATGTACTATATTGAAAAATGAGATTGATTATGAAATTATATATATATATAAAAGAATTGGATTAAATTGAATGAAATGAGATAAATGTTTGTCATGAGATAGAATAGTGTTTAGGGTACAAAAGTGCAAATGTGTGTGAATACAGGGTATGGCAAGTGAATAAGAATGACTACATGTATGATAATGTATATATGTGTTTAAATGCTACCTGTGTGAACTTAGTAAAAGACTAGGATATGATTGACATGTCAATAGGGTTATACTCGTGTTTAATAAGAGATTTTTCATGTTATAATGAGGTCTAGCATTTGTTGTAGATTCTCAGGTTATATGTAACTTAGGTATAGCTCGGACAGGCAATTTAATATAAGTCAGCTTGTGTGAGCAACTCTGATGTAATTTCATCTTGTGTGAGCAACATAGTTTACTTGCGTACCCGAGTCTATTTTACTATAGTTCCATCAAGAAATATATATATTTTAATTGAAAGTTAAAAACTTGAAAATCCTTTGAAATGAATATTGTATCATTGGGGTAATCTAAAGATTGATGATAGAATGTGGTATTGAAATGAGTTATGTTGAATTGGTATGAGATTGTGACTTAGTATATGATATCAAATGAAATAATATACTACTATAGAATCAATTGTGCATAAATATATGTGTGGATTAGTTGAAAACGAGCCCTGGGTGTAACACCCCTCACCCGACCTAATCGTAGGGTCCCAGCTACATGATGCTAATTTGTTGCCAAAGCAACTATAGTCAATTTTGTAGTATACAACATTCACACATGTAATCAAGGTTTAATCACATCAAATTATGTTAAACAATTATATTTGGGTCTTGTATGAGCTTACGAAAGCTCTTTTGTCAAGCCGACCACGAAACAGGTCCAAATTGTAGTCACGATGTCATCTTATGTCATGATGTCACATTGTGACCTCAGGCTACTCGACATCGTGACGTCACTTACTGTCAGCTGACTTTTTGACGAAGGAGGATGGTCGTCGAGACATAGACCTTATTTTTGGCAAAAATGTACCATTTAGGTACCTATTTCAAATGTTTATAACCAACCATTTATTATATGCATTGAGCAATAACTTCACTTGATTCAACACAAGCCAAAAACATACCATGCAAGCTCAACATTCATGTTCAACCCCTCATCAAGACATTCACTACATAAAAATCAATTAAGCTTGAACTTTTCAATGTCATTAGAACTTAAAATCCAAACCATTCATATACCAATCTTTACTTATTCCATACCACAAAGGAACTTGCCATTTCACTCAAATTTCATGCACATATGTACATTACAAACCTTAATGGCTATAAAACTTGAACATGAACATCAATAATCAAGAACATGTCACATTTCTCGATCATTAACCAATTAAGCTTATTTGATCTCAAATATCCATCTAACTATGTCAACTATGTTTACTCAAACTCAACATTTGCATACACATATACAATTCAACCATCAAAACCTTTATGACCTTATAAGTGAATCAAATCATCCATAGACTAACTTATATTCAAAAAATAACAACAGATATATCATTTTCAACTTGGCATCAACCATTACCAAATCATGCATTAGGTAAGTTTCATGCTATGACCAGCATTCAAAATCATCATCAAATGCCATATTCATCACCAATCTTCAATTAATCAAGATTTTTATACATTAAGATACACAACAAGACACTTATATACGTGACACAACCCTAAACCTCAAAACGTTACAAGCCGAAAAGCTTTATGTGACCTAGGTAAATCTATTCATTAATGGACATTGTATTAAGTAATTACAATAATGATTCTTTCTATTCTGCTAGGATAATCAAATTTCTTGTATGATTTATTGATGTGTTAATATATTCGAGGACCTTGTTGTTTATATACTTTGTAATACACTGAACTTTGGTGTTTGAAGTTGAGAATGGTAAGTCATTTATATATCATGCCAAAATTACTTGTATGTATGATTATTCCTAGCTATGTGTTTCAAAATTGGTCCTTGTATCATATTTGCTCAAGAGTCGTCTTTTGTTTTTTTTTTTTGTTTTCGTGCTTGAAGACAAGCTATGACGTAAATGTGGAGGAATTTGATCTATCACAGTTTGTTGTAGTAGATTAAACCATTTTTTGTACTTAATGAGCTTGAATAAAAACAATTTCATCATGTTTTATTTATTTTTTCACTTTTAGTTCTCAAATAATAAAAAGTGTAATTTGAGTCGTTTATATGAATTTAGGCCAAACTAGGCCTAAAAGAAGACTAACATGTTTGGTAAGTGTACAAGACATGATTCGGAGCCATGAGAACACAAGACTGGTCGCCATGTTGCAACACGGAGGTTCAATATCGCAACATAATGAGCAGGATACCAAAAATAGCAAGACTGCCTTGAGTGTCACGACATAGCTCGAAGATGTCGCGACACAACCCTGAATCTTAGCCTAAGCCAAGTAAAGTGCCACTAGCGTTGCGACATAGGGCAGAGAATGTCGTGACATCGCCTTGACGTGAAGAATTAATGAGCTGAGAGCGTTTTCGTCCACACAAAGAACTTTAACGTAAAAATGTCAGTTGAACTAAGGCTGTGGACGATGGCCAACCCTAAATCTATAAATAGGCTTCAATGAACACTTCTTAGACATCTTTTTTGTATCTTTAAACTTTGACTTTATTTTAGGTTGCAACTTTTATTAAGTTTTTAGTTTCTTTTGTAATTAGGATTTCTTTTCAGTTTTAGTTTCACTTTTGTTCGATGGAGAATCTGATTTATAGATTCATAAAACTCTTGTGGGTTTCTACACTATCAAATCATCAATACAATTTAAGATTTCTCTTAAACTTTTACTCTTGATTTATTTTTCATCTTTATCTTTTTTATCAAGTTTATGTTGTTTATGAGATCCATGAGGAACGAATCCTCTTATAGGGGATTAGTGAGTGGACGTGGGAGTAATTAATTTCTATGTAAGATTTCTCAACGGACTAGTTGGTTGGGATAGGAAGAACTTAAACCCTAGGCTTGACAACCCTAGGAAGTCATCTAGGTGGGAATGAACACAAAATTGAGATTGCCTATTCGTGCGTGTCCCTTAGACCACACGGGCGTGTGAACCCTGTAACATGAAAAATTTTCTAAGTTCCACTTTTTAAAGTTCTCGGTTTAGTCTCGAACCACTTCCAAAGCATGTATTGAGCCTCATAGGCTCGTTTTAGGGACGATATGAATGTATGTGAAAAGTTTTAAATTTGGATGGAAATTACGTCTCAGTTTTGTATGTTTGCTAGTGTTTAAGTCCGGTAATGCCTGCACCACTCATTAAGGCATCAAATACGAGTAAAGGGTGTTACAACCCCTTACCCCAGTCTAGTCTAGACTGTGAGGTTGAGAGATAAGTAGTTCTTGCCGATTCGTTAGTTTAATGCAAGATCGAGAGATCCTGCCAGGTTAGTGACTAGTTGATTGAGTAGAACCCGACATAGGAATTAGCTATAACCACCAAAACGAGTTAGTCTTTCATGCTTTGATTTGATTAATTCAACAAATTAGTTTTCCGTTTTTATTATTTTATGTCATTTATTTACTTTTCTTATTAAATAGTTTCTCTTCACTCTATGATTTATCGTAATATAAATTAATTAAAATACTAATTAGATCTATTAACACCGGAGTTATTATTAATTTAGTATTCACCTCTATTGGGTACTATCCTCAGAGTACTTCCGTACTTCGTTGTAAAATATATATTACAACTTGACTTGTATACTTACAAAAACTTTCTAACTAGAAATGAATTTTAAAGTTCACATTCAATTCTTAATAATGGTCCTTGGGTGGTAAAAATTACACCTACGCCCTTTCCTCGATAAAAAAAATGAAAAATGAAAAATTTACAGTTTAATCTTTGTACTTTCACATATTTTCTGATTTGGTCCAAAAGTGATTTTTATCATACGAATACACATTCCCAGTCATTCCCATGAAAAATACTTAACAATAACTCTTTTTTTCTCTCTTTAATCAAAATTACATTTTAGGCCTCTAACTTTTTAAAATT
This sequence comes from Gossypium bickii, assembly GCA_025503065.1. Lineage (NCBI taxonomy): Eukaryota > Viridiplantae > Streptophyta > Magnoliopsida > Malvales > Malvaceae > Gossypium > Gossypium bickii. The sequence goes on from CP106712.1 coordinate 98,803,677, forward strand.
TACAATTTAGTCCTTTATGCCACATTTTTGTATCCATTGTTCTTTTTATTTTTCTTGATTTTCATTTCCAATATCAAATTTAATTTCATAAGAAATCTCTATTTATGTAACACCCCAAACTTGTCCTAGACGTTATGACCAAATCTCGAGATGTTATTATGTTTTATTTGAAAACCTAGAATCCGTTCGACTTATAAAACAGTGCTAGCTCTTATTAAATAAAATCCGAGTTTATTTGCGAAAAATACCTTTCTTAACCAATTTGGTAAACTTGTTGATTATTTACTTATAAAGCATTGAGGTTGCAGCGGGTTGCTTATTTAAGTTCAGTTTTGGAAAATGTAGTTTATTTTGAAAAGTCCATTGTTTTGCAGATGAAATTTAAACCGACCAATAATGTTTAAATAGCTAAACCAAATAAAAAAAACTAAATCTAAAAGCTAAAACAGTCCCACAAAAAGAAGTCCAAATAGTCAGACAAAACCAAAACACTGTAAATTAGAAAAATAGCATATTTAACTAAAAACTTTAACCGAGTTTTAGTCGCACCGACCCGCCCTAAGTTTGAGAGTTACCTGAAAATCAGACAAATCGAGAGTGAGCTTACAAGTGTGTAACTTATAAGAGTAAAAATATCAAATAAAATTTTCAGATATGCTTTCAGAAGTCAATCAAACATATATCATATACAGAAACAGAATCAGAACATATCAGATGCAGATTACAATCCTACCCCTTTCCACTACACACCATGTCCGACCATCCTTACACGTCATATAGGGTATTAAATACACATCCAACCCTACACACCATATAGGGTATTAAATACCCATCCAACCTTACACACCTCTTAGTGTCGGTATGACACCTTTAAGAATATTTGCAGCCTAACTGTCAAATCAATAGGCAATTAAACACCAAGTACGAATATATGTGTGCATGTACTACCAAACACAACAGATTATTAAACTGCCCACACTTCTTCTATAACACAAATCCCATGTAACACCCCTTACCCGTATTCAATGCCGGAATAGGGCTCGAGGCATTACCAGACTTACAACACAAGTATTCACACAATTCTGAGTTATAAATTTACGTCCAAATTAAAACCATTCATATTCATTCATAAAGTCCCTTATACGAGCCTACGAGGTCCAAAACATGCTTTGGAAATAGTTCTGGACTAAACCGAGAGCTTTAGAAAATTTTACAAAACTTAGAAAAAAATTTCATGTTACAGGGGTCACACGCTCATGTGGTTCAAGGGACATGCCCGTGCTACAGGTCGTGTTCAAATTAAGGTGCTCTCTAACTTGTGCCACACGGCCATGCCACACGTCCGTGTGCTAGGTCTTGTGGTCAATTTAATTTTCATAATTTTTCATAAAATAGGTGCAGACTTCACAGTGGGCCATATACCCGTGTTCAAGGCCATGTAGCACACATAACAGAGATACACGCCCGTGTGCTCAATTCTGGACATTCTACTTCTCAAAATTAAGGTGCAGGGGACACACGGCCAAAACACATGCTCGTGGGGAGGACCGTGTGTCACACACGGCCTAGACACACACTTGTGTGGACAAAAATAAGACTATTTACCAAGCCATTTGCCACCCTCATTTACACCTACTCTTACACCAATTCAATGGCACAATTCATGGTATACTTAGGCAACCAAAACATCCACAACGAAGGTATTAACATCACATCCACATGCTAACCTCTAACATGCATAAACATCATGATCTATCAATACAAGTCATGCAAGTTTCCACATTCATGCAAGGCGTCATCATATGAATATACTATTACCAATATTAACCAATTTCAAACGGCCTTATACAAAATGAACTTCTAACCAACATAAGCCAACACATTTGGCCAAATCAAATATGACACATAACAAAATGACCAAGTCCCCTAGACATGCCATAGATCAAAATATTAACATTTCAATGGTACCCAAAATAATGGTTGATAGTGTGAATGGATCTCTGACGATCTCCGATCCCGAGCTAGCTTGGTGACACTATAAGATAAGGGAAAGAAAGGGGAGTAAGTTATACAGCTTAGTAAGTTCATATGCAAATAATAAACAACATTAATTATACATTTATCACATGCATAACATAACATGAATCAACATAAATGTCATTACAACTTCATGAACATAACATACTCAATCATATTCTTACCAATAGATCATCATATACCGAATTTATTCCCATGGAGTTTTTCGTACATACCTTCACTAACTCATAACATAATCACATACTTTCTCGTCTTTGACATACCCGTTGAACCACTGGAATACTATCGGATACACGGACAACTTTGCACACAAGTGCCACATATGTAGCCAATGCTACCACAAATCTCATAACACATATAAGCTCGCTCTCTAGCTATCCTCGGGACTTCTCACACAAGTTGTCAGTCGAGACATAATTACGCGGTGCTGCTCACACAAGCTGTTAGGTATCCGCAACATATGCCGGTATACCCAGCCACCGGTAGGACGTACAAGACCAGCACTCGGGACAAATAAATCACATAATTACATGGGTTCCTAGTGACATGTCACTTGTACCCTAATCTATTCCTAAGGTTCAACCAGAATTTCTCTCTTGTCGGAACTTCGTCGAATATGCTCATAGAATCAATCATACAATCCATGCGATATCAAAACATTAAAATAAAAATATCACATTGCATTATTAACATACGAACTTACCTCCGTATAAAAATAGTGAAAATGGACCTAATCGTCAAACACTTTGTTTTCCCCCCGGTCTAGGTCTGAACCTCATTTTTCTTGATTATAATAGCAAATTTAACTCATTTAATACTCACATTATTCAATTCAGTCCAAAAAACAAATTATGAAAAAATTACATTTTTGCCCCTAACTTTTCAACTTTTTACACTCTAGTCTCTATGCTCGTAAAATGAAATATAGTCAATTTCTTCAAAACTCAAGCCTAACCGAACCATTTTCATACTTATAACAGCCCACATTTTTCATTAAATCACACTTCTACTACATATTGTTTTCAACTTTTACAAATAGGTCATTTTAGGCATTTTCATCAAAAATAACTTAGTAAAAGTTGTTTATCCAACAACAAATTTGCATAATCTACCATTAATGCACTCATGTCCAACATGGTTCAAACCATAGACCTTGATCATATCTTAAATTATTGGTAGAAATAGATAGATCGAGTTACAACGACTTCAAAAATGTAAAGAGCATTAAAAACGGGGTAAGAACGGACTTACAATTGAGCTTGAAAGATGAACAAACCCTAGCTATGTTTTCCTTAGTGAATTTCGGCCATGGAAGAAGAAGATGGACAAGATTTTGGCTTTATTTTGCTTATTAATTCATTTAATTACTAAATGACCAAAATGCCCTTTCTTTAAAATACCCAAATTTCACCTAAATCATGTCCATTTTTGTCCACCAACTTAACCAATGGTCTAATTACCATCTAAGGACCTCCAATTTAAAATCTCATAGCAATTGGACACCTTTAACATATAGAATTCAAGTTTTGTACTTTTTGTAATTTAGTCCCTTTAACTAAATTGAGTGCCCAAATGTTAAAATTTTTGAACGAAATTTTCAAGAAATCATTCCATAAAATTGTAGACCATAAACATATAATAAAAATGAATTTTACTACGCTGAATTTGTGGTCCCGAAATCACTGTTCTGACCAGACCCAAAATCGAGCTGTTACATCCCATCCCAAATGCACATCCAAAATTATCAGATGTCAGAAATGTAGATGTCATACATGCATAATACTAGATTTAGGTCATTCTTAACGAATAGCAGATCATACATAAAATATTCCATATCATACATAATGTATTACAGATTATGCTTATCATATATCATATCAAACATTCGTACATGTATCTAATATTACGCTAACGGATCATCAAAAATCATGTTTTATACCTTAATTTACAACATACTGACCCTAAGAAAGGTTTATGTTCGACCCAAATGACTTTTACAAACCTAGGAAAATTTTTATATTTTTGGGCCCAAACAGTCTAATTGGTCCAAACCGTGTGGCTCAATAATCTCTCCCACGGCCTATCATACGGTCGTGTGGCATCAACGGTTTCAGATTTTAGCATTCACTGATCATTGTTTTCTTGAGTTTTTGTTACACGCCTAATTTGATTTTGGTACAGAAGCAACCCCCAAGACTCCCAAAACCTAAAACAAGATTCAATTGAGTAATTTAGCGACAACTTTCAAAACTTAAATCAATAATTGATTACAAACGTCCTCATTCGACCTCCAAAAGCATATTCAAGCACTTACCGATAAATGAATAGCAACCATGCAATACTTAAGTCGCTGAAGGAACGCCAAATGTCTCATGACTCTCCCTTAATCGAGCATCAAAATGATTAAACAAAACCAACAATCACTTCCAATACAATGAATAAAGAAAATCCTAACATATTCCTCAACTAATAGAAATAAAAGCTTCACCTCCTCGAGTACTTACCAAAGTAGAGCAGCAAGGACGAAATTAGAAGAAAAAGGAGTTACAAGTAGGATAGTATTGACAAATAGACGAAAAAAGAACCAAGATCAAACTTTATTTTTGTTAGCAAAAAGGGGCGTAAGAAACAAAGCACCAAAAAGAAAAAAATGAGAAAAACAAAAAGTGAAAAGCAAAGAAAGAGAACGTGACATGAAGTGAGAAATTCTAGGGATTCCCTAAGGGATAAAATTAAAACCAATCCCACTACTAACCACTGCCCACAAATCAAAATTTCAATTTGACCACACTTCTGCCAAGTGGACAACACATGCAGGAAATAAAATAAATATACCCACTTGCTCGCGCAGGGATTCAAACACATGATCAAAGACTAAGCTAACACCTTACCACTAAACTAGCAGTTTCATTCTAATAAAAATTAAATGAAAATAGAATTTAAGTCATATGAACCAAGATACATGTGGGATACATGGGCTCGACCAATTGGGCCGTGTGGGCCACATGGGCATGTGGGATTCTGGGCCAAGCCGTGTGATCCACACAACCAAGGCCAATTTGGACTGTGTGGGCCACACGGGCGTGTGGGACCACATGGGCGTGTGAGCCCATTTTTCTGATAAACTTTGTAAGGTTGCACGGGTCGCCCAAGTCATTTGTGGACCCTCTGTAGTAGGTCGGTAAGCAATACTTAGACCCCTAATTGAATGATCTATCTGTCTGCTTTCTGTACTAAGCATGTATGCTGGTTTGTATATATGAGATTTATCTGTATAATAGCATGTCATTCCTGTATGTTACATTGCATCGGGGTGGGTGGATTATGATTGGAGGAAGTATCTAAAAGGCTCTTAGCTTCGTTATCCAGCAAATTCGGCTACAAATTTCTGATTATGTGCTGTATTCGATACACCATGGTGTGTAGAAATTCAGGTGGGTTTATTTTATCCCCACATGGTGTGTAGGGTTGGACGAAGTTGGTGTGTGAATGTTGGTGGGTAGGACTCTGTTTTTGCATATTCTGTTTGAAATGGGCTAAGGCCCGGTAATATGTTTGATTCCGTATCTAAGTGGGCTAATGTCCACACCGTTTCTGTAATGGGTTCAGACCCGGACTGTGAACATCATGTCTGTTATCTGATATTTCTGTTTGTATGATTTCGGTGGGGATTACACAGTGAGTTTGCAAAAATTCACCCTTTCTCATTTAACTGCCTGAGTAATCCCCAGTAGTAGAAGGATCGGTGCGGCAGAGGACTCGGTGGTGACCACGATTCTGGATTCCTATTTTACGATTTCATTTTTAATTATGACTTGGTTATAATTGGGTAAATTTCATGTGATAAGGGCTTTACGGATTTTCACTTAAATTTGGGATTATTATTTTATGAACTGCTAGCAATAGGACAAGACTCGACTTTTCAAAGTAAACAAATGTTTTGTCAAAAACACACGAATTCGTAAATTACTTTTAAACAGCTTCCGCAACATATAAACGTTTTGGAAATGGATAATGAATAATTAAATGACACGTTTTGACGAAAGCCTAAGATATTTACAAATGGTTTTAACGTAATTAAGTTTTAGAAGCACTATCATGTGACGCCACCAGATTCAGCCATAACGTCTAGGCCGAGTTTGGGGTGTTACAGGTTAGTTATGTATTGTACTTGAAATGGCTTGATTTTAGGAAAATTTTTGGGTTCACATGGCCTGGGACAAGGGCTATCACATGGCCGTGTGACATACATGGCCTAGCACAAGGCCTGGCACACGAGCGTGTGGGGCAACTCAATGAGTTACACGAGCGAGGACATAGGCTGGGACATGGCCGTGTGTCCCTTGTTCGAATGTTAGATTGCTCAGGCTATGTCAAGATACTTGGCCACACACATAACCGTGTGACCCTTATTTTCTAATTTTTGTAACTTTTTCTCAAAATTCCTATTTTGTTTCAATTTAGTCCCGAATTGCTTCTGAGCTATTTTTAGGGCCTCGAAGGCTCGATTTAGAGGCAAAATGCATATATTGATTGAATTATTATAGGTTTAATTTATTTAATGATATGACGTTAAAGGTTTTTCGGTTGTATGGTAATGCTCTGTAATCCTAACCCGACGGCAAAGACGGGTTAGAGGTGTTACAGGTTGCCCATTTTGACTTGGAACTGCATCAAAATGGATATAAAAACTAAATTTCTTAATAGATATCTTAAGAAGGATGTTCATATGAAACAACCAAAAGGATTCTCCTCAAGTGAGTAAGTAAGCTTAAGGATTCTCTTGAAAGGATCCTCTCACCAATGGTATTTAAAATTTCATGATGACATTTTTTTTCATTTGGTTTTGTGGAAAACATCATTGATCAATGCATATACAAGAAGATTAGTAGGAGTAGAATTTGTTTCCTTGTTTTTTATGTGGAATAAATTTTACTTGCTACTAATGATAAGTATTTATTATATGAAGTGAAACAATTTCTCTTTAAGTATTTTGATATGAAGGATAAGTTAGGCATCTTATGTCATTGGCATTAAGATCTATAAAGACAAATCTAAATTTTTTTTAGGTTTATCTCAAGAAACCTATATCGGTAAGGTTTTATAGAGATTTCAAATTAAGGATTATTCACCTAGTGTGGCACCATTGTGAATGATGACGGGTTCAACTTGAACCAATGGCCAAAAAATGAGCTTAAAAGGGAACAAATGCAAAACATTTTATATGCTTTTGTTGTTGGATGAGTAATGTATGCTCAAGTTTGTCCTAGACCTGACATTGCATTTACTATTGCAATGTTAGGAAGGTATTAGAGTAATCCATGTTTAAACCACTAGAGAGCTACAAAGAAAGTGACGAGGTAATGTTAGCTCGATCAATCAATCGAAATATCCAAAAGGGGGTGAATTGGCCTTTCAAAAAATTGTGGAAGCAAGAATAAATATATGAGACAATGAAAACAAGAATTTAGAGTGGTTCAACCCAATTGCCTACTCCACGACCTTAGCTTTCCACCACTACGGATTTCCCCAAATTCATTAATTTGATCAACCTTTAAGGGCAAGGTTTAACCTTAAAATTCCCTTAAGATTTCTACCCAAATCTTAAGATTTAAACCCTTTCAAAAGAGTAAACAAAGAAACAATCCTTATAATAACAACATTTGGGCTGATAAAATACAAATAATACTCACAAGTTTTTACAAGAAAAAGATGAATAATTTAAGCACAAAGGTTGGTATAAGAGTTTTTGATCTTGATTGATAGCTTTTGATATTTTGTAATCTCTCTTCTTGTTGTAGAAGCTTTTGAAATTGATATTTATAGCTCCTAATTGATTTCCAATTGTTTGGGTTGGTTGGAAATTGAATAGAGATGTTGGAGGTCTAAAAACCAGAGCATTAATGACTCTTGCAACAAAAGGTATTGATACATTTGAAAGGGTATCGATGCTTTGGGCATTTATTGCCTAAATTTAGTAACTGTTAAAGCTTATAGTATTAGTATAATAGAGGATGTATCAATACTTGCTTTGAGGTATCAATACCTTAGGGAGGGTATCGATACTTGAGCAATTTTTCTTTGATTTTCCAAAGCATCGAACCTTAAAACTGTATCGATACCAGACAGGGTATTGATAAATTTTGAAAGGTATTGATACTTTTGATTTTTGTTCAATTTCCAAAACATCGAATCTCAAATTGGTATCGATACCATGTAAGCATATCAATAATTTTTGCAAAGTATCAATACTTTGTTAAGGGTATCGATACTTTTGACTTTTGCTTGATTTTTTTCAACTTGAAGCTCAAAATCATATCGATACTTGGTATAAATATCGATACTTTGGGTCAAGGAGCAATTTTCACTTGTTAAAAAAATGTTTGAAAATTTTTTACTCAATTTGAACTTGTTGAAAATATTTTCTAAGTGTTTAAAGAGTAGATTTAAAATTTTATCTCTTAAAAATATTTGAAATAAATTGGCACTTGAAATTCATCAAGTTTTATTCAAAAACATTATCTTTATTATGTCAAAACATTTATCAAATAAAGTTTAGTTTAACAGGTACCTTTAAGGAACCAAAGCTTACATGCTTATGTATATACATATTGACAACCTTACAATAACATCAAGTTGGGACCCGATTGATGGGTAACCTCAAGTTAATGAAATGTTTAAATAATAAGAATAGATAATAATAATATTTTTATTTAAAAATTAAAATAAAATATGAAATTCATAGAATATGTAAGATAACCCTTAAAATTTAAGATTACAATTTCCTTTTAGTACAAAGGAGATGAAGTACTTCAACTTCGCAAGTTGCAATTTTTTTATATATTTAATATTTTTTACTACACTTTGGATATATGTCAGCCTTTTAACTTTATTTGTGAAAAATAAAAACTTTGTGTTAAGATACCATAGAATAATTGTAAGAAAATATAATCTAGATAATAATTACATCCTTTTGTAATTGTAAGGAATTATAATGCTTTAGACATATTTTATTGACTTGTTGTAATTATGTCTTAAAAAATAAAATATAAAAAAATAAAAAATGATATGACTCTTCCCCTAATAATTGAAGTATACCAATTCTACTTAGTTTATTAAGATCCATTAATTATAATTGTTATTGAACATATCATAAATGTATAATTACAAGCTATTAAACCCATATTTAATTATTGGGTTATTAAAACCGTACTAAATAATTCTTTTTACCTTATAATTTTACTAGTTGAGGCAAATTTAATTAAAATTATCATAGGTAATAGTCCAAGTGAATGAGTTTTTGGTTATACAACTTAAGAAATATCAAAATAAAACTTAACTCAATCTTAAAATTCCTACAATATAGGTTTGTTATAAAATAAAGATAAAATAGAGTAAGCAATAAAGAAATCAGGAGAACAAAAAAACTATGATATTTTATTCATCAATTGGATGTTTACAATGTTTCTCCAAAATTTATATTTATAGACTTATGAAGTCTAAATGAAATAAATCTCTACTTCTAATGACTATTAGAGTTTTAAAGTATATCAAACTTATCTTGATATTGATAGACATCCACCTAATAATACAATAGTCATAACACTCCCCTTTGGATGTCCATTGATAGATAATATGCCTCATTAAAACTTTACTAAAATAAAAACCCTGTGGAAAAAATATATTAGTGAAGGAAAAAGAGTACATTTATTTATCGTACGCATAACATGTTGTCTCATTAATAACTTTACTAGGAAAGTCCAATGGGAGAAAACCTTGGTTAAGGGAAAAAGAATACAACGCATATTTACTTCTACTCATGAAAACATCACATGATATCTCAAATTTTACGTATTTCAATCTTGAATACTAACTTTTCAAATTATCACTTGAATGGATTTGATAAATGTTCATATCATCATTATCTTAAAAGTTATGAGTGAGACATAATTTTGGGAAAATATATTTGATCTCTTCAGGAGTTTCAACAATAATTATAACAAACTTTGATTATGATCCTTCCATAATAATACATATAGGTATTTTGGATCAGTTAATAATCTCTCTTCAACTATTATTCACTGTATCGAATTTATCACATATGTTCAAATCACTTCAATTCATATAAATACTTACGCAACCATATTTGAACAATTCTTGAAAATTTTTGTATGCTTCCAGCATTATAAATCCTTCAAAAATTTTAATATAAACTTTACTTCTAGTTATTCATATAAAAATTGTACCAAACCACTAAACGCATATCAAATTTTCATGAACTGCCAAACTAATAAGATATCTAAAGGTTATTACATTCATCATAAGAATATCTTTTCATAATCACCGTCAGGTCTTAGCGAAAAATTTCATATTCTTATTTTTTTTCGCAAAATTACTTATTTGTATCCCCACTAGCTTTATACCTTTAGATGTTTGGATTACTAGTCTAGGAAATTTACGAATTTAATTCTACTTAAATTGTATCTTTCTATTTTAGCCAATCTATTCCATATTTATAATTATCAACAAATTTCTTCAAGATCCTCATTTATGAAAAATCATTATCGAAAACTTTTCATTCTTGTTGTTCCATATTTTCTTGAATTGATATAACTTATCGAGATCTTTTTATTTTCATTAATTTCATCTTCAATTTTAAATACCTAAATTTCTTTTGTAGTTTTAATAATTAGTTATGTCTTGGGTCTCTTTTGGAGCATCTGCCTCCACTATATGACTATCTTGATTTATTATTTTCTTTTATGAGAATTTTACTCTTACCAATCAATTATTCTTATTAAGTTAGTAAATGCATTTGGCAGTTAACTTGTAATAAAGCGAATTATCTTTGTGAACTTCTAGTTCAAATTACTTTCTTTGAGGATCTAAATAATGATACTTCAATCCAAGTAATTTATTTAATCCAACTATTATTTCTCCCCCTTTGATGTTAGGAAAACTATCAAATCAAAATAACCTCATATATCATAATTAATCTCCAATTCGATCAAAACATCTAATAATACAAGGAGACTCGTAATTAATATATATTCCAACTTTCTTTGAATACTCATTTTGTGCATTATGGTGGAGAAACTTAAACATATGTTGCACATTTAAAAAAATAATAATAAAAAATAGGTTGTTTTTTACTCCTGACCAAAAGTCAACTATAATCAAGAGTATTTATCAAAACTTATTGGCATAATGTGTATGTGTTTATTCATATAAAATATCATATCCTTATACATACATATATATATATATTTGTTCTAAAAAATAATGATTTAGGTACTAACTGGAGGCATTTAATAAATAATTCTGCTAAACCATTTTATATGTATAAGCAACAAGCTCAATGATAGTTATTCTCACTAACAATCTAGCATACAACAATATGCTAAAGATTTAGAAATAAACTCACCAACATTTGTAAGAATTGTCTCAATTGCATACTTTGAAAGTTTTATTCTTAAAACAAACCATTAAACAAGTAATCTCACAAATGATATGTTGCGATTTGCTAACTCACATGCGATTATCTTGTAGTTGCATCTACCAAAATTATATCAAAACATCCACTTGTTGGATAAATGAGCCTATATTTCTTTTAGAAATGCAAGTGTAACATCTTAATTTGGGGGTAGTTCATAATTTCATAAATATTTCATTTCACTTGCTTAAAGAAATAAGGCTTTAAATAAATTTTTTTCGGTGCGAATCATGCCTCAAAGGAGTTGCTGGTAGGATGGTTGAGGCGCTAGAGTGCTTTGAATAGGTGCTGCACGTTTGGGGTTCGAGTCGAGGGCGTGGCATAAGTTTTATTTTTGTTGAAAGGGGCAATAACGCTGAGAAAGGCTTTAAAAGAATATTTCAATGCGTTTGTTTCCAAGAAATGAACACTGGCCGAGTGGCTTGGACGCTTGCAACAAGGGTTGGGCTTCAAGTGGTCGCGCGTTCGAGTCACGATTGGAGTGCAGGGGTATTTTATTTTTGGCCTTTGGCGATTAAGGCAAAGGACGCTAGCAAATGAAGGTTTAAAGGAAAACGCGACGCGCGATATTGACATGGAAGTCCGGTGGGAGAGGTGGTTAGGAAGCTAAGGAGCTCTTGAGGTCACGCGTTCGAATCCTTGGGGTAGCACATAAGCGAGTTTTATTTGTTTTTGTCTTAGTGACGTGGCAATGGAGCTTGCGGAAGGAGTGTTTAAGTTACGCCTATGTCATGGCTTGATGAGCCGAAAGTGGTGAAGCTTGGAGAGGAGTGTCTCGGTCAGGGGTTGAAACCCTTAGGCAGCACCTGGGAGCATTATTTTGCTTCGGCCGACGTATTTTGGGTGCCAGCATGCACATGCACGCGTGGGGAACCAAGCTTGATGGCTGCATCATGTTCATTTTATTATTATTATTATTTTATCCATTTTACTTATTATTTTAGATGGTAATGGAAGCATGGGTTAAAAGATGGAAAGAAATGGTTAATAATGTTGTTTTATTTTATTAAGGAATGGGCAATAATAATAAAAAGAAAGGGGAGTTGGCCAGGCCTTGATTCTTGAGGGGAGCATGGCATGAAACTCCTTGTGCCTCTTGCTTCATTTTGTGTGCTGATCAATAAGGGACATTAGGAGCATGGGCATTATATCTTGGGTGGATTAATTTATATGTATTAGAAGTATGAGTATTTTTCTTTTAATTCATTTGTTGAAAATAGAGAGAATATTATGGGAAATAATGCTTATGGGTGGGGATTGGAGTTTAGAAAAGATGGTGGTGTTGGTAGGCCATGGAGTCTAGCAAAGAGAAGCATGGCCTAAAAATTTGTGATATTCCTTTTATTTTTGTTCCTTCTCTTTTACATTTTTGGTTTTGGCTACTCTTTCAAACTCCCCTTGGCCGAATGAAACATGCAATAGGGACCCCCCATGAAGTTGTTTAAGTTGCGGTTTGAAATAGAGGAAGAGGGTGCCGAAAATTCTCCTTTTCCTCTTCTTGATTTCTTTTGAACTAGCCAACAAATCAAACCTTTCTTTTACAAAGCTTGGCCGAATCCTCATGAGACTCACCTATCCATTTTAATTCTTTTTCACTCTGTGCATGGCCCTTTAAAGACACCCCATCTATGAATCCATCTTCTCCACTTGTGGCCTACTTCTCCATCATCAATTGAGGGGCCTAGTCGAATCTATTAGTAGGTGAGTTCTCTCTCTCAACTTTCGGTTTTAAACCCATCTCCTTATGCATGTCGAAAGCAAGAGTTAAGGCCCTTGTAAGAATAGGCCGAATAGGTATAGACCATGCTAATGGTGTATCCTTTGTAGTAGCCGATACTTAGAGGCTTGGAAGGTGTCTTTTGATTTCATTTCTTCAAGGTAAGGAGACATGAAGATTCGACCAAGGCCTTATTTATGAATTTGAGTGCGCATGTCGTTTCTAACAAATATTTTTGGTTAGGAAGCTCGATAAAGACAAGTGACAACCGGGTTTTAGTAAGCATGGAGGATGATTAATCATTTTCGGCCAAAAGCCATTCTTGGTGTTCTTGAGTGATAAACGAATTTTGTACTATGATTTTAGGAGGCAAATCGGTCAAGAAATCGAAGTTCGAGTTTTCGATCACTTTGCTTTGTGTTGATAAAGGTTGACCTAGAGCCCTATTTTGGTTATGTTATGACCAATAACTTTGGACTTATCGGTTAATCAATAAGACCCTAAATACTAACCTATGATGGCGAATAATAGGAGCTATTCGAGGACAAGTTCGGGACTTTTATAATATCACGTAGATCCGGGATTTCTTTTAGACCTCCGATTAATTAGGTGTGTAAGCTCTTACACACTTTATTAGTATAAACTGTTATTTGATAATATTATAACCTCTCATGTGGTAACTTTGCCTAGTGGGCATAAGCTTGGTTTTCGGGTAAGTCCCCTATTACTCGATTTACGATATATGTTGTATATGCCATCATATCTTTGTGAAATGCTATGCTATATACGATTGCATGATATATGAGATCATGATACTTGTGATGTGAGCATGATGATGGTGGGATTGATGAGAGGGAGTAATATTCATGTCGACGGACACCGGTGTTTTGGTAACACATTGTGACTACGGTCACCGAGGAGGTTTGGTACCTCCAGAGGTTTGGCACCTCATAGCGTCTCGTCCCCCGTGGCTTAGTGCCACCGTGGGTTGGCCCCACATTTGAGATACTGGGATCGACGCCAGTGATTTGGTATCACACGATGGGTTGGCCCCATCATTTGATTATGACTTGGGTCACCGGTGGTTTGGCACCACCGGTGGTTTGGCACCCACACGTATTGACGGATATCGTGACTATAAGTCACGGTGGTTTGGCACCACCAGGTGGTTTGGTACCACGGGGTAGAAAAGGAGCATGGATGGCTAGGTTGGGTTGCATAATTGCATGTCATACTAATATCTTGTGTATGAGTGTTATTTCAGGGTTGGGGATTTATACATCGAGTCTTGGTGACTCACCCTTCCCATATCATCTTGCAGGTGAGTAGAGCGCGGATGCGGAGCCGAGGAGAGCTCGAGGCGGCCATGTTGGTTTTGTGGACTTGAAATTTTATTTTGCCCCGTTTTAAGTTTATTATTCACTACAATTCGATTGGGTTGTAATATGGCCGCTTATTATTATTATTTTGGATGGTTAGGTAGTTGTTTTTACTTTATTATATAACTGATGAACTTAGAACGGTTATGCAAATCGGTTAAAAGTAACGTTTCAAAAAATAAGTACTCGTACGCGTTTTCAAAAATGTTACCATCGGGTAACGAAATTTTCTAAGCTATTGATCACTCTATTGTTCTAAAATTTAAATGGTCAAATGGTTTTAAAGGAAGAAAGGATTTTCAACTCAATCGGATTTACCAAATCAACCCACTTGAGTTTTTACGAACACCATTTTATACCCTTAACAAAATTTTTTTAAATTTCTACTATTAATCCAAACCTTCTCAAAATGTTTTTACTCAGTGACGCACCAGATCCGGTCAAGGCTTGTGGGCCGGGTTTGGGGCGTTACAAGTTGGTATCAGAGCCCGGTTCAAAACTCGGCTGTGAGGGCCTAATGCCTAAAAATATTTTTCTAGATAGGCTTTTGAAAACCTCTATGAAAATGGTTTTGGTTGAACAACATGGCGTCGAGTCTCCGGCACCGATCCGCTCTTGTAAGTATCTCTAATCTATGTGTGAATGATTATCTATAAAAGGGTAGAAATGGGACGTAGATAGTATGAAAAGTATGTGAACTTTAGGACTAGTTTACCCCAACAATTGCATAAGATTTTAATTGCCTTAATAAACAAACCTATGACTAAGTCGCCAGAGTTAGGGTGTGGTAATCCTTGTACGCATGTCTCAGGATTGGATCGGGAAGAGCTTGGTATTTAAGCGGTCCTAGTGACTCACCTCCTCTTCATGGGAATCCTACCACAGTGCGTAGCTTCGGTTCACCCTAACCGTGAGGACTTGTTCGTGGGCTAAACCCTATTATTAAAACCCGAAGGGAATTAGCAGCGTTTTGATAAAAACCCTAGTTTTAAAGACTTCCCTCAAACTTGTAAGATTTATATTACAAAATTCTCTTGATATAGGACATTTTAAAATACCCTTAGTGGTAAATTACAAAAATACCCCTAGTTTTAAAATCTACTAAGCTACCCCAAAATTTTAACAAAATTTTCTTAGTTTACCATACCCAAAATCCCTAATTTGCAAAATATCAAAAATGTCGTGATTTTGAAAAAATTACTGAAATTGCCCCTAATCTGTGTAAATTACCAAAATAACCACGATTTTTAAAGTTTTTGCAACACTACTAATTTGGGAAGACAATTTCTCAAAAAGAACCCCAAGTTTTGCAAATTTTTAAGTTTTCTTGATTTATCAAGATTTACAAACTTATTTTGTTTTATTACCAAAATACCACGTAGGTAAATAACTAAAAATACCCCCGGGTTAGGAATTGGACAAAGAGGGTGATGGAATAAGTGGAAGTGTATCTTGAATTACAATGAAGACTTGAAACTTGTTTGATCGAAAGAACAACTTCTTAACTTAACTTCGCCCATAAAATTCTTTGCTAATAATCAGTGGAATATTGGCTAATTCATAAAACTTTTAAAATTAGATTGCGCTATAAGAAATGAGCTCTAGAGGTCGCGGCCGTCGGGGATGCGGTAGAGGACGGATGGCCATGATGAAGGAACCGATTAGGTCGGGCCGAGGATCGGATAATGAGATACCACCTCCACCACCACCCCCAACTTTTGGTGATGGACATCAGGATCAGACGGGGTGAGTCGATATCGCAGGCTATGCTGCGTGTTTTAGAAATGATGGCTGAGACCAGTAGAGGTACAGGAGCTCGGAAGTCTGTATCTGAGCGGCTTCGATCCAACGGAGCTGAAGTATTTCGGGGTGTGTCAGGTGTCGCACCCAGTACAGCCGAATATTGGTTAGAATCGACCGAGAGGATCATGGACGATCTTGATTTAACAAATGAGAGAAGCCGAAGGCGAGTGTCGCTTCTAAAAGATGAGTCGTACGGTGGTGGCTCACGGTTCGAGACGGTGCTACAACCAAACGACCTTACTTGGGAATACTTCAAAGCTACTTATCGGAAGAAGTATGTGGGCACAGCTACACTGATACTCAGAGGAAAGCTTTTTCGGGATTAGTACAAGGAAATAAGTCGATTCGAGTATGAGGCGAAATTCGAAAGGTGAGTCGCTATGCTCGGGAGTTGTGTCAACTGAGCATGATCGTTGCGTCCGTTTTGAAGACGGACTTAGGGATGATTTAAGGTTGTTGATTGCTCCACAGCAGGTGCGTGAATTTGCCGTTTTGGTAGAAAAGGCTAAGGTAGCCGAAAGGGTCAGGGAGTCTGTGAGGCAGAACTATGATAGGAGCAAGCAGAAAAGAGGTGTTGGGTCGTCTGGATCGGGAAATAATGCACAAAAGAGGGCCAGACAGAGTGGGCCAAATCAGGCTGGAAGGCCCATGGATTCTAATCAGAGACCGGCTCAGTGTAATCGTTGTGGGAAGTCACATTGGGGAGGTTGTTGGACCGGTGAGAGGGGTTGCTTTGAATGTGGATCTTTGGATCATCGTGTAAGGGATTGTCCTCGGAAGATGGCAAGGAATCAGCCAGAGGGTCAGAATCGTGCTCCAGCAAGGAATGTGGGACCACCGCAGAGGGGTCGTGGTAATGGTAGAGGAGGCAATGGTCCTAATCGAGGTCGCGGAATTCAGGGCAGAGGTGCAGGCAACACAGAGGCTAGGCAGCCTGGCTTAGTCTACGCAGCGAGGCGTCGCGAGGAGGGTGACGCACCGGATGTCATCACCGGTACGTTCCTAATTTTTGGTCTTCCATATGTTGCATTAATTGATGTGGGTTCGACGCATTCATACGTTGCTAGTAGTGTGGTAGAGACTTTGAACTTGGATTTTGAGACTGTTTCTAGGGAGATGACTGTAATTAGCCCTCTAGGACACTCTGTGGTAGTGAACAAGCTATATAGAGATATACCCCTAGAACTCCAAGGGGTAGTGTTTGTGGCTGATCTGATGGAACTGCCGTTTGGGGAGTTCGATCTAATTCTTGGAATGGACTGGCTGGTTAAGTATCAGGCAAGGTTGGATTGCGTTGCTAAGCGCATGGTTCTAAAGATGGCTGAGGGTGATGAAGTGGTCATGATAGGTAACAGAAGAGACTATCTATCCAATGTAGTGTCTGCCTTGAAGGCCGAGAAAATGATCAGAAAAGGGTATGAGGCCTTGTTGGTTCGAATTTATGCCTTGGAGGCTAAGGAGTCAGCAGTTGAGAAGGTCCGAACTGTAGTGGAATTCGATGTGTTTCGGAAGAACTCCCAGTCCGCCTCGGATCGGGAAGTTGAGTTTGGTATAGACTTGTTGCCCGGAACGGCGCCTGTGTCCATAGCACCCTACCGAATGGCACCAAAGGAGTTGGTGGAGCTGAAGGCTCAAATTCAGGAACTCTTGGATAGAGGGTTCATTCGACCTAGTATATCTCCGTGGGAGCACTGTGTTGTTTATTAAGAAGAAAGACGGGTCAATGCGGATGTGTATCGACTCACCGTCACTAAACAAGTTGACGATCAAAAGCGTGTATCCGTTGCCTCGGATTGATAACTGTTTGATCAAGCTGAAGGGTGCATCGGTATTCTCGAAGATAGATCTTAGGTCGGGCTATCATCAACTTAAGGTAAAGGAGGTCGATGTGCACAAGGCGGCATTTCGCACCGGTATGGGCATTACGAGTTCTTAGTGATGCCGTTTGGGTTGACCAACGCGGCGGCATTCATGGACTTAATGAATAGGGTGTTTCAGCAATACTTAGATCAATTTGTCGTGGTGTTTATAGACGACATATTGGTTTACTCAAAGACGGAGGAAGAGCATGATAGGCATTTGCGCATAGTTCTACAAGTGCTGAGGGAGGAGCAGTTGTATGCCAAATTCAGTAAGTGCGAATTCTGGCTTAGAGAGGTGACCTTCTTGGGTCACGTGGTGTCAGCTGAAGGGATTAGAGTGGACCCCCGCAAGGTTGAAGCGGTGTTGGAGTGGAAACCACCTAGGACGATGGCGGAAATTCGAAGTTTTACAGGTGCGGTAGGGTATTATCGAAGATTTGTGGAAGGATTCTCCTTAATCGCAGCACCGTTGACTAAACTATTAAGGAAAGGAGTCCCATTTTTTTGGTCAGAAAAACAGCAAGAAAGTTTTGATAAGCTAAGAAAGATTCTCGACGGAAGCTCCGGTGTTGAGTACGACTGAGGCGGAAATTGTTCACGATTTATTGTGATCGTCCCATAATGGTTTGGGATGTGTGTTGATGCGTGAGAAAGGAAGGTAGTGGCCTATGCATCCCGTCAGCTAAGACCGCATGAGGTTAACTATCCGACTCATGACTTGGAGTTAGCGGCGAGTAGTCTTTACTTTGAAAATATGGAGGCACTACTTATATGGGGAGAAATCGATAGTCTACGGATCATAAAAGTTTGAGGTATCTCTTGACTCAAAAGGACTTGAATCGAGGCGCGGCCGATGGATTGAAGCTGTTGAAGGACTACATTCGTTCAATTGAGTACCATCCGAGCAAGGCTAACGTGGTGGCTGATGCGTTGAGCCGAAAGGTCGTGTGGACTTAAGAGGCGATGTTTGCTCGTCTCAGTCTATACGACGATGGGAGTCTTTTGGCAGAGCTGCAAGTTAAGCCAACTTGGATTGAGGAGATAAAGAAGAAGCAATTAGGGATGACAGTTTAAATGCGCGAAGGTTGCAAGTTCAAGATGGCGGTTTGGAAGGGTATAGTTTGGTGATGATGGTGTGTTGTGCTTTCAAGAGGCGGCCTTGTATGCCGAATGATGTGGGCTTGAGGCAAGGAATTCTTCAGGATGCACATAGTAGCCCATACGCTATGCATCCTGGAGGTAGCAAGATGTATGGAGATTTCTGAGCGATTCTGGTGGCGTGGTTGAAGCGTGAGGTGATCGGGTCGTGTGGAAGGTGTCTCACGTGTCGTGACGAGTAAAGGTGAACATCGGTTGCCATCGAGGGTTACTTCAACCCGTGAAGATTCCTCGGTGGAAATGGGAGAAGATCACTATGGAACCGTCGGTGGGCTACCCCTCACGCCCAGCAAGAAGGACGCGATTTGGGTGATTGTGGACCGTCGACCAAGTCGGCTCACTTCATCATCTGCGTGAGGTGGATTACTCACTCAGGAAGTTAGCTAAGTTATGCGTGGCGGAGATAGTGAGGTTGCATGGCGTGCGATGATCGATCATCTCGAGCATGAGACCCGATTTACGTCGAGGTTTTGGAGAGCACTACATCGGGCTTTGGGTACACGGTTGGATTTGAAGACTGACATTCCATCCACGATCGACGAGGCGATCGGAAAGAGTTATTCAGATTTTGGAGGACATGTTAAGAGGTTGCGTTTTGGACTTTGAGGTAGTTGGGAAGAATTTTTGCCATTATGTGAGTTCACATACAACAACGATTATCGAAGCAAGCATTAAGATGGCACCATATGAAGCATTGTATGGTAGGAGGTGTCGCACACCTACTTGTTGGACGAGTTGGGTGAGCGACGGATGTTAGGACCGGAATTGGTTGCAGAAACTGAGGATAAGGTGAAGAAGATCCAAGCTCGGTTAAAGGAAGCCTCGGATAGGCAGAAGTCATATGCCGATCTCAAGCGGAGGGACATAGAATTTGCCGTAGGAGATAAAGTTTTTCTGAAGGTCTCGCCATGGAAGAAAGTGTTAAGATTTGGGAAGAAGGGCAAATTAAGTCCAAGGTTCATTGGACCGTTTAAGGTGTTGAGACGAGTGGGACCGGTGGCTTACCAGCCCGAGTTACCTGCAGAACTGAGTCAGATTCATGATGTGTTCCATGTCTCCATGCTTAGACGCTATCGTTCTGATCCATCACACGTCTTGGCAGTTGAAGAAGTTGAGGTGAGTCAGATTTGACGATGGAAGAGGAACCCGTGCCAGATCCTAGATCGGGATGTGAAAGTTTTGCGTAGGAAGTCAGTTCCTTTAGTGAAGGTCCTATGGCGGAATCATGGCGTGGAGGAAGCTACGTGGGAGCCCGAGGATGCGATGCGGCAGCAATACCCCCAACTCTTCTGACCCAGGTAATTTCGAGGACGAAATTATTTTAAGAAGGTAGAGCTGTAACATCTTAATTTGGGGGTAGTTCATAATTTCATAAATATTTCATTTCACTTGCTTAAAGAAATAAGGCTTTAAATAAATTTTTTTGGTGCGAATCATGCCTCGAAAAGGAGTCTTTGGTAGGATGGTTGAGGCGCTAGAGTGCTTTGAATAAAGTCTGCACGCCCTGGGGTTCGAGTCGAGGGCGTGGCATAAGTTTTTTTTTTGTTGAAAGGGGCAATAACGCTGAGAAAGGCTTTAAAAGAATATTTCAATGCGTTTGTTTCCAAGAAATGAACACTGGCCGAGTGGCTTGGACGCTTGCAACAAGGGGTGGGCTTCAAGTGGTCGCGCGTTCAAGTCACGATTGGAGTGCAGGGGTATTTTATTTTTGGCCTTTGGCGATTAAGGCAAAGGACGCTAGCAAATGAAGGTTTAAAGGAAAAAAGCGACGCGATATTGACATGGAAGTCCAGGTGGGAGAGGTGGTTAGGGCGCTAAGGGAGCTCTTGAGGTCACGCGTTCGAATCCTTGGGGTAGCACATAAGCAGGTTTTATTTGTTTTTGTCTTAGTGACGTGGCAATGGAGCTTGCCGAAGGAGTGTTTAAATAAAGTTGTGTTACGCCTATGTCATGAAACGCCCAAGAGCCGAGAGTGGTTTGAAGCTTGGAGAGAGTGTCTCGGTCAGGGGTTGAAACCCTTAGGCAAAGACACTGGGAGCATTATTTTGCTTGGTACGACGTATTTTGGGCGCCGGCATGCACATATGCGGCGTGGGAACCAAGCTTGATGGTTTGCATCATGTTCATTTTATTATTATTATTATTTTATCCATTTTACTTATTATTTTAGATGGTAATGGAAGCATGGGTTAAAAGATGGAAAGAAATGGTTAATAATGTTGTTTTATTTTATTAAGGAATGGGCAATAATAATAAAAGAAAGGGGAGTTGAATGGCCTTGATTCTTGAGAGGGGAGCATGGTAGGAAACTCCTTGTGCCTCTTGCTTCATTTTTGTCTTTGATCAATAAGGGACATTAGGAGCATGGGCATTATATCTTGGGTGGATTAATTTATATGTATTAGAAGTATGAGTATTTTTTCTTTTAATTCATTTGTTGAAAATAGAGAGAATATTATGGGAAATAATGCTTATGGGTGGGGATTGGAGTTTAGAAAAGATGGTGGTGTTGGTAGACCATGGAGTCTAGCAAAGAGAAGCATGGCCTAAAAATTTGTAATATTCCTTTTATTTATTTTGTTCCTCCTCTTTTACATTTTTGGTTTTGGCTACTCTTTCAAACTCCCTTGGCCGAATGAAACATGCAATAGGGACCCCCCATGAAGTTGTTTAAGTTGCGGTTTTGAATAGAGGAAGAGGGTGCAAGAAAATTCTCTTTTTCCTCTTCTTGATTTCTTTTGAACTAGCCAACAAATCAAACCTTTCTTTTACAAAGCTTATTTGAATCCTCATGAGACTCACCTATCCATTTTAATTCTTTTCACTCTGTGCATGGCCCTTTAAAGACACCCCATCTATGAATCCATCTTCTCCACTTGTGGCCTACTTCTCCATCATCAATTGAGGGGCCTAGTCGAATCTATTAGTAGGTGAGTTCTCTCTCTCAACTTTCGGTTTTAAACCCATCTCCTTATGCATGTCGAAAGCAAGAGTTAAGGCCCTTGTAAGAATAGGCCGAATAGGTATAGACCATGCTAATGGTGTATCCTTTGTAGGTAAAGCTGATACTTAGAGGCTTGGAAGGTGTCTTTGGATTTCATTTCTTCAAGGTAAGGAGACATGAAGATTCGGCCAAGGCCTTATTTATGAATTTAGTGTGCGTATGTCGTTTCTAACAAATATTTTTGGTTAGGAAGCTCGATAAAGACAAGTGACAACTTCGGGTTTTCGGTAAGCATGGAGGATGATTAATCATTTTCGGCCAAAAGCCATTCTTGGTGTTCTTGAGTGATAACCGAATTTTGTACTATGATTTTAGGAGGCAAATCGGTCAAGAAATCAGAAGTTCGAGTTTTCGATCACTTTGCTTTGTGTTGATAAAGGTTCGGCCTAGAGCCCTATTTTGGTTATGTTATGACCAATAACTTTGGACTTGTCAGTTAATCAATAAGACCCCTAAATACTAACCTATGATGGCCGAATAATAGGAGCTATTCGAGGACAAGTTCGGGACTTTTATAATATCACGTAGATCCGGGATTTCTTTTTAGACCTCCGATTAATTAGGTGTGTAAGCTCTTACACACTTTATTAGTATAAACTGTTATTTGATAATATTATAACCTCTCATGTGGTAACTTTGCCTAGTGGGCATAAGCTTGGTTTTCGGGTAAGTCCCCTATTACTCGATTTACGATATATGTTGTATATGCCATCATATGCTGTGAAATGCTATGCTATATACGATTGCATGATATATGAGATCATGATACTTGTGATGTGAGCATGATGATGGTGGGATTGATGAGAGGGAGTAATATTCGTGTCGACGGACACCAGTGTTTTGGTAACACATTGTGACTACGGTCACCAGAGGTTTGGTACCTCCAGAGGTTTGGCACCTCATAGCGTCTCGTCCCTGTGGCTTAGTGCCACCGTGGGTTGGCCCCACATTTGAGATACTGGGATCGGCGCCGGTGATTTGGTATCACACGATGGGTTGGCCCCATCATTTGATTGTGACTTGGGTCACGGTGGTTTAGCACCACCGGTGGTTTGGCACCACACGTATTGTGGATATCGTGACTATAAGTCACCGGTGGTTTGGCACCACCGGTGGTTTGGTACCACACGGGGTAGAAAAGGAGCATGGATGGCTAGGTTGGGTTGCATAATTGCATGTCATACTAATATCTTGTGTATGAGTGTTATTTCGGGTTGGGGATTTATACACTGAGTCTTGGTGACTCACCCCTTCCCATATCATCTTGCAGGTGAGTAGAGCGCGGATGCGGAGCCGAGGAGAGCTCGAGGCGGCCATGTTGGTTTTGTGGACTTGAAATTTTATTTTGCCCCGTTTTAAGTTTATTATTCACTACAATTCGATTGGGTTGTAATATGGCCGCTTATTATTATTATTTTGGATGGTTAGGTAGTTGCTTTTACTTTATTATATAAAGCGATGAACTTAGAGACGGTTATGCAAATCGGTTAAAAGTAACGTTTCAAAAATAAGTACTAAATGACGCGTTTTCAAAAATGTTACCATCTGCAACGAAAATTTCTAAGCTATTGATCACTCTATTGTTCTAAAATTTAAATGGTCAAATGGTTTTAAAGGAAGAAAGGATTTTCAACTCAATCGGATTTACCAAATCAACCCACTTGAGTTTTTACGAACACCGTTTTATACCTTAACAAAATTTTTTTAAATTTCTACTATTAATCCAAACCTTCTCAAAACGTTTTTACTCGGTGACGCACTGAGATCCGGTCAAGGCTTGTGGGGCGGGTTTGGGGCGTTACGAAAAGATTCAATCTCAACTTTTGTTAGTGCGATTTTAATAAATCATCTTCTTTAAGAACAAAGAGCACTTGAGAAATATTTAAAAATGAAGAATCTTCAGGTTCTTTAATAAATATCGATGTAAATTTTCATCTTGTTGCATCATTATTGATTAGGATGGTCTAATCGATCATGCCAACTTAATTAATACATCTGGACTAGTAAACTTTAGGTTTACCATACGTGTGATTCAACAATACTAACGTAAACTTTTGGTTTACCATCGCAAGTGATCAAACAAATAGATATACTAGCATTGCATTAAAGAAACACCAAATTAATAAGTATAGAGGTAGTTATTGATGTCATCTTTGAGGCATTCAAACTCAATACAATAAAATAAAAGCTCAAGCCACAACATTTGTTGCAAATACAATTTATCAATTTTCAAAATGTGCACAAACGAATAGTTCCTTTGCACAGATATATGTGCAAAATTCAACAAAGTGCATAATCATACCATAAATGCACTCAACATCAATCTTATCTCTAGTCTTCACATTATCTTCATTTTTCCACTTTTGATGGTGAGAAGAATTATTATGAGCATCCATTTTAAAATTATTATAAAGGTACTTATTATGTCTACGCTAAAGAATATAAGTTGTTTCAACCTTATTTCTAGTTGTGAACCACTTATCATATTCACAATTATGCTCTTTAAATTTATTATGCTTACATTCACTTCAGAGACTGAGATTCAATATGATGAGCTTCTATGTATGTAAATAAATTCTTTTTATTTAAAGAAACTTTATACCACAAATACTTGTGCTTGAATTAAAAATAATAAATATTAACATAATATTAATGTCATTAATAGTCCTAACTTTGAAGGATATTAAATAAAATAATATTTGAAAAGTATAGAATAATTAGAAATTTTAGGGATCATACGTAACTAATTAGATAAATAAATGACCAAATGGTGAAGTTTGATCGATAAAATCTCAGCATTGATATATTAGCTCTTAAGCTTTCAACTAATTTTGTATTACCAAATATTGCAATAATATTGGTTTATTTTAGCACCAATTTTGTACTACCATATTTTGTAGTAGAGGTGCTCATGGGGGGCTCAGGCTCGACCCATGTCTTAAAAAATTTTAGGCCTATTTGATAAGGTCGAGTTGGGCCCAAAATGGATAAAAATGCTAAAACTCGGGCCTAGCCCGCCCGTATTAATATTTTTTTATAAAAAAAATTTAAAAACATAATACATCAAAAACACTAAAAATATTAAAATAAATGTTTCCCAACAAATTAAAATTAAATTAAAAAAAAGTCTTTATAATTAAATAAGACTAAGATATGTGCAACTTAACAACAAATGCCTCTAAAACAGTAACAAAATTAACAATAAAAAAATAGTTATACAATATTCAAACAATAATAACAAAATAGTGAAATGGTAGCAAAACAGTGGAAAAACAACATTTTTTTTTTTTTGCAAATTCAGGTCAAGCCTAAGCCAAAAAAACCTTACCCGAGGCAAGGCCTATTGCCCAAGCCTATTTTTTGGGATAAGGTATGAAATCTGATATTTTGCAAATGTACATTATAGGGATAAGGTATGTGTTACAATTGCAAGTATGTTTAAAATGTGAAATTTGTATATGATTTGTAATTTAATAATTTTGTTAGTATGTTCTGATGTGAAAAGCATGTATGGCATATGAACATATGATGTCTGTTAGTATTTGCATGAGCATTGGGGTGGGATATGATACGTGATGGAGGAAGTTGTTAGAACCGTAAAATAATATCTGATATAAAACTTAACAAACCATACACCAGGATCTATCATGTCAAATCATCAAGAATAAATCAAGAACAAAACTAGATGCGGAAGCATAACTAAATTCATCTATTTCTTAAAATCTACGGATATTGAGGTTTTGATCTTCCAAATTAGCACACAAGAAATTTAGAGAAGGTGACTCTCTCTTTTCTAAAGATGGGGATATTAGAAAAGTTATCTTATTGTTTAATTTGAGGATCATAACCCTAATATATAACTTTGGCACATTAGCCCTAATTTCTAATCAGCCCATCATCATTTATAAATTAGTTACTAGAGTATCTACACATATTTGACTCATACTTTATTTAATAATTAAAGCCCAATAAACTTTGACCAAATTAGATCACTTTTAATTTGGGCTAACCTATTATGATAGTAAATAATAACATGTAATTACCCTTATTATATATGTGATGTCCATGTTTTCCAACAATCTCCCACTTGGACCACATGTATTTTATAATTACATTATGAGCTCAAAAATTTACTATCATATCCAAAAGATATCATGAACAATCTTGTCCATTAATTATGTGAACATAAAACCAAGGCGACTTTTGTTACATATATCATAACTAAATCCATCTCTGATTACGTATATTAATACAACCAAATGATATAGATCAAGTATGAATGTGTAGCATGAAAATTACATGCAATATGATTGAAACATGTCTATTTCCAACCGGTCCTCCTTAACCTTAGTGAGATCAAACATTAACAAAACCAGAGTATGAATAAACCAAATAAACTTTATTTTTGCAGAAAATAAACTTAATATCCGTAAACTAAAATAACTGAAAATGTGTCTATAACATAAAATCATTTAAAAGTACAAACTCCCACTAAAACGAAGTATCCTAAAATGACATTACACCCATATAAGCAGTGAGCTCATGAAAAACCTTGGGTGGTAGTCCCTTAGTAACCAAATCCGCAATAATGGAGTTTGTCTCAATATGCTTTATAGGCACCTAACAACTCTGAACTTTTATTTTAACAACCAAGAACTAAAGTCTATATGCGTTGACTTTGACCTGCTCCTATTGTTATTGAAATAAATGACTACAAATTATTATCACAATTTGCAACCTAGTGACAAAATTTTGCATCAATATTCCATCAAAATCGAAGTTTGTACACATGATGATCTCTACCTTATCAGACCTTCGATATGTGAGCATGTAATCTTTTGTTCTCTGAAAATACCTTATAACCCTCTTGACTATTATCCAATGGTCCAAACTAGGGTTGCTTAAATATCGCCTAACATCCCAACAATGTACACTATGTCCGGATGCGTACATAGTTGAGCATACATTAAACTCCCCACTCTTGAGACGTAGGGAATCTTATGTATTTCCTTAATCTCATATTCATTCTTGGGGCATTGATTGAGACTATACTTATTATTGACAAACAGTATGTCATTAGCATATAAAACCAAATATAGACCTTTACTCCCACTGAACTTGTGGTATATACAATTATTGACCAAATTCATCTCTAAACCGAATGAGATAATCATTTGGTAAAATTTGCAATACTATTGACGAGAAGTCTGCTTAAACTCATAGATGGAGTTCTTTAATTTGCAAATCATTAACTTTGCATTATTGGATACAAACTTTTCTAGTTGCACCATATAAATGTATGATCAATGTTACCATTAAGAAGCTATTAACTTAACATTCATCTAATGTAGTTTAAGGTTAAAACATTCCACTAAAGTCATTAGAACCCTTTCTCTAGTGGACCTTTTTAATGACATTCATTCTTAAGGTTGTTGAGTTTGTTATTCTAGAACAATTACCTCATCTTAAATAAGGAGTTGTTCAATATTGTCTTATTAAGGTTCTAGATTCACTTCTAGATCAATGATAGGTATAAGAACTTGAACATCGTCAAAAGTGATAGCAGAAACTGAGTTAGAATCCAATTCCTCCTAAAAAATAATGTCTCTAACCTTATTTCCCCCTACAAACTCAACATCCTAAAAAATGTTACAATTCCCATCTTAAAAATATTCCTAATTGTGGGATCATAAAACTTATAGCTCCTAGATCGCTCAAAATAACTAATAAAACAGTTTCTTACTATTTTGGAGTCCAATTTCTTTTTATGTGGCCTATAAGGTCTTGATTTAGCTAGACATCCCTAAATGTTAAAGTGCTTTAGACTAGGCTTTCGATCTGTCCAAAATTCATAAGGTGTTTTTTGCAACTACTTTAATGGGTATTCTTTTTAGAATGTAAGTTGTTGTCTTTAGAGGCACTGACCAAATGAGAAGTTTCAGACTTATCATGTTTCAACCTTTCTTCCTTTTGCACACAATGATAAATGAGCTCATTTAGAGTCCATTTCTCCTTTTTGATAGTTATAATTAATTTTAAATTGGTTAAACTGTGTAGAAAGCCATACCAAAACCATAAGACCAAGCAATTCCTCAGAAAGGTCGATCTTAAGTGCCTTAAGTCTTG